>VZRE01005080.1:0-72721 GCA_013396775.1 Cephalopterus ornatus
CGTCACTGACCTCAAGTTCTAGAGAGTCAGGAGACTCTCTAACATATAGAACCACCCTTCCACCTCTCCTGTCTCTTTTGAAGAGCACCTAGCCATCCATTGCAGCATTCCAGTCGTGTGAGTCATCCCACCGCGCTTTTGTGATGGTGACTATGTCATAGCTTTCCTGCTGCACAATGGCTTCCAGCTCCTCTTGCTTGCTTCCCAAACTGCGTGCATTAGTGTACATGCACTTCAGCTGGGCTGCTATATCACTCCTAACCCTGCCTTTCCAGTCTTAGGCTCTTCTCTGGAGAGCCTGGTTTCAAACCCTTCCACCTTCAAACCTAGTTTAAAGCACTTGCACACCATTTGTACCTCTGGAAGTCAGCGTAACCAGTAGCTGGGTAAAGTCCTCAGCTTTGTAATTTATAACAAAAATAAACTCTCTATGTGACTATTTATTTCTCCTTTTACCTTCTACATTAACTTCTACCATAAATTTCTTACAGCCTATTTTTCCACACAAGAGCAGTACATCCTTGTTCCCAATCGTGACTTCAGGATTCTTCCATCAAACTGTAACAGAATTTAAATTCAAACTCCTTATCTTGCAATTAGGAATGTCTGTTCTGTAATCAAGCTAGTCAAAGGAAATGATGTGAGTGCAAGCACTGGCCAGCATGGAAGGATGCATTTTTGACTCTCATGTTCATCTATTGCGCCAGGTACACGTTAGTTCACTGTAAGTGATATGATATTTGGATGCAGCATTCTTCCTTTGATAAAACTATATTCTCCTTTTATATTTCACCGTATTTCAGAATTAATTTACCTTCACAGATTTTCCTAACTTGCATGATTTTTTTTTATATGATTTTTGATGGGGATGGGAAGAGCGGAGGAAATGTCTCTACATCAGATCATATCCGCAGTTGGCAGGTTGTCCCATCTGGCATGCATTTGAGTATAAGATGGATAATTTGTCACTCTGAATCCTTTGATTTGTGAAAAGGCCAAAATCATCTCTGGGAAGATATTTTGCAGCTAATGATACAGGAGGTGTGGGGGAGACTGTTCTTTGAAGGCTACAAAGGCCACAATCTGAGGAGAAATAATTGGTCTTGGCTCTTCTATTAAGTAACAGAGATCGAAAACTACAAAAATCTTTTAAGAGCAAAACATGACTTACAACAATCAGATATGAAAACTAATTGCCCACTACTTTGCAAAATTTGATTTTGGAGGGGTGAGGGTGAGATTGGAGAACTGTAATTTGCTCTTGGCAAACAGATCGAATGCTTAATTAAACTGAACAAATGTACATTTTTGTACATTAAGGGAACAATGTTGACAGAAGTTTGGCTTAAAAACCAATGAAAGAGGATAAAAAGATGGATTCATGAAATTGAAATCAAATATCAAAAAGAGATAAAAAATTAACTGGCTAGCACTCAAGACATGATTTTTAAGTTTTCAAAGCAACTATATTTGCCCCAGGCAAGTGGAACAGATAAATTTGTTGATCTGTACCTGAAAGATATTTGCCCTCCTGCAGTGTCTGCCTTTGGACTTACGTGCTTCTCTAGCTACCGAGGAAGGCTGCAAGCACTGCTACACAGTGGCTGAAATATAACTGTCTTTGGCCTCAGGAAAGAAGTCATCATGTATTTTTATAATATGAACTTATTCCATATTTACAGAAAGCTTGTCAAGTGCATCTATTCAGCATCATGGACATTCTGAATTTATGGGTATCAAACATTTTTGCTTACAAAATATTTACATGAGTATGCACATGCCCAGAAGACATTGGCAGTTTTCATTGAGATCTGGGAACCTTATTTTTTAATTTTGCAGGATATGATATGGTTCATCAAGTGGGAAGGGAAAGTGGCTGCTGTGCAAGTGATTTATTGTGGAAGGTCTGGACAATTTCAGAGTGAAATCTGGGCTACAGGACAAACAATTTTTTGTTATGTTTACACAGGCAATGCATTGCAACATGTGGACTGCTAACGTAACACACTTAACATAGCCTAATATGAAAATCTCTGTCATAAACTACCAACTCTTGTATACCTGATTTAAAAGGCACACAGGTATTGCTAGAAAAGCTCCAGAAGCTTACCTCAGTCCACAGTCTCCTAGTGAATGTAGGTTTGTTCTCAGAAGTATAAGTTACATTTTTAATTATTTTAATTTCATGTTACAAAGTGACAGAACTTCTGTCACTTCCCTTGGGATAGACTTACACATCTTAATAGAGTTCACTGTTAAAGAGTTTTTTCTGATGTGCCTAATCACGCCTTATTTTCATCCTTTAGTTTTAATTGTATCTCTATGACATATACAACATGTTCCATTCCATCTTGGGTTATTAGTTTCCCTTTGACAGCATTTAACTAGTGCTTGGGCTATGTACTGAGTCAAAATTTTAATCTCTTACCTATTCCCATATATTAATACCTCTAACCTCGTAACTGTTTTCATACAAATATATCTGAACAGTAGAATAAATAGCGATAAGAGAATTTGGCAGGAACTTTGAAAAAGCGAGATGCCCAAATATTGACGCTGTGTCTATGAATCCCTCTTTGC
This sequence comes from Cephalopterus ornatus, assembly GCA_013396775.1. Classification (NCBI taxonomy): domain Eukaryota; kingdom Metazoa; phylum Chordata; class Aves; order Passeriformes; family Cotingidae; genus Cephalopterus; species Cephalopterus ornatus. The sequence goes on from VZRE01005080.1 coordinate 2,581, forward strand.
TGATATATTTGTACCCAGCTCAAACTGTACTTGTGAGTGAGACCATGTTGCAGATTTGTCTAATTAAAATTCTCTATCACCATTTCTCCTTAGATTTTTCCTGAATACCCTGCATCTCCGAGCAGCTTACATTTTTCAGTTCTAATTTCACTTTATTAGTTTCTGGCCATATAATTAATGATCTTTCCTTGCCCTCTTCTATTAACACTTTGTCCCCAGTTGGCACTCAGAACACTTGCTATTTAGTATCATTAGGAAATATTTTTAGTGCCACTTTTACTCCTACATCCATATAACTAATGAGGATGTTAAATAAAACCAAGATGACAGCATATCCCCATGATGTTCTTCAATACAACTCCTATTTGAACTACTCTTCCTAATTTATTATGAGAGACTATTTCAAACCAAACAGGTCTGAGTTAATTTTTCAAGCAACGTCTTAGTAGGACTAGTGTCAGACCTGAAGACAAATTGTATGTATTGATACAACAACAACAAATCTTAATTTATCATGAATTTTGAGATAAGGGATAAAAAAATCTCATTAAACAATGTGGATACTCTCAGAGATTCTAGGGAATTCCAGTTCTTAGGATGATGAAAAGAAAAAGAAGCAAATTTATACTCCACAAGAAAAATAAGAAACCTAAACAGTTTTTAAGCATTCAATCTCATGCCCTCAAGTTTGCCTCTTCTGTCCTAGAACAGGCCCATCCCCTTCCCCTTCTTTTCTTTCCCAATAATGAGAACTACTAAGGTGCTGTTCATTACAGGGCAGGTGACAGCTCGGCTACTAACTTCTAGTTCACTAGCATATATAGTTTCCCTTGTGGAGTAACTGTGGAAAAGCAGAGATGGAATAAGGGCTGGGCAGTGTTTTGTAGGTGTTAAAGCAGGCCTGCCAGGAAGGCACACAAGGCACTTCCAAGATGTTGGATAAGACTGACTTAATTTGCCACGGGCCTTTTCAATATTCACAGGTTATTTCCAACCTTCCACAAGGCAGTGGGGTATGAAAGGGGAAATCACATTCTCCTCTTTCCACCCTTAAAGGAGCTGCAAAGGAAGAAAAGATGCCTTCAAGTCACTTGCATCTTCCACTAACTTTTAAAACAGATCCCCTGTGTGTACTTCCACTCATAATTCCATTTCATTTGCTTTTGGTGGGGATGAAAAGGCACAAGTGAGGCAGCTTGCTTAGTTATGGTGGTTACACATGAACTGAGGTATTTAAGCAGAAAAATAAAACATGAGAGTTAGAAGAAAAATCTGAAGCACAAGAAAGCCCTAACAAACTCCTAACAAAATTCACACCTAAGCTCTGTACATGTCTTATATCTGGTCATTAACGGTACCAGGCCTGAGCATTTGACCCCTGTTCTCTCAGGTACTTGCAAAAAAGTGGTAGATTCTGACTTTGGCTTCTTGACATTGTGGTATGATAAAATAATACTAATTTCAGTATGGCAGATACTTTTCTATAACCTTTCCCATGAAACTCTAAGCCATAATGAAGTCCTCAAATTATGTTTATACAACAATTATGCCACAGTACATTTGGTGTCTGTAGAGTGAGATATCCTATAATGAGACCTCTGAATATGGAGACTTCTTTTATGTCTTCATTCAACCAGCTTTATCACATTATTTTTTCTCTTTCACAAATTTACATTCAGAATTATGCTCTAGATTTCCCAATTTTTTTGCTCCTTGAAGGAAACCTCAGCCATTTTGAACTGAAAAGCCCATCAATCTGCAATTCCCATGTGGCTGGAGCAAAATCTTGTTTATTGTGTATTACCTGGCAGGTCCTTGATCAAGGAAGAGTGAAAACCAGTTTATATGATACTGAATTTTTTTCATATCTTCCCATTAGATAAAATATCATGGCAAATTGTTACTAAGAAACATGAGAACCTCATAAAACTTAAAAGTTCAAATGTACTATACAAATGCTGCTGTGAAATACATTTATTTTGCATTTTATGGTTCTCCCATTATATTTCCAATTAAGGGGGTAAAAATCCTCAAATCTGAATTTCTAACTCAGGCTCTTCAACTACATTATCAGTAGCATGAACTATATCTTGTTTTCATAGTCACTGCTTGAACTAAGAATTTAGCACTGTACTTCTCATTATATAAAATTCTGTTTCAAAAGACAAGCTGCTACTAATTTCAATGAATTCCCCTCCAAATTCTGACTAACCTGTAATTTTTCATGGAAGAAGATTAAGAAGCTTATCAAGATGCTTAAATACACACTTTAAGCAACTTGTATTGTTTATAAGAAGACTTCATGACATAAGGAAACCCTTTACCTCAGTCACATTCAAGAATCCTTTCCTCCCAGCATCTAGTTCACTCTCCCTCTCACTTAAATAACTGTTTACCTTCCCTGCAGACATATTGAGATGTCCCTGTTTCTTATAAACCATTTCACTCTTCTTCTAGAAACATAAAAGTAGTAAATTGTTCTGAAATCAGAAGCCAAACAGGCTGACTGCTGCTAACAACCCATACACTGAGCTGTCCTGTGGAGAAGAGGAACAAGCAGAATTAATCAGAGGTGCTATGTAAAGCAAGAGTTATGACTGATGTTTCTAAAACTGATCTCCTCCTGAATTTTACAACTTACTAACACAGTGCTTTTACAGAAATTAAACGCTTCTTCTTAAACTGTCCACAACAGTACTCACTTGATCCGAATTTTTTAAGATACTAGCAATACTTCTATGAAGACTTTACCTTACATGTGGCAAGCATTTGATAACTCTTTTTAGTAATCCTCATTTCTCTTCTAGCTCATTTCTGAAAAGGAAGCTAATTCCCATTGGTTGACAAAACAAACTAATCAGACCCAAAGGCTTAGATTAATATAATTCTAAACACATAATCAGATCCTTTATATTTTGAGTGAGTTGATCAAATAAACTACATTGATAACTACACTGATCAAATGAACTCATTCTAAAGGAAAACAAACAGATGTTTGCATAGACTAAAGAGATGTTAATTCAACTTGCTTTTCAAATAAAGTCAATATAAATGAAAGTAGTTCAATACTATAATTGCTTTAGGTCAGTACCTTTTTTATCCTTAAATGCTTCATCAGTAATCCCCGCTCTTCTACCAATATAAACATTGGACAAAGTTATCTGGAATACGGCACTGGAGTTATTTTGTACCCGTTAAGATTAGGTAGCATGGAGAAGTTATATCCAGATGCAAACCAAAAAACAACTGATGAAAAAAACCCTTCTTTCTGTGAAAGTGTTACACATGCTGCATTACTTGCCATCTTAGCTAAAGAAAATGCCATATTCAAATAATACTGTACCAAAGGACACAATTAAATTCTATTTACTTTCTAGGGTACATTTGGAGAGATCCACATAGTACAACGCAGTGCTGCACAATAATTACAATCATTGAGTAGAAGAAAGCTGTAGCTAACTTAGAAAATACTTTTCAAATTATGCTTTTCCCTGTTTTAAAAAACATATTTCCCCTCATAATTGGCCATCAGTATACAATATGAGAAACCAAGCATAAGTGAACCAAGTAGATAATTCAAGCACATTCATACATGTGATCCGTGAAAGCAATCTTTCTTCCAGTAACACAAACTCTGATCCTGCAATTGACTCCAGGAATGGAAGCCCACTACCAGAACACCTATGGTCTTCTCCTCATCTAGTAGAAAAGCAAACAAGCCCAACTTAAATTACGGCAATCACTGTATATACAGTATCCGTGGTTAGCCAGATGAAGCACTTCTAAAAACAAGTCTAATCTTGTGGAGAGAGAGAAAGATTATCAGCTGTGTTGTATGACCGCCAGCACTACTAGACTATGAGTGTATTATATATCATTGATTTAATTTTTGACAGCAGGAACTGCAAGCACTTCTGCTACAAATATGCACTGAATGGGTGAGTATCAGACATCTGCAGACAGAGGACGAATGGGGAGCACAGTGGGAAGAGACAGAGGAAGGGAAAATGAACATATACTTGCAGAATATGCCATGTTTTCCTTGTGTTTAGCAGAAGTCTTACAAAGAACAGCTCTCTCAACATACACCATGGTCTGAACTTCTGTCCTACTTGTAATAAACCCCCCCCTTATTTTGTGCTGCTGAAGGGCCAACACTTGACTTGCCATAGTATCACATGAAATTAACTTAGCTTGTCTAGAATGAAAGCGGTTAAGGAACATTTCCTCAAGGTTGGCAAACTCCGACTGGGAAGCAACTGTTCAGAATTTCAGAAGCAGCAAAATGCTCAAATCTAGAGGAATGATGAACACTTACTAGCTTCCTAAGAGGCTAAGAGACGCAAGGAGATCATCCCAACTATTCAAAATTTTTGGCAGTTTTGTCTTGCTTTTGCATTTTTCATTTTTAAAGGAGAGATTGGTAGATAGAATAATCCAATGTATTGACTTCTTGAACTAAACCAGGTTACCTTTTGGATAATGCATACATTTTCTAACAAATTTCACATCCTTAGACATAAAAGAAAGGAGACATCTTCATAACATACCCTAATTATGACAATGCTTTACCAGTTTTTTGCGTTCTTCACAGATTAAATATTGAGCAAGTTGAACATGAAAAAATAAGGTATCATTATTAATTTTAAGATCTTAATCCAAATGTGACAAATTCACATACATGACTGCTCTTGGCAGACTGGCCTTTTAGACACAAACCCAAAGTTCCAGTCCAACCCAGGAAGAGAAGCTCAAAGCTAGCGTTTTGCTCGGCAAACTAATTCTGTCCAACCAGCTGATGTGTAATTTGTAGAGAAATATTTCTCCAAACTCCCTCTAGTGGTTCATCCACAGGTGAGTTCTTCACAATCAAAAGACAGAAATGGTTCTTAAAAAGTGAAGCAGCTTGTTCCAAGCTTTGCTGATCTACCAAAGAAGGGTGTGAATTAACAAATTATTCCTCCAGTGTGCCTACACCAAGAAAATCTGTTCAATCACACAACAAAATGAAACCCTGTGGCTATTGTATTTTTGTATGTAAAATAAAATACATAAAAAAAAGTAAAAATGCGGTTTCTTAGAGCATGATGTATAAGCAGGGACTGGTGTTTTAAGTATGGCACTCCCATTGCTTACTCATACCGGCTGGGAGGATGACAAACACGGAAACATACATCTCAGAAGCCACCACTGCCTTCTGTCATCACATAGCTCTCTTACTCTAGAACTTTTTTCTCAGTCTTGAGTGCCCTATCCAGTAACATACAAATCCTGCTCTGCTTCCCTAAGGAAATGAAAGGAACGGCTGGAATCTGATGAACTCGATGATATTTTTTACATTATTCTGAGGCTAAATATCATGATAGTTTAACCAACTTCAGCCTACCCTTTAAAAAGTACAACTAAAGGTTAATCACTTGCTAAAAACTACATTACATAATAAATCAATAATGGCTATGGCTTAATGTAAGTATTGCATGTTAAAATTATTTAAATGAGATTTTACGTATTATAAGTTATTTTCTACTCTTGCTTATTCTACAGTAAAACAGAGACATAATTTTTGACATTTAAAGAAAAAGCAGTTTAAAATACAAAGTCATTTTCATATATTTAATTTTTATTAGACATTTTCTTAGGAGGATGGAAAATAAAAGGGTATTTAAACTATGGACAAAGTGTCCTCTTCTTACCATGACCTGGGACAGACACTGGATTAGTACCGGTCTGTACTAGATATGAGCTGGCAGTATAGTCCTCATCTGTATCAGAGTCCTGAACTGGCTGGCTGGCATTATTACTTAATAACCACCTCTGGTTGTCATGGAGATTGGGTGATGGAGGAGGGGAGTGTAAATGTTCAGTAACTGATGGACTAGATGAGGAGGATGGCATGGGAGGACCTATAAAAAAATAAAAAAAAATTTAAAATATGGATCAAGATATCACATGAAAAACAAATAGTTTATTTTTTGCACTACCAAAAGGTGAATAGTCTACTTCAAATAATAAAAAGAGATGTACAAAGAAAATGACAATTGCCTCTAATAAATTGGTTTAAGTGCTTTAGAAAACATAACACAATGCCATGACTTGATATTTCAATGGACAGTGTCTATCATACAGGGCTGCTTCTTTGAGTGGGACACTCCCATCTTAAAATCTATTTATGAAAGAAAACAATATAGATAAGCAAAGAAACAGGACCAGTTTTCCAAGCTCACACATAGCGAAACTCACCGCTCTAAATTTCTACCATATGAGTTACTCTGACAGGATTTCTAGTTTTCAGCAGTGTTTCTCAGACATATATACTACTTAAAACCTATTAAAATGTTTCACCTGTCAAACTTGTGTCCATCTGCACAAGTTGCTTTAAAACCACCACTAAGACTACATCCCATTTCTGCACCTTGAAAGTACTGTAAAGGCACCATGAAGGAAGACAGATTTAAATAAAGCTTTAGGATATCATAACAGTGCATTGAGTCCTTCAATGAAACAATAATTAATCTAGAATATAGCAGAGAAAGAGTTACTTAATTTACCCTGGGACTATATGGGTTCTTTCAAGTCTTTAGTAAGCACAGATCTTACTCTGAGAGAGTAAGGCTGCTGGACTACTTTTGAATAAAGTTTTATGTTACTTGTAGGTGGGCAATTGTATTAGAATATGAAGTAGCTTTATTACATAATTTTTGTTAAAACCAAAATTAGATTAACCTCCATGGTTATGATTCATAACTATGAATCTAAATTTAAAATAGAAGGAAGGGGGCTTTTTTTCATCATGCAATGATTTATTTTTCCGATACTCAGTAGTACAGTTATGTTGGAGAGGTGCTGCACCTCTCAATGTTAAGTTTAATACAATAAATCATATTGGCACCAATAGCTTGAATTATCTTCCCTCCATCTTCCTTGTACACCGCTAGAATCATGCTAATTATTATTTTTTCTTTCATATTCAGTTTATCCCATCATGTAGTATCTTAAATATCTCTAAAATACATTGACAAGTCCAAACCAATTGGTTTCCCTGAAAAAAAGACCATGACAGCCTCACCAAAAACTGCTTAATACCTCCGACATGTCATTTAACTCTCCTTGTAGTGAATAGCACAACATGTATTATTATTATCAATTTAAGACACAGGTTTGGTTATGGAAGGAAAGTGAGCACTTACTATTACTCAAGTAACTCCTATGTAAAACCCAAGGTTTATAGTCAGGGAAATAACATGGATGGGGGAATGACATTTTACAGGGCTCAACTTGTGAATTTGGAAGTAGGAAGTGGGCACATTTTCTAGTTCGAGACAAAGTGCCACCAGATTTTCTTGCTACACTGATTTTTTACATTGCTTTCATCAGTAACCTGTATTTGTGATTATTTCTTGATAGAGTATTTAATACATTATTTATGATATACACAAACTGATTTAGGTAGTCATTATATTTCATTTTTTGAATAGTTCTAATAATAGTTAACAGTGGGGAGGTGTTCAAATACAATTTAGCTTCATGTTTGTTTCTGGGTTTTTTGGTTGTTTTTTTTTTTTTTTTTTTTATTTTTTTCCTATCTTGGAACAAATCTCCTTTTACTTGCTTTGGACTTCTCTGACTAGAGAAGAGAGCTACAGTATTATGTTCCAAATGTATATATATACTGTCTGAAGCAACATCTCAGTAATGTTTTTGGACCTTATGCACAACACTGTTCTCAATATGCTTCCTCTCTCCTTCTCAATTTACACTCATTAATTTTCAGACACAACAGAGCTTTGATTGCACAAACCATAATCATAAAAATATCCTGTTGCCTGAAAAGGATCACCTGTCCAAGGTATCTTAATGGTTTTGTAAATTTCCTCATTTATTCAAATTAATTGTCTCAGTGCTACGTGGCCAGCTGACAGTGCGCTACATTGATGAGTAGCAACTCAGAATGAGCATCCCTTGGTTGCTCTGGCTTCCTGAGCTTCTCAGTTCAGAAAACATTGCCTGTCAGGTGTGGAGTGGAAGTGTGAGGCTATTAGCAAAGCTCCCACTATTACATTCAGCGAGGATAAATCTCTGCTACTGTCAAAATCAAGTGATTACCACTAAGAAATTACGCAACTTTTTATAAATAAACCTAATTCTGTCAGTCAAGCCTTCGAATCATAGAATCATGTAAGTTGGAAAAGAACTTTAATATCATTTATATCCAACCTTTAACCCAGCACTGCCAAGCCCACCACTAAGCCACGTCCTTAAGTGCCACATCTAGGTGTCTGTTAAACACCTCCAGGGATGGTGACTCAACCACTTCCCTGGGCAGCCTGTTCCAACACTTGATAACCCTTCCAGTGAAGAAAGTTTTCCTAATATTCAAGTTAAACCTCCCTCGCATGCTGCTAGCTCATGTTCAGCCAGCTGTCGACCAGCACACCCAGGGTCCTTTTCTGCCAGGCAGCTTTCCCGTCACTCTTGCCCAGTCCTGTAGCATTTCATCGAGTTGTTGTGACCCAAGTGCAGGACCCAGCACTTTGCCTTGTTGAACAAAGCAAATTGCCTTAGCCCATTGATCCAGCCTGTCCAGATCCCTCTGTGAAACCTTCCTACCTTCCAGCAGACCAGCACTCCTGCTCAACTTGGTATCATCTGGGAACTTACTACGGGTGCACTCGATCCCCTCCTCCAGATCATCGATAACAAACTTAACCAGGACTGGCCCCAATGCTGAGCCACGGAGAACTCCACAAGTGACCGGTCAGCAGCTGGACGTAACTCCATTAACCACCACTCTCTGGGCCTGGCCACCCAATCAGTTCTTAACTCAGCAAAGAGTACACCTGCCCATATCATGGGAAGTCAGTTTCTCCAGGAGAATGCTGTGGAAAATGGTGTCAAAGGCTTTACTAAACCAGGTGGAGTTTTCCTCATCCACTAAGTGGGTCACTTTGTCATAGAAGGAGATAAGGTTGGTCAAGCAGGACCTGCCTGTCATAAACCCATGCTGTCTGGGCCTGCTCCCCTGGTTGTCCTGTACATGTTGCATGATGGCACTCAAGATGACCTGCTCCACAACCTCCTCAGCACTGAGATCAGGCTGACAGGCCTCTAGTTCCCTGGGTCCTGTTTCTGGCCCTTCTTGTAGATGGGTGTCACACTTGCCAACTTCCAGTCACCTGAGACCTTCCTAATTGACCTGATTGGTTTGGTGAGTTCCTCTGTCAGCTCCCTCAGTACCCCTGGATTGATCCCCATAGACCTGACTGTGTTTAAGTGGTGAAGCAGGTCACTGAGCATTTCTTCTTGGATTACAAAGGCTATATTCTGCTCCACGTCCCTGTCTTCCAGCTCAGGGGCCTGGGTACCTTGAGGACAACTGGTCTTACTATTGAAGACTGAGGAAAAGAAGGCATTGAGTTACCTCAGCTGCTTCCTCATCCTTTGTCCAGTAAAGGATGGCTATTCTCCTTAGCTCTCCTTTTGTTGCTTTCTTGTCACAAAGTTACATGGTCTGCAGAGAAAAGGGAGCTAGCTGTAATACGAGCCAATTTTTCACAAGAACCCTAGGCCAACCAGCTGGGACACGTATTTCTGTACAGCTTCATCCAGCACTGGCAGATTTCTGCAGCAAGCTCCTCTTTGATTCCAAGTGTAAAGACAGATAGCTATCTGTATTGCCATTTATAGAATAAGCTGCACCTTAGGAAAAAAAAATCACTCAAAAACTTAACACAAAGAATACTTCATTCTAAGAAAAGCCACGAAGATACAACTACTCATTTTCTCCCCCTGTTCTGCTTCTTTCTATACACCTAGAAAAAATTTCTGTTGTTCTGCTTTGACTTTCTTGCCTGTCTTTAAAAAAGAGGAAAAGGTCCCATGTTTACTATGTGACTTTGATACAAGAGTAAGCTATTTTTTACAGGCAAGTATTTTGGACTTAAGAGTGCTTAAATCTCACGTTTTAGGTCAGTTATGAGGATCAACACATTTCGGTTTGTTGGCATTTTCATAGTTGAAAAGACATGACTTCAAATGTACTTATGTACTTAAAAAAAATTATCTCACAAGAGAATGCAAAAAAGATTTGCAGAAAATATAGGCAAACTCCAGCAAGAATAGATTCAACACAGCAATATGTAAAGAGGTGAATAAATTTGCTAAGGAAATTATATGAGTTCCCAAAGAAAGTAACACCTAAAGAAAACTGGTTGTAAGAAGAACATACAAAAAAATACACCTGAGCTAATAATGGGTACATTAAAGACATATGTACAAGGTAATTATGTTAAAAAAAAATTTGTACTGTTCTGTGCCATGATCAGCACTTATCTAAAAGATGGCACAAATTAACAGCTGGAAGCAGAGCTGATGTCACATATGGAAAAGCTCAAAAGGGACAAGTATAATAAGTGTAACCCATAAAAAGATAGCAAACAAACAATGGTGAAGGCTGCCATCAATGGACTGGCAGCACTGCATGGGTAATTCTGTATTAAACACAGTAAAACTAACTAAGTCTAAGGCTGAGCCTCTGGCACTTGTTGGTGCCTAACACCATGGGCATGAGAGCAGGGAAGTGGAGTGGGGCTGCTGCAGAGTGTGGGAAGGACTGAGGACAGAGCAGGGCAGAGCTGTGCCTTTAACTCCAGAGCCTCAGGGGCACTCCCATCTGGACAGAACCCACAGCTTACAGTTAATGTACAACTTTTCTCTTAAAAAAAGAAGAAAAAGCTATTAGCTGCATGGTGTTATGAAGAATGAATCAAAAAACTGCTCAGCTTTCGTATTTTATCAGTCATCACATGCTAAAGAAGCAATTTGCTTAAAAACAACAATGGGTGCATAGATGAACTGCATCTGCACTAGACATATTTTAAAGAAAATAGTACTGGACACTTTTGGAACATGGCATTTAAGAGAAAAGTAGGATGGAAAAGAAGCAGGAGTAATGATCTCCTGCTGTTGCAGGGTGGGCGGGCTGAAACAGATGACCCAGAAAGTCTCTGAGGAGCCCTAAAACACATGTACTTATGAAAACTTCCCACTAAACTCCTCAAGTTTTTGCTGGCAATATGACACTAAGAAGAAGGACAAACCTTGTTTATTTTCTTTTCTGATTAAAATTCATAAGCAACAAAAACTTTCCTGAACTAAAACATGATCTTGAAAATGTGTAAAGCTTTCGTTGCTTCATGTATTTCTTTACTGCAGAACTTTTGTTCATTTATCTAGATTATCTCTCAAAATCTGCCATTATCAATTTACTTCCACAAGATGCATCGTGAGTTACATACTTTGAAAAAGTAATTTCACTATAAAAATTTGAAGGGCTATTATTTTAATCTCAATCAGGCTCCATAAATCCTATACTTAATTTACATACAACTTCTGATGGCTGCTAAGGAAATGCAAGAGCAGACAGTTCTGTTTAGGCTGTGTAACTATGGCAGAACAGTGCATTTTTCCTTTCATAGTCTTGGCAGCCCATGTCACTGAGACTGAAGAAAAGAAACCCTGTGTCTACATCTCAAAGACACAGAAGGAGAGTCTTATTTTGAAGTTAGTGGTAAGGAGTACTTACTGTCTGTCAGTAAAAAAATGTTATTAAATTACGAATTGCAAGGTATACCTCTTTACTGAAATTAATGGGATTTTTGTTGGTGAGTTCATGGAAATGAAGATTTCATGTTACATGAAATGGCACTATTATGTCATATAAACCCAGAAACATACCCCATACTGTGGAAAAATATGTTATACATATAATGGCTCACTAACAGTAGCTATATATATCCATTTTGTACTTTGCCCCTCACAACAGGAAAAGACAGCTTGCCTTTTTTCTTTTTTTTTTTAATAAAACAGTTTAAGGGATCTTTTAAAACTGGGATAAGATCAGTGCTTTTTGAAGGTCAGAAATAACATGTCTTCTGGCTCAGTTAATTAGAAACCAAAACACTTTCTAACATGAAGGACACTTACAGGCCTTCTGAATCAAGCTGAGATGACTCTTTGCAATCTGTTCTAGGACTTCCCAGCGCGCTGAAAGCTGTAACACACTCTTGTTAAGAAGGGCACCTATACCCTCCTAACAAATTTACTGATCACATCCCAAAATTTCAATTTCCAATGTATCACATGTAGATTGACCCAAAAAAGCCCCTAAAAAACCCCAAACCCCACACTTTGTATGCACAACCCTTAATGACCAGATTTTGGACCTCTTTGTCTCTGCATATTACACATTAAGTTAGTCATTAGTGAGTTTTAATTGTAAACTCATTTTTTATTACGGACTCCCTGTATGCTCTCCAACCTGTATGACTTGGCATTGGCATTTATCTCTCTGCTGGATCCCGCAGCCTTCTGCAGCCAACCTGCAGTGACAGTTATCTCTTAATTAATACTCTACATGCAAATGGAACTACCAAAAAGTGCTATGGCACTGCACACAAAGAACAATTATTCAAAACCAACACAGTTCTTTTTATCTACTTGTACCATAGTCTACCATTGTAGCTACTGTGAAGAAAGATCTCCCCAAGGAAATACATGCATAGACAGTCTTTCAAATATATACACATATATAAATAAGAGTGTATAAATCCATCTATATTGAAAAACACTGCAGAACTATGTGCCAAGAATTCTTTCAAAAACAACTGTTCCAAATGCATAAAAACAACACCTGCGGTCTACTGTGGGTTCTCTACTTAACTGTTTTTGTTTTGCTTTATTTGTACATATAATGAATAATGCTTCTTTTACCCACGAATTGGGAGATGTACTTTTGAAATTTCAAATTCTTCTGAGTGCTGATGAACTGTGACTGTATGTCAGATGCAGACCTTAAACACAAATGACATCTAGTTTCCCTTGATTTCCTTGGAAATTTATGAACTTCTAAACAAAACAAAGGCATTATCTTGACATGTATTTTAACTCACAAAAAAGCTGCAACTACTTCTGTAGACTGTGAAAGCTGAAACTTTATAAGACTATAATCAAAGGACATTGATTTTAAAAACAAAAGTAATCCATTAGAAAGCAAGAGAAACACTGGCTTGAAATATTGTAATTTTTTCCCCCTCTTACAAGTATAGTATAATAACCACAGTCTGTAATATAAAGCTGGTAATTATCTTCTGAAAAAGAGAAAGATTTCTTGAGAAAAATAGTTATGCATTAGAACCGACACTCATTTCTGAAGCAAACACTTTGTGTTTTGAAGCATTACCTCTAGTATCCAAAGTTAACAGCTGCTGCTCAGCAGATTGCTAAATGAAAAGGAGTGCCCTGTTCTTTCAGGGGTCAGACTGCATGACCACAACAGCTCCTTCTTCAATCCTGAGTTCAGGCCCTGCTCATCTTTGCTTTAAATGGGAGTTTTTGTCTGTAAAGAAATTGCAAAATCTGAGCCTAACAGACAAAGTAGCCTAAACAAAGTGTATTGCTCTTCTTATTTTTTAAAATTATATTTTACTATTATTATTTTCAAAAAGAACTACCTTATAGCTTCAGAGACAGGTGCAGAGCAAAGATCCACTCACCCAGGCAGAAAGTTCATAAGCACCTCTAGTATCCAGGTTTCACTTTTTAGAAGCTATTCTGCTCAACTCAACTGTATCTTCCACTTTATTTCCCGCAATATTAATGAAAAGTGGGCATGCAAAATATTAGAAGGCGAAGAGAGAGCTATTTCCAGAAGAGTGAAAATCCTCAGAAAGTCATTTTAAGTGATAGGTTGCTGTATTTTTAGAAGAACATTCTTCTTTTTTGGTGAGTTGGGGGTGCCATTTTCGACAGAAGCAAGCTGAAATCAATGCCAGACTGCAAAATATTTCAATTAACTCCTATCTTCATTTGAGATGAAAAAGTTCTCACATGAAAATGTCACCTCTCCATCAGAATCTGCTGGGATTCAGGGTCCTCAGCCTTGTGATGGGAGTCTCATAGGCACAGCTAGAACAAGATGACACCAGCTCAGCCACCAACTCAGCTACACAAGTCATGCAATCATAGTTTTGGCCAAGCCAAGTACCACTTGCAACCACCTTGCAAGGTATGGCAGCAAGCATACAGCAGCTGAAGCAGCTGAAGCATGGTGGTCAGAAGGTCTCAAAGGCCACTCAGCACTCGAACTGTGCAGGCAGGGAAGCTCCTGGGGTCCCCACCTGGACCTGCATGACTAACACACAGACCTGGCCCCTTCCTACCCCAGCCACTGAGCTGGCACCTGCTTAAAAGCAGCCAAATTACAGAGGTGCATGGCCTCTCTACGTGCAGGCACATCTGCACACCTGCGTATCAATGCAACGCAAAACACACCCGTTTATGGCCAATGGCTTCTGCTTCAGTCACAGCCCTGAATGGCTGTGCACAACTGCCTGGGCTTGCTGCCTCACTGACCAGTACATGGGTGTGGGAAAGGGCAGCAGAGATCTCTTAAGTAGTGGGGATGTGCAACCAGTTGTTCTCTCTACTCCCTATTCATCAATTCACACACAAAACAAACTAAGCATCAGACGGTGTTGTAGAAAGAAGCCAGTCCTTCTCAAAAACCTGCCAGGATTTTCATGTTCTAAAAACCCAAACTATAAATACATCACAAACACAAGCGATAACCAGGAAAAAACCTCTCCAATTATCTTTTTCCCTGCATTTCCAGAAATGGGACCAAGCATCAAAAATGGAGCTGCTGGCATATACTATAATCAATGTATGAAGGATAGCCACTTTCAGCCTCTGTGTGTCTTATATTCACTCAGTGATGAGGCCGAAGAGATTACCAATATTCCACTCTCAATCCTGACCTTTGTAAAAGACTGTAATTTTTCTGGATACTGATATTCTTTCAGCTGGCAATTCGTAAAGAGTAATCACCTAAAAAAGTAACCTTTGAAGAAATGCGTCTTTGTTCTTCTTATCCATGACTTTTTATTATTAGAGGTGAAATGGATTGAACCATGTCATATCAGGTTTATCATTCTTCCAGCATGACTCTGTGGTAGTCGATGTACTCTGTATTTTCAAAGTTGCTTTGGGCTAATTAGGGCAGGCAGAAAAAGCCTTTTTGGAATAGGACAGGAAATGCATCTTGAAGAGCACAAGACAACTTGAAGGTTTTTTTGGAAGGGAGTGGGAGAGAGGCTTCTTAAAGAAGAAATAAATCTGAGAATGATTCACAAATCATTCAGTTTTTAGAATCAGGTAATTTCCAATCCTCATTCCTCCCACCACTGTAAGAAGCAGTCTAAAGATGAATGAAACCAAATACTAAAGATGAATGAAACCAAATACTGAATGTTTTTCTTAAGAACCCACGAGCCTCTATGAGAAAAGCTGTCAAAGCAATGACAGGGATACCAGTTTTGCCTACTTTTGCTACCAGTGTGGCCGCTGCCTTGCAGTCCACTATAAACGTAACCACATCTTTGAAGCAAAGCATCCAGAGGCGCTCTTAATGACATTGAATTGCCTATGCTTGCAGATCGCAGATTATGACTTCTTTTCTTAGAATGAAACACAGCAATTTAGAGATTTTGATATATGTAAACAAAGGATCAACAAACTAGAGAAAAAGTGTTCTATCAAACTTAACTACAAAACTGATTTTATTTCTCAATATGTGATTCAATATGGAATCACACAGAATATTCTGAGTTGGAAGGAACCCACGAGAACCATCGAGCCAAACTCTTAAGTTAGTGGCCTGTACGGGGATTAAACCTGCGACTTGGCGTTATTATCACCATGCTCCAACCAATTAGTTTGTTTAGTGGGGTTATTTATATCCACATTTGCATGTGCATTTTAGGAACACTACCTATTTCAAAAGATCAGGGCTGTGGCATAGCAAAAGAGGAGAAGGAGGAAGGATGGAATGACCGTTGCTATCCTCACCAGCTTCTGGTTAAAAGCTGCCGGACACTGGCATGTGCCCCCATCAGCTCCGTGTGCCTCCCAGCACAGCTCTGCAAGGCCCAGCATGCTGCCGGGCAGCCGTCAGAATGACCAGTGCTACTGCCAGAGCCTTTCATACGAACCAAAATATCATGCTGTGTCACCCTGCGTTTTCCCAATAAATTTCCCACAAAACTGAAGAAATATGCCATGCTTGAAAAACGTGCATTTAGCAAAGAGAAAGGAGGAAGAAGTCCTGACAACAAAACATCAAACTCACCTAACCAGTGAAGAAGCCTTGAACTTCACAGGGTTCATATGCCTGAAGGTAACACAACTGAGTAGGTATTTTTGTTAGCTCTTCATTGCTTCATTTTCAAAAGCCCTTCTCTTCCTGCTGCACTTTCAAGTTTTGTTCCTTGCTAGGGCTTTTTTTCTGCTACATTAAATGTAACTCTTTAACAAAGGAATTTTGGGGAGGGGAGGAATTAGAGAATTACCAGAAAATTATTGACTGTTGTCTCACACAGTAACACTCTTGCAAGCAACAGGACATTTACTGGACATTGATGTCTCATTACATCTAGTATGTAATTTATTTCTCTGCTGGAAGAGAACTTATCAGCTTTGCCCATGTGGAGAAAATGTTTCTACCTTAGAAACAAATAGACCACCACAGGCAGGAAGCTGAAAAGCTTAAACGAAAACTCACTCACTGCATGATCACCAAAGTCAGCTCGCTACCAAAGATGCTAAGGCAGCAGTGTTGAAATGTGCCAAAGGTGGCATTTTAGGGCCAGATTTTTGACAAAGCCAAGTTTCACTGAGGGATGATTTAGAAAACCAAGAACAATAAAAACTGTAGACTTCTGAGAATTGAGAGAAAGTTGGGCTCGTTATTTAGGTGTCTCTGAAAATTCAGCATTAAACAAAAAACCCGAATATATAAACAATAATGTTTTAACTGGTGAGAAAATTTTGTGAAGCACTACAAAGTTGTGTATTTTTACTCACTCTTCCACCGTAAGAAATTATTGCTATCTAAAACAGAATAGTTTTTTACTAGTTATATAAAGCCTCTATTGGGTAGCTTTTAATTTTTTAACATTTAATCTGTGTTTACATTTGGCAGGGACTGGGTAGTGCTCTAGCTATACATACAATTTAAAATCATAAATTTCAAATAGGGTTATTTATCTGTTTGAGTTCAGAAGAATATAGACTTAACATTTCTTTAAAAAATATACAAACCCTTCACATTAGCTTAGGTAGGTCAGAAAATGCTGAATGGAGCTCAAAAAATCCCTCTGGCCTCAGACTAAACATGGAAATTTCACTCCAAAAGTGCTTTTCATAAAGTTATGAGCTAATGAACAAAAGGGTGTTCTAGTAAAGTTTCACTAAATGTTAGCTTTAAAATCCAGCAGTAGTAACATAATCTTTATTTCTTTGCCAATTTGACCACTTCAGAGTAGAAAGTAAACCACACCGATGACTGTGCAGAGGTTTCATCTCAATGAAAATAGAAAAGGCCCAAAAGATTGGGCCAAAATACATATAAAGAAAATTCCAAAATAGAGAAAATACTTGTTTACGCCTGACTGGAGCCAAGGGTAACAAACCCTCTTTACCAAGCTGCTTCCAGAAACCTTGGGCCTTTGTCCAAGGACAAGGGAAATGCCAGCTGGGCCATCCATATCTGCTGACAGGCAGAGGTTATTACCCATCTCTTTGAAAAGAGATGAAAGGAAATTCTCATCTGAGTGCTTTGCAAACTCTGAAACAACTGCTCTTCAGCTGAACAGTAGGGTTGCCAGCAGAAGCTGTGTAAGTCTCTGAGTTCCTGAAAAATTACTAATGTTGAAGCATTCTACTTCCAAGATGCCCCCCTTCAATACCTGTTAAACCTGCCAGATAAAAACCAATTACTACACAGAAAGCCCTTAAAGAAACTGGTCTGGAAGCCCTGCCCTGTAAAACTAAAATTCCCCATATACTTTATAGCACGTGCTTTCCAAAATTATCCACTCCCTCACATCAGCCTTCATAAATCTCTACTGCCAAAACACCTATCAAAGTACTTACTGATAAGAAAACACATGAACGAATTTCTTACTCTACTTGGGGTTTTTTTGTACCCTCTGAAAAAGACACTTTTTAACAGGTTCTTGGCCAAGATTACATTTGTATTCACACAATGCCTCTTTTATAAAAAGATGTAATGCAACCAATTATAAGAGTGCTCCCTGAAAAAGTCAACTAATGGCTTGACGTCGGCTGCATTCATATCAACACAAAGTAACTAATTCTATATGATGCTTGATTATGTAGCACAATGTAAGGAAGAGATTACGCAGGAACACTTAAATGATAAACATACTTGTTCTAAAAGGAGCAGACCTTTTAAAATGTAATTTATAAGCACTGAGAAAAACTGAAACATAGAACTGAAGTCAGGTTTACCCACGTTTCATTCATTTTATCCTTTGGCACGTTAATGCCTAGCACGCATGCAGTTCTCTGATGTAGCTGCTGTTACTGCATGGTACTTAATTTAGCCTCCTACACTCAAAATGTCATGGTTTCTACACAAAGAGATAAAGACAAAGAATAGTCTTAGCTCTCTTGCTCAGTTATCTGAGATGCTTTCTTTTTTTTGGGTGTTGTTTGTATTTGTTATTTATCTCTGAGGTATGGTAGTGGTCCAAACAGTCATTCATTACATGTTTTTTGATGCAGTTACCATTCATTATTTTTTTCTGAAGCAGTTACAGCCTGCTAAATCCATTCTTGGTCAGGATTTTTACATCCACAAGTAGAAAACAAATCACAGGATACTTCAAAGTCAGATTCTGTGAAATAGAGGAGGCTGTTAATCAGTGCAGTTTAATACAAACCCCTCTGCCACACTGATGTTAAAATGATGTGTGCTGAGGTGAGCAGGCAGCAATATCAAGAACTATACACAAATTTCTTCTGCATAAAAGTGATGCATCAGCCCATAACATTCATCAGCCCATGCAAACTCTTAGGAATCCAAGTTTCATTATAAGTGCCTTTTTGGATCTATTTATTTCAGAAGATGTGGTATGAACGATGGTATAATAAGTTTTACTAT
Source organism: Cephalopterus ornatus (assembly GCA_013396775.1). NCBI lineage: Eukaryota > Metazoa > Chordata > Aves > Passeriformes > Cotingidae > Cephalopterus > Cephalopterus ornatus. Next base: position 21,602 of record VZRE01005080.1, read on the forward strand.
GTTTTAGGCATAAATGACTCATACATCATTCCACTTGAAAGAAAAAATTCTAACATGCAAGTACAATATGTTACCACAGCTGCTCCATGGGAATAACAACATATCCATTTGGAAGGAAAATACATTTATGAAAATGCCTGATTAGCAGAAAAAGCAGAAAACAATTCATTATAAACAATAATATACAACACAACTGCTTTATTTGACGTTTTTATGGTTACAGTCTGTTTTCATGGAATCTATTGGACTAAACTGCACCCAGCTCTTTCCCTCCCACTTCCAGCTCAAATTAGTCTTCATTGATGTTATCCGTAAAAACAAAACAAAACAACAAAACAGACTGTGAAGGAGGGGCTTTCATGCTAGCTGAATGTAAAGCTGCTGGACAGAGTGAACCAAATTATCTTCTTGCTTCAGGTATCTCCTACCAGGATCCCAGTTTGAGGGCAGAAATGCATGTTCTCTCCTCTTTTTCTTTCAAAATACTGTATTTTTATCTTGCATGCCTCCTATTTCCTGCAAAGGCTAAGAACGGAATGCTGCGAAGCTGGCAAGCAACATCTCTCTGAGAACTGCACAACATATGTAAAGTCAAAGCAGAGCCACCTACATCTATGACCTTCTAGACACAAGGCTTCCCAATGTCTCAGCCTTCCTTTTTACAGCCAAGGAAACCTCTGCCTCTCCTCCAATCTTACCTCTGCTTGCTCTTTTATTTCCCATACACCCTTTTCATTAATGGACACTCTTTTTATTTTGCCTCACATCACAAGTAAAAGGTTTCAGACACTTTTTCTGTTAAAAATTCATTGATTTATTCCATTAAAATTCCACTAAAAATTATCAAGACAAGAACCTGTGAGAGTGTTGAATGTAGCACTAGTTAAATAATTATGCCACCTAATGTAAAACCACTGGCATACTAAAATATACTTAGAAACTATTTACAGCATTTTGGGACATGAACATGAAATAACATAAAGACACAGGTAATACTGGTAATGTCATTGCTTATTTTTGATGAAAGCAACCTCAAGACATGTTTACAAAACAATGGCCTAAGTAGGTACAGTTGGGCAGTTCTTTATGGACTATCCCACAACCACTCACAAATAGCAACTCCAGACTCTTCAACATGAAAAGACACCCAGAACTACCTTTATTCCCACCTGCTACAGGAGAGGCATCTCAGATAATTAACTTCTGGCCCATGTGAGAGAGACAAATGGGCAAAGACGGCAGCTAACCAGAGAAAAGACACTTGAATGTTTGCTTGATTCATGCCAGAGGATTAAGTCTGGGTCTCCTACCTTCCAGATGAGTGCCCCAGCTAATGAGCCCACAGCTAATAGCTGAGCAACTTGTTCTCCCTCTTTTTTTCATTACAGTCTCTGAAGAACTGTGTTTAGTTCCTCATCAAGACGAATGCCAAGCCTGCTAAATTTTTCACGACATTGAATTCTTGTTCTCCTGCCAGCCCTAGTTATGTGTGAACATTTCAGGCTCCCTCAGGCATTTATTTTACTACAGAGTCCTGAAATACTTAAGTCTATTAAGACCTAAAATAAACAGGCAAAAAGGAGGAATCTCCTAGTTGTTCTCCCAGTCTACATTTTAAGGAGGTAGTGCCTACACCAGTGAAGTTTAGAAATTATTCTCAGCGTCACCAGTGAAACAGTAGTACATTTGGCAACAAACCCATCAAGCCACGTCAGCCACCACAGTGAGATTCAACTCCACACCACAGCAGGAGTAGCACCGTCTGCAGGCTGTAAACACCCAGCCAAATAGGGTTGATCCTGAGACAATCAGCCGGACTGCAAGTGCACAGCCAGAGCAGAAAGCACAGTACTTTCCAGAAAACCTGGATTTACTAAACCTGTACACAATGACTATTCTGCATGAGCATTATCTCTGGGTTTGTGCCCAACGCAGTCCCTGCCTGCTCCCTTGCTGCCAGGAAACAGGGCAGCTGGGAGCAGACTGTGACTGAAGAATAATTCACACAGCTTGGCCTTGGTTACTCTCCTCACCAAATGCCTTTCTGGAGCAGAAAGCATGCTGGCTGCGAGCTAGGCTGGCCTGCTGCTGCGCATCGAAGAAGTGGGAGCTTGAGAAAAGGAAGACAATCACCAAAAGACTCCAGCCAAGCCTTGAAGGGCAGCAGACATCTGACTGAATTAACCACTGGCCTGCAAATCTAGCTAGCACACAGCCTATGAGCTGTGCCTCCCTGAAAGGAGTTGAAAGAACTCTCAAAACAAAGTCCCTACATAAAATACCTAGATTTTAAGTCACCTACTAAAAACATTTTATGGTCACTCCCAGTTTATCTGTGCTTGAGGTCTCATTCCCTACAGCAACTCCAACAGCACTTCCACCCACAATGGTTCATTATTATTTCTACAGTTATTGTTACCATATACTTAGAAAGGAAATATAAGTGGCCACTTTGTGGCCAGAAAACACCATGTCTGATACCACATCTGAAAATCAACATTGTTATCTTAGAGAAACACCAAGCAGGTGTGAAAAAGTGTATGTGTGGATATACACAGTCTTTTGTTAGACCTGCAACATACAACGAAGGCAATGCTACTACTCATTCAGCTGTCATGAGCTGCTGGTATGCACAAGCGTACGGCTCATGCCTGTCACTGGCATATCCTCAGAAAGCTCCCAAAAACCAGACCATATTTTACACAATGCCTCTCATCATCCCTACTTAAAATTCCACTTTGCTGTTCTTTTTTTTAAAAAGTAGTTTGTGTCTTCTTCCATATCTATATCTATCTTATGCTTTAAACAAACTTTAAAAATACTCTTGTTAAACAGTTTCTCTCCTATACTTTTCCAAATTATTATTATATAGATGTTAGTCCCCAGAAGATCAATGCTCAAGATCCCTGTAATGAACTAGATTTAACACAGGTGTTTTACATGTCTCTGTAATCCTAGCAGGTGATTCTTACTGAAAGCAAAACCTAAGAAGAAAGGCCTCAAATTTTTTTGTCATTCAGACCCGTGAAGAATTTTTTTTCCTCAATACCAATTCTGACAGCTGGATCTTGCCAGCGTCCAAGCAAATTGGACTGCTGATATCCAACTTGTCCCCCGCCCTGTTTCTGACAATACCAAGATATTTTGCCAACAAGATTCTTCTGAAGGCAAAACCCAGAATATTTCTCTATACATTATGAATACAGTGGGGAGCGATGCGGGGAAGTCTTCCTGAACCCTGAAATTCTTAAAGTGCATGAACTTATCATTAAAAAAGTAGAGTTGGAGTAGATCTTGGCAATTCTTTCACATTCTATTTCCCTGTGTGGTGAAGAATTATGAGAGTACTTCGGTTTCCTGGTCTGTCCACAGTAATTGAAAAAAGAACGAACACAATCACTACCAAGCAGTTCTATAAAATTCTATATCAGCAGTTCCTGGTTCCATAGGTAAATTTTCATTTAATCTTAACCTGAGTAACTTAAGTTTTAAGTACGTCATGTGAGTTCCATGTATTATTTATAATTCATTTTACCTCATTACGTAGTGATTTTTGCCCTGTTTTCTGTATTTCCACCTTTCCTGCTTGCTTCTTGAAAAACTGAAAACATATCAATACAGAAACTGTTTCTTCCTATAATTGGCGAAGTCCTTAAAAGCATAACTGGAAAAAATCTGTAATCCCAGTTACGGCGGTACTCTTTCCTCACTCCTCCAGTACGAGCATGATGGAGTATCAGACTGAGTGGCTTGTCTGCGATGAATCATAACTCATGCCCCTGAACGCCCACGGCAGAAGAAAAAGAGAATCAGTCATTTCTCCCACTGAGGACTGACAGGATGTGAAACACAGAGCAAAGTGAAGTTGGAGGATCAGAGCTGCCAATTTTCACATCACGTGGGACTCTATAAAGTACCACAAAGCCCATTTTTGTAAGATAAAAACACAAGAACAGACAATCTTTTGCTCTGCCTCCACGGACGGAGTGGGACAGAGCTTTCCTCAGCAGAGCTTTGCAGTAAAATCATGGCTACACTTCTGCAAGCACCTGAGGAGCTTTACTGCTCTTTGCTTTCAAGAAGCAAAAGGACCTGCTGTCAAACATTTTACCTGCAACATTCTTCTGCCTTGTGAGGTGAGAACCCCACTTCAGGGAGTTAAAAGAACCCAGAAACCTGATGGATTCAAAATTTCAGCCTAGTGTGAGTAAAAACCATTTCCAAATCCCTAAAATCTGAATAATATAATGCAAATACTGACGCAGCTTTGTCTAAAGAAATGGTAGATTGTGACCCCAAACATCCCCTTTTTTTATACAATTCGTAACTTTGCTCAGCTTTGAATGGGAGCTGTGTAATGAGGAATGTCAAAGGAATTTTCCCCAAAACTGAAGCATCACAAAAGCTTCACTCAGAAAGCACACATGGTGCTGTCACATATTTATTACCCACAAGCCAAAATTTGTCTAATGTAATTTAAGACTGATAATTACTGATGGAGGCCATATGTGTTTTTAATAAAAGGAAATTGCCAAATTAAAAATACTGCTTCAAATGGTTTCAAATGACATCTCGGATTTATTTAACTGAAATGACAACTCTGTAAATTTTCAGGATTTTAAAAGTCTCATTCTCTGTAAGTGAAATCTTGCCTGTTCTTCAGCAGTTTGCATAATTCTCTCAAACACCAGTAAGGGAAATAAAAATGTACAAAATCAAACAAAGCAAACCAGAATAGTATGTTACTAAAACTTGCAAATAATAGCAGAAGCAAGACCTGTATTTTTTAAACCCAGCTTTTAACAACTGATCTGATTTTAATTTATTACTACTATTGTGTTACTGGGTACAAGGAATCCTGTTGTGCTGGGTGTTACAGAAGTATATGAAAAACCCCCAGTCCTTTCTCTGCATGAAGTAACAAATGGCTGGCACCAGACAGCATTCACTGAGAGTGAAAACTGAAAAGGTAGAATTAGCTGAATTACTAATGAGAATGTATCATCCCTCTCCACAGTGCCTTGCTAGGAGAGGTTTCCAATGTGGCTAATGTGCTGCCAAATTCTCATACAGGTTCCCAGGAAGCTCATGGGGAATGGACACCTGCAAACCTGACATCTATATGCTAGTTAATAGAATCTATAATAACAAAAAGACTAAGTGGTTACATGTCTAAGAAAAATCAAATTTCAGTTTTCATTAAGTGAAGTCTTGCAAAATTAACCCAATTCTTTGAATAGCTCAAACAAATGTGTGAAACTAGCAATCCAGTCAACATAGCCTACATGGATTTCAAAAAAGCTTTTAATAAGTATTTCACCAAAGGCTATTAAAGAAACTAAGCATTCATGGCAAAATAGAGGTCTCTGCACGCAACAGAATTGGTTTAGAGACATAACCAGAAATTAGTGATAAATGGTCAAGACTCCATAGCGGAGGAAGCCTACCAGTGGAGTACCACAGCGATCTGCACTGGAATCTGCTACTCTTCCTATACCTGTAATTGACCTGGAAAGGCAGCTGAGCACTGAAGCAAACAAGTCTGCAGATGATACAAATTTATTCATGGCAGTAAGGATGAGGGCAAGTGGGGAAGAATCACAGGACCTTATGAAATTGAGTGACTAGACAATGAAATGGTAAATTAAATTCAGTGTGGATAAGTGTAGAGTGAATGGGAAAATATAACCTTAACTTCACATGTAGAGTGATGGGCTCTGAGCTGAACATTATCACTCAGGAGTGAGACCTTGAGGTTACAATAAATAGTGCCATCAAAATGTCAGCTCAGCGCTCAGCTGACAAAAGAAAGCAGCCCAAATATTGGGTATTGTTAGGAACTGAACAGGAAGCAACACAGAGAACACAATTATGCCACTTTGTAATGTCACCCAGTTCATATAATGTCTCTGCTTCCAGGGACATGCTTTATCACTGAGTATTTTGTGTTTACTTTTACAGAAGTTGGAGCAGAAGAGCAGCTCAAAGCAGAGGAGTGACCTATAATTAGGGGAACAAAGCAGTTTTAACACTGCATCCCAGTTTCAAAAGAGTTTTTTCTGAGACTGAATCCAAAATTCAAGGAGACAGCATCTTCTAGATACTTGCTGATAAACCATTCAAAAAAGAAGTTGATGAATTACGCACATATAATCAATGAGCTCTATTAAAAGGCATTGCTATACATCAAAAGCTTAGCTATTGCTAAATGCCCAAGCTTTATCAGTATTTGAAATCCCTGGGAAAGGACAAGTTTGAAGATTTGCCTTCACTGCAGCAGTATATAGCCAACTAAAAATCACTTTGCTGTGCCATCCTGAAGCAACAAGATTTTAAGTCTTAAAGGTAAGTACAAGTGCCCACAAAAGGGTAAGTAAAAACAACTTAATATAAAAGTCTTTAAAGTCTTGCCTTTCTCCCTGCTCTCTTTTCCTCATTTTCTTTCCTATCAGATAGCCTGCTCAAGGTGCTGCTGGAATCAGACTCTTTGGTGTTTGAACAACAGACAAATGCTTTTACCCACTGAGGTTCTGTAACAGGGAACAGCTAAATTAAGTCTAGGCCTTCAGATTTCGAGCTAATCTCTACGCATTTCTACTACAACATCTACTTCTTGCTTTTATGAGAAAGGATTTGTCCTGTGCTAATGGACTGATATTACTCGTATCTTTGTCTAATTGCACGAGCCATGAGACTGTTCTGGTTTTCATCTGGATTGTTAAGTATCAGACAGAATGTGTCTATGAGCAGTGGCTACATATAATGTATCCTCTACTTACTTACTTACCCTCTACATACTTACTTACTTACTGTGTAAAATATTGTCTTTTCACTTGACATATTCACATGCTTGTGTCTAAGAGAAATACACTACCATCACAATCTATACAGCAGTTTTGCCCATCATGTAATAGAATAAATACAGAAAGAGAAAATACGTTGGAAATTGTGATAAATAATTATTCCTTAATTTTAAACTCAAAAACGTATCAAATATGAACGTATTTTTCAACATGAAATAAAATTATGCAGGGTATTTAATTAGTTTAAACTGTTAGGTAAGAGTTGCTGCAGATGGACTAATAACACTTTTAAAGCAGACTGTGTTGCAAATAATTTTTGCCTTTGTTCTAGCCTTACATTTAATTAAAAATCACTTGGGAATTATTTCAATTCAAATGTTATAGTATTACAGTATGAAATCAAGGTGGTTTTTTTAATTATTCTTTTCCTATAGCTGTAATTTTCTACCATTCAACCATAATTGAAGTTTCTTTCTTTTTTGAAGACACTTTTCAATTTGTCCTTTCCAAGCACGTTTATGAGACAGGTCATGAAGGACACTCAGCAGGAAGTGCTCCGGGAAAATAAGTTGTCCCAACTAACAAAAAAGCTTCTACAGGGAATTTACGGTATAATTTTAATTAAAGTGGAATGAAAAAAGCAAAGTAAATATTAGCTGGTAGTAATACACTAAAAATTTCAGTCACTGCAAGCAAGTGGAAGCCAATCAAACTTCTCAGAGAAATGCCTTCGGTGTTCATAAAACAATGTATAGAATTGGTGAAGCTGTGACAGGACGCAGACTGAACCCAAGGCAGGCACATCAACTCACTAACTCAAGCTCTGCATCCTTTTATCAGATGAGACATTTCAGCAAGACTACATTAGCTTTGTTAACCAAAGAAAACCCAAATCAGTCAACCAACCACCTCCTTCCTCTCCCTATTCTGCTGTCCACTACAAATTAAGTCATTATCTGTCTCCGGAAGCAAGAGAAGAAATATTAATTAATCACAGAAACCCTTGGATCGCTAGATGAATCATTCTGTTGACCCCATGTTGTTTTCAAAAGGCAGGGCTAAGTTGCTGCAGCTCCTGCCTTTGAGCTCTGGCATTAGCACTGGGCAGCCAGAAATCACCAGCAGAACAGGTGAGGTGCAAAACGGTGGCTAGCCCTTTTAAAAGTCCTGATGCACCCTGAAACCTTAATTCTGTCACACAGTTAGAAAACACTGACTAAATTAAGTTTTTCAGAAAGCCATTCCAACAGCATTCCTCATTACAGGTCTAATTACAAGCTATCTTTATAATGTACACCTGGCAACATCGTGTAAAGCACTTTGCTTTAAAGGTCAGCAGAACTAAAAGAACAATTTTGCTATTTATAGTAACAGGTGAACTTTTCTTATTTCGCTGCTTAAGCAGCCAACCCTTGAGTTTAATGTAATTAGGGAGGAGATATTCAATTTACAGTATCCACAAGCAATGATAATTACACTGGTTCAAAAAAGCTGTTGGTAAGCATAAGAAACCTTTGTAATTACATCCCGTTTCCAAAATTACTTGAGTACCGTGAACTTGAAACATTTCAGCAAATGAAGGCCAAGGCACATAAAGGAGAGCTACGGCGCTTTAAAAACTGCACTGTTTAACATAATGAGCAGCCCGACCGGAGGGAGATCGCGAAACGCGCTCCATAACTCACCGCGACAGCCCACGCCATCTCCTTCCTGCTCACAAACATCCATTAAGGAAAACATAAACCGGCTCCCTCATCGCCTCCTTCCATCCTTCGCCAGCATTGCTCAGCTACCCTGGCAGGGCGGACGTGGGAGCCAGCCCGCGTAACTCTCCCTGGCTCCGGCTGCCGACGCTGTCACGTTGGGGAGCGCTGCCGCTGCGAGCCACGAAATGCCGCCGCGTCCCCCCCGCCGCCAGCCCCGCGCGGGCGGCAGGTTAGCCGGGTCAGCAGTCCGCCAGGACCAAGGTGAAAAATAAACAAATAACCACGTTCACAGCAGCCGCGGCGATCGCTCTCCGGAAAATTAGTCAGGCATTATGAGGGAGACGGTATTAAACGCTGCCACTTGCAGCTTCACGGCTCTCTGCGTATTCGCATCAGCCTGGGATGAGCACTTAAGGAGTATCATCAGAGAGCTTGCCCAGCTGAGCATCTTCCATTAAGTTTTTGTCTTAAAAGGAGATAGCAGGAACCTCTCTGCCTGACAGGCAAAAGGCTTGTCATAATTCATTAATAACACAGCCTTGCTCAGGTTTCCTTCAATGAAATCAGGCAGGCAGCCTATGAAGAAAATGCTGAGTGAACAACAGCTTCTCCAGACAGAATGCAATAAACTTGCCACTACCTGGCATCATTTGGTGTCTGAGAAAAGGATGACCGACGCTATTTGACAAGACCTGTCAGAGTCCCTTAAGGGTCCTAAGTGAAGAAACTAAAAAAACAAACAGTAATTCCTCTGCAGGATGCGATTCACTGCTTGGAAGCAAAAATTTCTCGTTTTAGCTGCAGAGATAAATGTACCCGTCTGCTTTTGCTATGCTCAGGGCAAAGCTGGCAATTTACTCTGAGAAACTGTTTACATCCAAAGGGAAAAAAGCTAGAAGAGGTGTGGTAAAAAACAACAACTACAATATCAGATAACTGCAAAAATTAACAGGACTATCACAAGGTAGATTCTTAATTCATCTGAAGCTTCATTTCCTTATAAGTAGGAAAAATAGAAAATACAACTGAAGTTATCTGTAAGGAAAGGAAACAATCTCAGGCTAACTGTCAAGATAAAGTCATTAGGATGGCATCCAAGTGAGGAGGACAGAAAATTCTTTTTTCTTTTTTATTTTGTCTAGTATGCATCCATTCATACAGTGCTAAAATGCACCTGTTATATTTAATTGAGTCTTATGTACTTCCTCCTAAGAGATTTGTTCCATTGTGAAAAAAACTAAGAAGAAAGGTATTCTTACTGGTATTTGATCTACTAGCGCTTCATACACACACACTGCTTCACATGACAGAACAATCTAGTAACACAGTTAGTACACACCATTCCAACGTACAGCATTTGTTATGATCCAAGTTTTAAACAGTCTGCAGCACAAAAACTAGTACTACAGATTTTGTATTTACTCTGACAGCGTTTACAGGTGCTTTTGATTTATAAAAGATGCTTTACCATCATGCAACAGCAGCAGCCCAACCTTTGCACAATTAGAAAAAGCAAAGAATGTACCGAAGATGGTTAATTATTGATTTCAGAATATCTGTGTCACAAAATCATCTTTTGCACTAAAGCAGGTTCAACTAATTTGCAAACAGCACAATATTATTGCTGCCCTAAGCTCCTTTGTGTTTCACTTAGGCATGATAATTTATTTTGAGTGCAATATCTGTCTTTAAAACTATGGCCTATAAACTTCATTAGAAACAGCTCTATTAGCATGTCTAGAGATTGCTGTATTTGAGCGGAATGCAACTGATTGAACAGAAATCAATAAAGGTATTTAATGATTTCATGAGAAAAATAAGTGACCCTCACACCTTTAATGGATTAATGTCACTTATGTGCAACACATCGCATAATGCTGACACAGAGCTACTCAAAGCAGTGTCACTTTTCATATGAGTGCCTTAAAACCTTATCAAAGGGAAATTGTGTTTTAATGCTATTTCAGATGTCATTTTTGAGAGGATTTTTACAATCCCATTTCATAAAGCAGAAAACATGATCTGAATTGTTACAAGTAGCTTTTGTCATTGGCACATGTACTAGGTCACCCTCTGAAGTTAGCTGGTGATGAAATCCTGAGCATAAGAGGAGGATAACACTTGGAAACATCACTCAAACAACTTGTTTATTATCAGCTTTTATTTCTCAATACCCCTGAATCTTTCATTAATTACCAACAACATCCTTTGCTAGGGAAAGGAAACTACTCCTCACAGTACTACAGCACAAGATAGATGGGATGCACAGCTCCCCCATAAGCTATCTGGGAATCAAAACAGAGGAGGGAGATAATCTAAATGATAGAGTAAATGCCATTAAATAAATGCTTGCCTCTCAGCCACTCAGACAATGGCCAGATCTCTTAAGAACACGCATGTCTGCCTGTTCATCTTCAATACACTGCTTTTGTATCCCGTTTTACATCTCTTCACGGAAAAGCGACTGTGGGGCACAGTAAACCATTCCACGATCTCACTCCTTTATTTTCACTTTAATAGACTGAAGTCAAAAATATCTAGTATTTAATAGGTATGTCTTAAGGGACATGAAGGCTCCTTTTTGGGAAAGAAGTAAGTCAAATTCAAGATGTCAACATGCACAGTCTAAGCAGGCTTTGCCATGACCAGGCTGCATTTACAATTCCTTTTGAGTAAACCCAAATGTAACTGAGGGGAGCTGATGTTCGATTTTCTTGTTCTATTTGTGATATTATCTATCATAATTTTATGTGCAACATGAAGAAATGAAAATAACTAACAAAAAAATAAATCTTCTTCCTAAAGATATTTAGTCCCAGCTATCATATGCAGTTTTCACCTGAAGAAATGGGGAAAAACTGCATTCAGATAAAACAGGGAAGCCAATGCAAAAGCTTTTTCTGACTGACTTGAACATTTCCTTATTTCTCCCCAAAGGATATAAAAAATACTCCAGTAAATGTAGCATCATAATTGGCTATAATTGACTCCATCCTTCAATTTTTAAGGCAATCTATAAAATATGGATTGTTTTGTCAACAGGGAGACAATTTTGTGACACCACACTGTTTATCTCGTTACAGTGATCTCAGCTGCACTTGATATCATTTGTTACCTCTCAGATTACCTTATTTTGGCCACAATCCTGCACCTCTCTACATTTAATGCACTGCACGCTGGTTAGCTATAACACCAAACATTCTGAGTGCTACAGAAGGGAGTTACTTGCTGAAGATCATTGCCATATGATACAGTAGTAGGTGAAGCACAGCCATCATATTCAGGCAAGGTCTGTTCCAATCCATCAGTGTACTCCATACTGTACTGTCCTTAGTCCATCTCACAACTTGCTGCACGTCAATCAGAAGAGATGGGGAAAGAATAAAAATGAAAGGTTTAACCTCTTGCTGATGTTTTCCTATTACACCTGCCATTCTACCACATTTGCAACATTTTAACGCAGACTGCTAACACACACTGTCTGTACAGACTGGTACCCCGCTGTGGCGGCTTTGCATCAGCTCTTAGGTCACAAGGGTATGATGACTGCTCAGTGGAAATGACTGCATCTGGCCACTTCTATTGGCTGAAACAATGCAAACCCCTCACCAAGATATTGCCTTCAAATACAAACTCAAAATGACGGAATTGGCTTCTCTTTTTCTCCTATGTCTTCCAATAATTATTTTTATTTATACATCTCTCATGTGCTGCAACACTTCAACTGAAAACTAAGGCAAGTAGAAGGAAGATAAAAACTAAAACCTAGAAAAAATCCAAGTACAAATAGCCACAAAACTGCAGCAAATGATTGATAGAAACATTGATGTAATCCTGTCCGTAGCAACAGTTTGATTATGAGCATCTTGGCAGCGAGCCTGCTCTATGTGTAGATTTTCCCCAGCAGAGAATGCCATACAATCCATCTTTGTGTTATGCACTACATGACTACATGGAGAGGCCAATCAAAGGGGAACAAGGAACAGAGAAGTTGTAGTAAATTACTGGGGTGATACAGGATTAAGTACATAGTCCATGAATAATTTGACTCCTGAGGATAAGCAACCCTGAGAAAAAGAAGGAGTAGGAAAAAAATACCAGGAGGGTGCTACCCACAACAAAATAGTACTACAGTCCTCAAGCAGAGTGACTGCAGCATGCAACATGAATACTCCTCTCCAGCAAATGACGTGAATTCCTGGTACCCAGTTTAAACTGCCTCCTCTCAAATTCTTCTTCCCAGGATCACAATTGTGTTGAGGATCAGAGAAAAACGTTGCAGCCCTAGGAAAGCAGATCCCCCACCAGGGACATAGAACTCCTAGGCCACGGCTACGTGAGACACTGTAAAACAAAGCATGCCAAAAGGACCAGATCTGCTGGGCGGAGCAGCTGCTGCCAGGAACTCAATGGCCAAGTGATTTGTATTTTAAGGGTTTTACTTCATGGTAATTCCAGCACGGTCCTTTAGACAAGACCATGTGCGCAGCTGAGGATGGGAAGAGTGCTTCTGCATACTGTTTTCCAATTTCATGCCACCCAGCACGTACCAGAGTGTGGTCTGACAGCGCTCTGTGAGACACACTGAAGTGCAGTAAGCCAGGAGATCTGCTGAAAGGCCACAGTCCTGACCCACACTAAAACACAACTTTAGTAGGCACATCATAGGGGATGCATAACACCATTGGTGAGATGTGGAGTTCACTCCAGTAAACTAGAGAGCAAGGAAGGCATAGTGGCAACTTTGTAGTAATGGTGTCAAGGGTTGGGACCTTAACAGGAGTGCAGGCTTAGGAGGTTGGAAGATAAATGGTGAAGTCCAATTGGTACTGTTTCTCAATATACTTGCAGGAAATTTCCAGATAGAAGCAAAAAAATATAATAGAATCATATTTTATAATTAACCTTACTTCTAATTTCTGTGTTGGAAAGTGTTTGTTAAAAAAGCCACAACAAAAATGATTACAACAATGTAATCAAGTCTATACGCAACTGCAATCTACAGTGCTCATATATTAAAAAAAACCTCCCTTAAATGTCATACCTATTTTTTGAAGCAACATTTAGGAAAATCTCTCTCAAGCAGCAGTTTAAGATTATACTATCTGCTCCTTACTTTCAGGAAATGCTCTGGTAATTTTTAAGTGTGTGAACAAAGGTTTTGTGAAATCCTGTTAGGCTATTACATGTGGCAAGAAAACCATCAATCATTTCTGCAGCCTGGTGTCCACATTCACAGCTTAACTCAATAAAGGCTGTTTTTAGTTTCTATTAGGGTATGAATATTTTATATTTGTAACCACATAAATCGATAAGAATACTCATATATGTTTATACATGAACCATACCATGTATATGCTTCTTTGATGAAGTGCAAACAATTCAGAAATTTGAAATAATGGCTCTCTAAAAATGACATTCCTAAAAAAATTCCAACAGACAAATCAAATGCAACTGTTGTTCCACTCAAAGGGTTGTTTTTGTTTGGTTGGTTTTGGGTTTTTTTGTTTTTTTGTTTTTTTTTTTTTTTCATTTGTGTGACTATTTCCATCTCTGTGGATGCATCATACCATGAAAAAACACCTTTTTTTTTTTAATACCAAATGTATGGGCATGTTCTACCGACCGTGGATTACCTGTCTGAAAAATTGCTTTTAAATACAGGTCTCAGAATCTAGGCGACTCTGTTGTACCTTCACCAGCTCTTCCTCATTAAAATTTACTTTAGATATGGAAGAAAGAGACTTTTTGGTGTGGGTCCAACTCAATGTTCAGATCAATACATTATAAATATCTATTAAATTGAATTTGTTATTTAAGCCTTGAAAAACCACGTATTTTAGCCCCAAATTCAGGTCTCTTATTTCAGCTCAGAACACTCAAGAGGTACTCTGGTTTTCTAACAACAAGGTCCTAAAAGATGTTCATACCTGATAAAAACCTCTTTGTGTATCAGCTCAAAAAAAATTATTGTTTGATCATCTCTTTACTGTAGAGTCTCTCATAATAAACACAACATCTTCGAAAATATCTATGTGACTGTACTGATCGAATGATTACCTGAATAGAACACCCAGCTGATTACATTGAATATTCAGTTAACTTATTTACCCTTCAACAGCTAGAGAATACAACAAAAGAGAAACCCACAGGAACTCCTGGTAAGGATGTTTTGTCAAGACATTTATCAAAGCTAGAGTAATATGAACAGTTACATCACTCCTCAGTAAGTTCACCTTGGTATTTTCACAAAAAGGGCATTTGCAAAATCTTCAGGAAAAAAAAAGAAAATTGACATATGACTGTGTCATGCCAGGGTTTGTGGGAGTGAGGGGAAATTGGAGCCTGCTCTTAGGCACAGAAATCCGTAGTATGTACAGTGCTTTTGATGCAGGTCTTTTAGTGGCAGTTTTTATTTGTGAAAGGGACTTTAAAATACAAGAGTGACCCTGCTTTGTAGAAAATGTTGTATTTGAAAATGTTTAATGGCAGCTATGACACACAGGACATAAAAGTTTTGCAACTAACAAAATAATTCTGAAGTTCCAATGCAATTGCAAATTAAAAAAATATACTTTTGAATGAACCAAGAACTAAATTAACAATTACAGAACACCTGAAAGATCTTAATGACTACTAAATCTGACATTAAAGTTTGTGGCCATTTAATCTTTTATTACTTCTGGTGTGTTACTTTAGATCAAAGCACATGAATCTGGCTGAAAGTATTTTTGCCCTACGATCTGTACCACAACTCTTTTTCACTAATTGAAAACCTAAATAAAAAAATCCCCAAAGTGAGATGCCTACATATCAAATTTCAAAGCAAAGAGGATGATTTGCCACTTCGGAATCCTCAGCTATCAGAAAAGGCAGCAAATATCAACTAGTTTAGAATAGTTACTTTGGCCAGTTCCCCACCGGGCGGAGTTGGCAAGCTGAGAAAAAATGCTTTGTGGAGGACACTCAGAAACATTAAGCCCGGAGAAATGCTACTGACAATCTTTGCTAAAGGTGGACACACAACTGTCCAGTTATCAACTACACATCTAGGTAGATGCAGTAGCTCAAAGTAAAAGGGCTATTCAGTGAGAAACAAGGTGCCAGTCCACACAGAGAACTGCAGTGAAATTTGGTGACATTTTATTCTAAAAAAACCCACCCCAAACAAACAAAAAACCTGCACAAAAAATAGGAAGTCCTATGCACTATTAACTCCCAGTGCTTATGTTTTATTCATTGCTGAACGGAAGTCCAATAGCCTCTTTCTCCAAAGTCTCACAGACGCAAGAGAGGTGCAGATGTTTCACTTTACTGAAGCAGCAGAGAAAGCTTAAAGGGGGTTTCCTGAGTCACTAGCACCCATCGTATGCTTCTGATTACTCAGCCTGAGCTGGTTTTGATTAAAAGGTTGACAGATATCATACCTCAAGCAAGCAGGAGACAACTGCAACAGCTGACAGATGAACATTCATTCAAAACTAACCTGCAAGACACCTCTCAAACCATGATAATTAAGTTTGACTGTGAATATGGAGCTTCTTATTAGAAACGCACAATGAACACACCAAGTTATGGGCTTCACTTATTTCACTCAGGCATCACAGATAACACTTTCTTGTACAACTTCTGGTTTACAAGATTAACCTTTTAGAATATAAACACACATTGAGTTTATTTTGGCACAGAGCACACCTGAAATTCTCAATGAAAAAACAGTTATTTTGGACCACAACTGCGAAGAAAGCTTTTCACAGATATTTACGTGTACTTGAATTAAATATTAAAATGCAGCTGAATGTACTCAGTAGGCAACAGTTGTTTGAACTATCTTTGATAATTTCTGCACTACAGAAGGCTGCAGCACAAACAGAAAAAGGCTGTTTGAGGGGGCCAGTGTATTTCTACAATTCTACACAATGCCAAATGTGCAAATAGTAGTTTGCATCTTGGGATCAGTTTAACTACTTCACCATAGGACTGAGCACAGGCTATTAAGCCTTGTTTCTGATTACCTTAGGCTCACGTGGATGCATTACCTCGTGTTTGGGCAACAACTTGGGTACCTCTACACAAATTCTTTGTGGCTTAAATGATCTACTCAAGAGTACCAGTATCTGGAGAAGCAG
The DNA here is from genome assembly GCA_013396775.1 of Cephalopterus ornatus. NCBI lineage: Eukaryota > Metazoa > Chordata > Aves > Passeriformes > Cotingidae > Cephalopterus > Cephalopterus ornatus. The sequence continues at coordinate 38,240 of VZRE01005080.1, forward strand.
CACCAAGGTGTATACAGGTACCAAGATTTATAAATGAAATTATCTAAATTAAAGTAACAATCCTACAATAAAACAGACAAAATTAATTTAAAAATGCAAACCAGAATAGTGGAATTATGTAGTGTAGTGCAATTATTACAATAAATAAGCATGTAATTTCTTACATGAACTAATAATATTAGAGACTTGGACCTTGTTTAGGCACTAGCCCCTAAAGGAGAGGGTATCAAAGCTCTGTGTGAACTGATATCGTGTTCCAGCTAACCAGTGAACAAGAAAGGATCAGCTCATCTCCATTATAAAACAAGTACTTAGATTGAGAGTCTCATGCCAATTATGGAAGCCTGCTAAAAATATGTCTGATTAGATAATAAGCTTTTCTTTTTCCCCTTCACAATCAGATAAGGATAAAACAAGACATTCCTGCTCTCTCCATGACATTTCATCTTACTGCGTTTAAATTAAAATATAAATTTGAAACACAAACCTTTTGTTTAAAAAATACATGTCTGTGATGTGTTGGGCAGAAAAGACATTTATAAGCTACAAGCTATTCTACTGTGAATGTGCTAGAAAAAAATCTGAGTCTAGCTCTGCACATTCCTACACTACTTGACCAAACTGTCAAATTGGGAAAATGCTGAAGGAGATACAGATATCCATTAAAAATACTAAAAGAAATCAAACTGAAACAGTATAGTACTTAAGCACTATGTTTGTTCCTATTTCCGAATTTTAATTATGCTTCTGGAAGTTGGTATATTTGATAAGATTAGCTATTGATTTTTTTGGGCTTCATTAATATCATCAATGGAGCGCTGGGTTTTTAAACCACATGCTTATTCTTCAAATACTTTTTCACTTAAGAAGGCAAAGGAAGCAAAAGTCTTTCAGCAAGCCTGGTTTACCAGAAGACCAGACATGACAAAGCTTGAAAAAAATGGGTTACTTTCTTTTCCTTCCTTGGGCTATGTAGCCTGCCTGGTTCTGCTCCTTCGTCTCCCTTAGTCCAGCAAGCTAGAACATGACAGTTTACTTTCAAGGCCTTGTTAGTCTGGATTTACCATCTTAAGTAGACTGTAGTCAGAAAATACTTCATGTTTTAGACATTTACAGTCTATTCAATGGAAACCAACACTAGTTCTTCAAGGCTTTAACAAATTATTCTTTAAAAAAGTGCAACTGAAAAAAGACAATCATTCTAAACTTTAAAAGTCCAGCATAAATCTAGGAAAAAGAATGGAAAGAAATAGCCTCAGAAGCAGTACTGCCTCAATCATAAGCAAACAATTCTTCCGCTGTTCTGCAGACAGATTTGAGATCCCATTTTATATACAAACACATCCCATATTCCAGTCAGCTGTTCAACTTCTAATAAAATTTCTTAACACAACAATGGGGGAAAAAATACTGGACAATCAGAGAAAACTATATTGCTCTTGGAAATCATGAGTTTAACTTCTGTTTTCATATGTAAGCCTACCTGTATCACCTTTGCTTACATGCTCAAAGATCTTGTTTGTGCTCACACAGATTATCTTCTTCTAACAAGGTAATTGTAGCTTTGTTCACAAGACTGGGTAACAATGTATCCTAATGTAGAAAGAGCGAAAAGGAGTCCTGGGAGACTCCTGTGGGTGCGAAGCACAGAGAAAATGAGAAAAATACAATGAACAAAAATGTAAAAGGAAAAAGTCATTAATATTCTAAATCTTCTAACTACGGCTCAATCCCACATCTTCCTCCATGTGGCCAGATCTCCATGCCTGTAGGGAACTCCATTTAATTCAGTGGGTTACATAAGGCAGTAGCCATTTGCACATATGCTGGTTTGCCTTTTTTTTCTTTCTCTTTGTCAATGTATTTTGAAAAAAAAATAATAAAATCTGCAACACATAAAAGAAAAATCCTCCTGTCCCCACCTCCTCCAAGGCCACCACCCCTGCCTGTTTTACAGCTCGGCACTATGAATTTTCCACTTAACTTCCTCAAGCCATTTGCCAAAGATCTCAATTTGCAAGGACTAGAGAACAATTTGCAGCACTAGGGAAAATTCCCAATCACTGCTCTTGTGAGTAGGTATAGTGAATTTTAAGGATTTTTGATTTTGAAAGCAGTGGTAATTATTCAAGATTTAAATAAGTTCCCTTGGTCTGTAACCCTTCATTCTGACAGGAGCGGCTTTGCTGTGAAGCTCACTGCTTGTGAGTACAGCCTAAAGACTGAAGAATAATTTTAATTCAGAGAAATTATATGCATGAGAAAAATACTGTTAAACAGAACCATTTAATTGTCATTAAAATCCCAGAAGCAAAAGCCACATAGACAGGGTCTCCCTTCAGTTAGAGAAGCGGAGACACAGGTCCAGATAGACCTGCCTCCTTTTTGCCTTTTTAATACAACGTAGTTACCACACTGTCTCCTACCAACACAAATGTGAAAATCTGTATGGCAAAGTCATTAAAACTGAAAACAAAGGTTCAGGTCAGCTTGATCAGCTCTGCCTACAGCCTTAAATGGAAAAGACAGAGAAGCGTCTTATTAAACTGAAGAACGCGTTCCTCTTTACACAGTTGACAAAAAAGCTGGGTATGAAAACAAACCATGCGGCCTATAATTTCAGAAAAAATAAAATACTTGAAATTTATTTACTTGTAAATCATTATTTTTAATACTGAACAATATTGTGCAAGTGGGGGAAAAAAAAAAGTCAGACTTTTTGCAAGTGAGGAAAAAAAAGTTTCGGCCCCGACTCAGTCTGACCCTGGTTCCTGAGCTCAGGTGCATGGCAGTCCAGGTTGATGCTGCTGCACTAAGACTGTTCCCCAAAGCCACAAGAAGCCAGCGGCCTGCAGCCGTACCGTGAGCCTGTCAGACAATGCCAATATTGGATAAAATAAGGTGACTGTTACCGTAGGCTCAGTAGATCTCAACAAGCACTGATGGCCACTGCTAAAAGCTTGAATATGAAATTGCAGCAGTACCCTCTCTTCAGAGAGAGTAGCTTTGGCAGAAAGAAGTACCTTTTCCTCTTTTCCCCCCTTCCTCTTCTTCCTTCAGTAAAATGGAATTTAAATAAATAATCTGTTGTGTTATATCCCAAAGTACGGAAAAAGCTTTTGTTTTTAAACATGTAACGTTTTGGTACACAAGAAGAAATCATACAACGTTATCCTCCTATTTGTAATTCTCCCCTAAAATATCAAAATGATTCCCTACATGGATGCAAACACACGCCAACACAAATTTTGTTTCAACCTTTAGTACTCACTGTAGTGTGACCTCTCTAAGCACAGATTTAAGTATTACAGAGGGAGACACTCTCACTGACAAATATATGAAATTACCGGATAAGAATCCTTCTTTCCATCTCAGCATTTTGTCATGGTTTCTGGAGGAAACATGCAAGTGCGCACCTCTCATATAACAGCACCTAGCTAAAAGTAATCTGCAACAGCCAGGTAAGAAGGGATTGCTTTTTGCTTTGATACAGTCCAAAGCAAAGATGAGAGATGAGATGCTAAAACTACATTGCATGCTTTAAGAACAGACATCTTACTTTAGCTCCATTTACTGTAATTGTATGTCACCGCATTTAGAGCACTTAGATATCAGAGTAAAAAAAAATGAGGGAGCAAAGTGAAGGGAGAAAACCCAATTATCAAGTTTCAGTTGTGCAACACTATTAAACATGATTTAAAAAAAAAAACAAACCACATGAGTACAGATCCATTTCTGTGCCAATCAACCTAACATCACATATTCTGAAAGAATATTTTGTAAATCTGCACCTCTAGAACCATGTATTTTGAAATGCCATTATCATTAAAAAATGGCATTGTAATGGTGTCTTAATACTGTTGTCTTGGTTTTTGCATCAAACCCATCTTTCCACAAGGAATTAAGGAGTCCTGAATGCTACACTTAAAGGCTCCTTATTTTTGATTAAGCTTTCTGGAGGTGCTACAAAACTGAGCACTCCAAAGCACTCCTCTGTGATCAGTTTGAAATATCTCAGAAATACTCCTATTTGCCTATTTAAAATACATTCATTCCAAATGTAAACTAATCAGTATTAAAAATTATTTTATACAGTTTAAATATACACAAAGCATCTCAAAATTATCTTTGGGGAATGTTTCCAATGAACTACAATGAAATTGTTTGTTTTTTTTTTTTATTTACCAATCATGAAGATTTTGAGGATTTTGTCCTGATTTGGAATGGAAGTATTCCAGTATTCCTCCTGAAACACTAAAGCTGTTTTTTCTTTCATTCTATTTAGAATATTTATGCAGATTATTTCTGTTGTCTTATAAGCATGCAACATACTTCAAATTGTAATGAAGAAGGGGAAAATGAGTTGTGGCATGCTCTGCTTAGAAATATATACCTCAAGTACAGAGTTACATCACAGTTAAGTCACCTGCCTGTATACCTAGTAGGACTGGGACTCAGGCAAGAGCTATAAAAACTTGCATGCGCTTACAATGAGAATTTCTGCACCTCAGTAGAAAAAAAACCCCTACCTTATATGTGTGAGAACTCGCAGAGGTCCAAATTTTCACCAGAGAAACTGCAAGAGCTTCTTGAATTCTGCTGCTGAATATCTTAGCATTATCTTTATCTTACCCTTACTGAATATATTGCATCTCCAGGCCACTCAGTACCCGAAAATGAGACTGGCCAAAATCCCTTGAGGCTCTCAAGTCGTAAGAAAGCTCTGACTGCCTAAGGCCATCGTCAGATGCATTGCCCTGGATGCATCTGAGTGGGGTGAAGAGGTTATTGCTTCCAGCTGCTCAGTACCCGGGGAGTTGGCACAGTGAGGGAACAACACCCTTTAGCATCACAACTACACACTGGTTTCCTAGCCCCCCTGCTCCCCCAGCCCCCATCAAAAAAACAGGTTAAAAAAGCTTTGTTATTAGAAATGCGTGAGGGACTGTTTGGACAGTCCAGGTTAGGGAGCAGCTACCTGGGCATTAGCTGGCACGCACAGGGGAAGGCTAGGACAAGCAGCTGGCAGCAGAAACCTCTTACACGGCTGTGCCGCTGCCAGCGGGGCTTGTCTGACTGCAACCCTCACTTGCCAATGACACGGAGCTCAGCACAATTCCCTGTTCCTTCAAATCAGCACCAGGAGAGGGAACACAACCCTTTTTAATTATTTAAAGAAATCCTTTTCCTCCTAATAAAAGCTGTGGCACTTAGTGCTAAATGCAAAATCTGCAGTACCTTAAAATGACAATAAGGCAGAGCATGTCCCTGCCACTAACTACGGAGAGCACTACCAGTGACAGGAAAGAAACTGAGGGTTGGGGCTGCTTGCCTAAGCCTTTGGGAGGACGGAAAGCTAAACAGGATACCTGAAGTCAGGAGCCACCTGCAAACGAACTAGCAAAATATCCTAGATGCGAATCCTGCCCCATGCGAAAAAAGAATTAATGTATTTTTTTATTTTTCCATTTTTGCAAGAATGGCTAATATATGGCTAATCTTCATCAGAATTAGAAAATATTTAGAAATTGGTAAGCACCAAAGTTGATGTTAAGTAAAAATGTACAAAACCATTTCACATGCACTATTATTCCATGTTTTATTTCTTAAATATGAGATACAAAATCTTTGCAGACAGGCTACAATGATGACCAAGTATCTGTCAAGATCAGAGGCATGTGACAATGTTGCTATTTAATGTCTGCAGTAATTTTTAGTGCAGCACTTCCCTATAAACACATCTGACTTTTTGTTGCTCTGTTTATGGTATTATGTACAACACGGTGTAGAGACACTACAAAATATCATAAATTCTGTTTCTATAATACCTGTATCCATACAACAGTAAGTTGTAGAAAGTGAAGAAAAAAAAAGCAGAAAGAAAGGAGAAGGAAATAAAATTAAGATATATCTTCAAAAACTCAACTATGCAATAAAATAACAGCTCCCAAACTTCATCACAAATTGATAAGGGAGATGAAAAAACATCTCAAAGTCTGGTATATAACTTATCTAACAAATGTATAAGAGCAATAGATACTCATATTATATGAGGCATTCTCTAAACTTACTAGTACTTGAAAATTAGGGTACATTCAGTCGCCATTTTGATATAGTAAGATTTTTTTTCCCCAATAATTACCTGCAAATACAGCAGCTGGGATTTCAGCAACTGAAATCACACTTTTGTTCCCAAGAATTATCAGACCGGAAATTCAATGTATTGCTAGAAAACTCCCACACTCTTTGGGCTGTAATGCTGCAGTGGCTAAGGAGTTTTGACAAAACAAGTCTGTCATTTTCTAATTTCCAGAAAATGCAATTTGGAAGATGAAAAGAGGACAAAGAAAGGACAGGAAAAAGCCACAAAGGTTTGGTAAATATCTTGAGATTACTTTATAGACGTTTTCCACCTGAAAAGCAGATACAGCTTCAAGTATTTTTTGAAGCTAATGTGGAAACAGTTGCTAAAATATACTTTCAAACAAAAACAACTTTACAAAACAAACTGTCATCCCCTCTAGGCAGCAGCTCCTCTCAACACCTCTGATAATCCTACAGCTCTTGTTCAATAGCCCTTCTCACCTCTGAGCAGGAAGCAAATTGTGAAGTCGAGCGGCACTGTTCTGGGACACTACCTGCTGTGCTATCCGCAGACTACAACAAATAATTAGAGCTGCCTGCAGCCATCCAGGACTGTAAAGGCTCCGATGCACCAAGTCATGTCGGTGACACTTCCCACTAGCGGCTGTATGGCTGAGAAAGGGGCAGCTATGAGAGGTTTCCAGACTACTGTCCTCTTACCTTGTTCAGAGCATGTTTCAGTTGCACTACTTAAAACAACAATGGTCCCTAAGGTCTTGCTGACTCTGGTAATGCCACTCTTTTGTGTGTCAGTGCCACTGAATGTGTACCAGCAACAGTGGGAGTGAAAATGTCTTTACACAGAAGGAAACAAGTTTTTCTTTCATTACTCCATATAAATTGCAACAGCATCTAAAGCACTGCATTTATTTGCCTCGTCTAAAGCACAGTCAAAAGCATAGAGAATGTATTGCCAAAGGTCAAGTTATGATTCCTACTTTTAATGAGCATGAAGTTGCTCAGCCCTCTAGGGTAAGATTCCTTCAAAGGAGCCATTCTAGCCTGTTGTGCCCTGAACACACAACCTAATTCACTCCTAGCCCCAAGTTTAAGCACATTTTAAAGTCCTGTTAATTTGATTTCACCCACCTGCCACAAGATTATATAATTTAATGACTCGAGCACTACAGTGGGTCTAGACAACAACTCTGGAAATAAATTTTCAGCATTGGTAAAGGTTCTGGTAAAACTCCTGTAAAATTTCTGTATTATGGCCACTGTCAACATCTACAACCCATGAGAAGGAATAAAAAAACCAGAATCACACACAAGAATTTATGATAACAACAACTGATGCTTGTTTTCTTTATTTTCTGGCCTCAACTTTTTATTTTCTTCAAAATAGCTGACAAATGAAACTGTCTTTCACAATTTCAGACATAAAATTTTCTTTAAGGTTTCTTTGACAAGGATATTCCTCTATTCAACTTATTTTGGCTTACTCAGGGAAACAATCTCATCTACTAGTGTGAATTTCTCAGACAAGCTACTCACAAGCTACTACATAAAGCAGAGTATCAGTCATTAGAATGAATTCAATTAATCCAAAAAGAAAATAATTAAGAAAAAAAGACGTCAAAGGATCAGCCATACACAAGAAAATGTCTTCTTTTAAATACAGAAATAGTCAAATTTTGGCCAAACTTGAAAAAACAGAATGAAAAGTAAATTCTAGTAGCAATGTTATGGAGATTGTAACTGCAGCAAATGACTTAATAGTTGCTATGCATCATGATAGTAGTTTGAAATACAGAGAAGTTAGATAAAAATAGGATAAAAATTTTGTGCTTGTAGCTTAGTAGAGAAGTTCAATAGCCATACTGACTAGAACACGAAAATACAGTATTTCAAACATACAGGATAAAAAGAATGCTGGGAAAAACCTGTAGCAGGGAATGAATTCCAGACCAGAATTATTATAGAAATACAAATGTTCACTTCAACATACAGAAGTGAGCAAAATCAAAAACACAGAAGCATGAGAAAGCTTCATTAATTCTGAGTCTGCATCATAAGTAGCTGTGTCTGTATACTAAGCCCTGCATACATGTCCTCTAAAACAAGACTAGGAAAGTCCAAAAATACATATAAGAAAAAGCCAGAATTCCAATGCACAGTAACATAGAAAAGCAGAGCAGAGCTTTCCAAAACTAAATAATGGAGAAAACATAATATGAATATTTCACCCTGTGGGGACAGGTGAAAAAAAAATCTTCAGTACATACAGATGTTACTGATAGACAAATTTAGCTCCTTTTTACAGACAAGTTCCAAGAACTGTACTTTCACTTCTCCATTTGGGTCAGAAAGTACTCTCTGGGATATACTGAAGCTCAGTACTTTTAAAATACATAGTGACCCAGATGGCAGAAGAGCAATCCACTCACTGGCAACACATCTAGGCTGCAATGATGCTCAACACCAAGAACAATGTGAAAAGTACAGGAACCTTCATGAAGTAGATGAACAGACTTGTACAAAACCAGGTATTCATTTTCTATGACTGAAATCCTTTATTCAGAAAAGAAATAAGACTGCAAAAAGGGAAATGTCTCATTAGGGTTTAAACCATATTAATGATGCAGACTACAAGGCTAATAACAAAAAAAAAAACCCAAACAAACCAAAACCAAAACAAAACCCCACTCAAATACAAACAAACAAACAGTTAAATAAAAAAACCCAAACCAAACCACCAGAAACAAACCCCACAGAATTCAGATCCTGGAAAGAATAACAAATTATGAAAGCCAGGTCATACTTAGGCAAACAGAACTTAAAACAGCTCACACCCAGAATGTTTACCTGCAAGTCTGAAAAATGCTTAAATGAAAAGCAGTTTTTCTATGTCTGACTTCCTCAAAAAAAGATTGAGCTTCCCATTGCTACTTCACAAAAAGGCATAAAGACATGTGGATGTGGTGATAAGGTACCATGTCCCCTCTGAGAAACATGACAGCTGCAGGAAAAAACAAGAGAGCATAGATAAGTACTTAATGAGATGACCAAGTCTTATATGCCATAAGAAGTTTAGTGATTTGTGCTGATCCTTTGTTGCTTTTCAGTGGTTGTAGGTCTCAAGACAAAATAGTCTTTATGTCTCTGATTAACTCTGAAAAGGAAAACAAAAGCTTCAATAAGATAACCCTCAGGGTACTAGTGACTGAGCAACTGTCAAGAGCAAAAAGTTCACTTGAATTGTTTTATAACTCCCCATTCAAGCTAATAAGAAATACAGGAACATAGAGTTCACCTACTGCCAGGAGTGTGGAAGGGGCTAGAGGAAGAGTCCACCATGGAAAAAGTGAAAGCGGCAGCAATACAAGATGAAAATAATTTTTGGTAGAATCAACACATTGTGTCTCAACAGCTACAACAGTGTCATGGGTTTCCAGTGAGCTTTGCCATACTCTGTAGAGTTTAAGAACTCTGATTCAGATATGAGAAGAACATGCTGGAAACACATAAAGGACACCAGGGAACTGTAAAACCCTGTACTAACAGGAGTAATGACGAGTCAGAGGTTGGACCATGCACATTCTTAAAAACGATTATAAAATGATGATGACCAGTCATGGAAACTGAAGCAAAGAAGTGTGGAAAAACAGTGACACCATGATGAGCTAGTGTGGCTAGCACACTGCTTTGCTGGACAGAGTGGCCAGGGCCCTCTTTTGCTTTGAGGAGACATCAATTTGAAAACATTTTAGTCCTATTTGTCATCACACAGATTTAAACCCTGTTCCCAGTGATTTATTTGAAGGACTGTGGCAGTAAGAACAGAGACCACAGAACCATAAGTTTTGCAATAATGTATGTAAGTCAATGTAAGACACCACAAAAACACCACCAGGGTCTCATGTTATCATACACCACCAGATTATAAAACATGTAATGCTTAGAAGCCCCAAATAAACAAAGCACTTAAACATTAACTAGTGTTTTCACGAAGAGACTTTATTCCTGAACATAGAATATGAAATACTGACATATGTTTCATGTCACTACACAGTTGTTAAATATAGGGCAAAATAACTGTTTTACTATTAAGAAATAATTAGAAAAACCTAAAACCCTTCAAAAACAGAGACATTAGAAATGCTAACATGTGAAAAATACATAGTATCTAGAAGAAGACACAGTATTTAAAACATCACTTTTTCATAGGTTTCACAGAAAGCAGAAACGCTTCAAGAAATTATGAACTTTTACAGCACTGATATGAAAGGTTAAGGTCAGCGGGAGAAAATGAACATGACACTAAACAGATCATGCAGAAAAGCCAGAAGCATGGACAGACTGGGTCTCTTTCTGACCAAAAGCAGGAGCACCATACAGATCAGACATACTTGCCGACAGGCCAGGCAAACTGGCCAGAACTTTTGATACTGTCATAAAACCACAAAAAGAAACAAACTGTATTGTTGTTAATTTTATGGAGCAGATTGTATGACTGAACTCAGCAGTTCTTGCACAACAGACATCCTTGATCATCAGAGTGCACTGAGGGGCTTTGTGTAGTAGGGACCGTAACAACCCTTACAAGTCATTACAAATAAAGCATCTCTCTTCCCAGAGCTGCTTCTGCTCAGACTATACTATAAAAACCTGGCTGTCCTCAGGTAATCTTATCTAAACAAATTTAATTCCTGATCACTGCAACTGCAAGCAAACACAGCCCCACTTCTGTCCATCTGCCCTGGAGCATCCTCATGGATGGGGCTCTCCAGCGCCCCAGCTGACCCAGAACAAGCCATTTTGCAGGACCGTCCTGTCGCGAAAGCCTCCTCCTTGTGCCTTTGTCCCGCTGCCTCTCCTGTGCAGCACAGCCACAAATGGCACAGCAGAGGCTCCCCTTGGAGCAGTTTGCTCCGCACCCCAAGTCATCCAAATTAACACTTTACCACTAAACAATGACATTTTATTTCCAGCTGTTAAATGCAGTGATTTGAATCAGCATCGGTTTTCAAATAATTACAATAAATCTGGATCCTGAATCTGGAATCAATTTGTACTGTTGTCAATTTGACTAAAGTCAGTAAAGTTTAGCTATAAGAGGCATTTTTCTAGCACTGGGATATTCTTTAGATGGCAAACTATAAGAAAGAGGAAGCCTAGGAACATGACTTTATTCGCTTTAATATTTCTGAACACTGCATCTGAAATTATTATTTTTTTAAAAATTTGGAAGAGACAAGCTTTTATACATTACAGAAATATGCCTAAGAATAAAGGAAGGGCAAGCAAATCCAAATGCATATCTATTTGCAGTTTCTCCTTCCAAATCAGCCAACCAACAGCTTGGCTGAAGAGAAAATAGGAATATTTGGTTTTTCACTCATAAATTAAAATCAAAATATATAATAGAGATATATGATTGAATCATCCTTCCCCATTTTTTCATACATCCTTTGTTATATATTACAAGCTCTTGAGGACAGCGCCATGCCTCTACATGGTTGAAAAGTTATTAGCACAAAAAGGCTCTAAAGATGTGCGGAGACTTGTGTAACTACTAAAAATATGACTATTTAATACTTATTTTTAATATTTAATATTAACAATATCAAGACCAGCAACAAATACCTCTGTGGGGCTGTCATAGGTGTAATCTTGGAAAGCGAGGGAATGCTCAGAAAGACCGGATTATAAGACACTCACACCTGTGGATCCATCCGAGCTGCACGGAGATGGTCTTCTTGGTATCATACCTGCTGTACACGACGGCTGCCACTGACTGTATTTCACAAGACAAAATGCAGGCTTGACAAGGTCTGCATCGGCACTATACAACTCCAAAAGAAAAATTAAAAAGGAATATAACTCAACTGCACCACATGCACCAGTGCAAGGGCTATCCCAAGTTTCATGTGCGCACAGTCTTCTTTACCATTAGGTTAAATCCTCTCCACTATTAACTAAAATTTTTGTATTGAATTACTGTAAGGAATGTCCTAATTTGATCTACCGAAAGCAAGAGAGGGTCTTCTCAGCTGCTCCTGATTCACAGTTCAGGACATGGTGAAGCACATACAGCACTTAAATCTATGGCACAGGTTTCATGTCCCACTGAATATCACATAGAGGCTACAGCTGCAAGTTTGAGATAGAAAAGACTTACTGAATTATCCCTTTCCTCTCCTCGCTTTTGTATGTGTTATTTCTCTGTGCTGTGTGCAGTCTACTCTTAAAAAAAATCCAGGACTTAGATAACTTTCTCCTGAGAAATTTTATTCTCCTATCTACACGTATTTCCAACATATACTGTAATTTCCTCCCTTATTTCTATTATTACTGGAAATACATCACTTTAGAAAATTTTCTTTCCTTTTCTGCTAATTACACCTCTCTGTATTTGCCAGTTTCTCCATGCTAGCTTGTCCTTTTCCAGCACATGGACTTTTTGCAAGAATTCTTGATAACAAAACAAACAACCTTATGCTCATACTGAAACACCAAGGCATCCAAACGAGGATAAACACTTAAAATGCTGAGTTCATAAAGCTGTCCTTAATCTCAAACACACTTAAGAATAATCACATTCACCATAAACACAAAATGCACTAAAACTGTAAGCCTGAGCTAGAATAGATTGTATTGAATTCCTGATTTATAGCAGAAGACAACAATTACTGCATGAAGAAGAGTGTATCCTACATTTAGTGAGGTGAAGCCAGTGCAATTTCCTTGTAAACAAACATATCCCACCAAAAAAGAACTAATTTTTTCCACATCCCATACCGAAGAGCAACCTTTACAAAAATGATTTCCCAATAGTCCATAAGGATTCCCCAAATGTCACTTCATAAGTGTAATTAGATAAATAGTACAAAATGTCTTAAGGTTGGGCACTGAAAAATATAAAAATAATTAGAATTTCTTGTGGTGAAGCACATCAATCAGGATATAAGACAGGTCTAAACCAAGAAACTTCTGTTGCATCATCTCACTTATTGTACATTACATCTAAAATCGCACAAGTATGTTGGCTTCCGTAAATTTAGACTGACCAACTGAAACCTTAATCTTCCATAGAAAGTGCAAGCTTCTCAGAATATAAAGGTACACTTACACAAGATTTGGAATATGTGAATAACCAGAAGGACAAGAGTGAAAAGCTGCACAAAAGATGGAAAGATGTTAACTGAATAAACAAAAAGAGGAAATGGCTAAATTCCAAGCTCATTTTTTTATCCTTGTCTTTTTCTTTCTTTGTGGTCAGCTAACATAGTTAATTTTAACTTTATTCTGCAGTTCCTTGACTGAAAAACATCACTCACTAATTTCCTTTATGACTTGGCAATAGAACAAAGAGTTTTCAATGCATCAATATTCTGTAATCAATACACTGGCCTTTCCATCACAAAGCAACAATGGTACATTTAGAAAGCAGCATATTCAATTATGGTTTTGGTGTCACACAGAAAACACCCTGAAAATGAAAATTAGAATAAAAAGCCACAGCTATAAGTAAACATGGCAAATAACCATATTTCTTTTAGGCACAGTCTCCTAGGTTTATTTATAAAGAATCTGACTATGCCAAAAATAACATTTTTAACATTACAAATGAGGAATATTACTTCCATTTCAAAAGAAATGCCTCCCCCAATGCTTTCTCCAAACATTCAAATCCCAGCTTAATAAAAACAAATGGCGTCCCTCATTTCTTCAAAATTGCCTATTTGATATCCAAAGTTTGCTGTTTTAACAAGATACAAGCACTTTGAAATTCCTCAATTATGTATTCATGTGCTAGAAGTCAGACACATATTATTTTTAGCGGATGTGGTGAATATAATAAATATATTTATAATTCTAAAATTTCAAAACCTTGCTTTTGAACCGTGAAAACAGCATAATAGCAGACATTAAAGGCCACTGGAAACATCACAAAACCATCGTAAAGGCGAAATCTTATTCCCTTGGTATGTAATCTCCACAGTCCCTTGCAACCACTTTCAGTAGCAACAAGATACTAACTCATTTTTCCGTTATGTTTGCAATCTTATTTACACAGTGAAGCTACAGGTGATTTCTTACACAGAAAAGAATCTAAAGAATAGCTTCAACAGCATATAATTGATGTCTCAATTCAAATTACAAAGACAGCACACTTCAAATAAACACATGAAATTCAATACGTGTGAGAGGAAAACTTCACATATAGTGCTTCCAAGAAGTAGTAAACTGAACACCACAATTTACACTGCACACATACAGCCAACTAATTCAAAGGCCATAAGAACCTGTGTCTTAAAATGACTTTTCATTTCCAAAATGACTCAGAGAAAAGAAAATTAAGAGGTATTTAACAATAATTGAGATTGTATTGAATTTACCAGACTACAAGGACCAACTATTTTTTTTAATATATTATAAAGTTTAACTAAGAATGTCCCTGAGACATTTTTTGGTTTTCTTCATTTGACTGCCAGGTGGTAGTGTCACATGCACCCAGACTTTTCACAAGAAAATTACATTAGCTTTCAGTTCAACAGTGAAGATTTATCTGGAATTTCTTACTTAGCAGCACTTAGTGTCCTAATTATTCAGAAGCAAGATCTTCCCTATCACACAACAGCATCAGGACTCCTGAAAAAAAGTCTTGATTTGTTTCGTATACCACTTAGGAAAATAGTTAAGTATGTATTTGATAGCAGCTATTTAGCATAAGAAGACTTCTAATATGCATATGTAAGTGTCTGGCATAACATTTACATCAGACATTCTCAACAGCCTGTATATATTTAGCAATAGGACTTGAGATGATCACCATCAGCAGTTTGAAGTTGACATTTAAGAAGACATTAATAGCAATACTAGAAACATGACAAACCTTAGGCAACAATAACAGAAAAGTAAAATGATGCCATTATAATTAGTTTTCCCAGAATAAGTTCTACTTCAGTCATACCCTTCTGCCACAGCACCTATAAGCCCTTCATAAAAGAGTGCAAAGTTGTTTTTGCTATTGAACATGCTACAATTAGGGCAGTTAAAAAGCAACAAGACCAGAGTTCCCAAATTACTCAGTTTACTTTGTGTGGGTACTAAAATATTCTAGTCCTGCAAAAAGGCTGTCACTGAACATTGCAGGATGACACCAGCTGACACACACTTTCCCCTCTGTGGATTTATGTCATTTTAAGAGAATTAAGTTCATGAAGTACTGAACTCAACCACAGTGTTACGATGGTTAAAACACAAAATAATTTTAGAATACGTGAAATTTTAGAATATGTGAAATAATGAAGGTTACTTGTCAAAACCCTTCACCACCATTTGGGGATGCAATAGCAGCACCTCGCACATAACAAAAACAAAGGGGCCCATCAAGGTACTAGCGCTGTACACTGTACACACAAAAGTTTCCAAATGACAACAGGGAAAATTCAAAGTCTTTTGAGGTGGCTCACACTGCAGGTGGCTACGGACACTGCCTGTGGGGTCCCAAGCACTAGTAGGAAAATATGAATGGATTCTTCTGACAGGGAAGTGACTTGAAATGTTTATCTGGTGAGGTATTCGACCTTCTGTACAATTCGGTCTGTGCCACTCTGAGCCTATGAAAGCTTTTGATCCTGTTTCGTGTTTTTAAAAAAATGTGGTCTGACAAAACATCCAGTGATCCATTCCAGAGCTACCATTTTAAGGAGATGGTGTATCCCTCTCTAAATGGCGGGCAATGTCTGCTTCTGTGAAGCTACTAAGAACCAGCAGTGAAACCACCTTCAGTACAATAAAACATCATGACAGTAAGTTTCTTTTTCAGATAACGTTAGGTTTGGTTACAAAAAAAAAGCACAAAGAAATTATCATGTAGAAATTTAGGGGGGCATTGGCACTTACTAAATGCTTCCGGTAATGGATTTGGGAGAATTTCTTGATAAAAACTCCCCATATGCCAGGGTCTGGTAAGAATTTGTGGTGCTGGCAACCCATGAAATGGCAACCAGCATCTTTCTTACTCAGTGTTAGCCTGGAATAAAGCCTCATAAATGAAAGCACACTTGTTTGATTTAACCTGGTTTCCTAAGCTACTCTCAGCAAAGATTAATAAGTACAAGGCTACTGTGAACCTGCAGTTTATCTGGATTATCTACTCTTTACAAATATCTCCTGCTTTACTAACAATTAAGTTTTACCCATGAAGTTGCCTTGTTCATCCCACACTGAATTAAAAGCAAGAGTTAATATCTGTCTGTGTTCTACTAAGAACAGAGTGGACAATTCACCACAAACCAACAGTCAAATACAAACAATCTGAACAAAAAATAATTTTAAAAAATCACTTTTCTCTTGTTCCTTAATGTTTTCTCCCCCCAGTTCAATCAAGTTCCATTGAAAGTTCACTTTTTGAAAGTATTTTATATTTAAATTGGTAAATTAAGTGTATTGTGGAAAATATAAAGTTTTATCTGCTGGTAGTAATCTTAGCTTTTTCATCAAACAAGCACCTAAACAAGTGCACTAAAACAAGTGTTTATCTCCCATCAAATTCTGCAAGACAGTTCAGTATATTCTTTACGCTTGATGCGAACCTCAGCAAACTCAATGAAATGCAAATATTGAACCAAAGATACTCAGTATCTTTCTGTTTGCAGAAGAGTGATCCACAACAGGCATTTCAATGCTCTGCTCAGTATTATTAATACTACATGCTATAAATAAAAATTCATTTGTTTGCTAACATATCACACTCACTCTCCTTTACTGTCAGTAAAAATAATTAAAATAGTTGAAGTCAAATGATATCTGAAGAAATAAGCTTCTTTGGGTATTGTCTGTTTTGAAACAAACTGGATTTGAAGATGGAGACATTTATGCACTCGTTCAAAACTCAGGCAAGCTTCAGATCTAGCACCAGTATGGACTCAGTGCCTACAGGCCACGTGCTGTCCCTGCCCACAGGGCTAGAGGCTTTTTGCAGGGATTTGTTGCCCGAAAAGGCTGTACAGCCTCATGTCACGTCTACCAGCTCTTACCCTTAACAAAACCGCAGAACAGACCTGACCTCTCAAGACAACTTTCAAGTCTATTAGCAAGAGCCTGCAGTAAAACAATTAAAATGCAGAATTGACCTTAGAGGAATACTGCTTATCAGATAAGGCTCATTACAAACAGCCATGGTAGGTTTGAGCTGACTGCTCTCCACTGTTAAATATCTTGGTTGGCAAATGGCAAAGCTGCACTACCATAAATGAATGCAACAGGAGCACATGCAATCCTTCTGTCCAGCCTTTCCTCTCTTGCAGGCTACAGGATTAGATGAGCTCTCCTCCCTGAATGTTGGCCTCTCTGCATCTTGTTTGCAAACTCACACAAAATAAAAGACTAGGAGATAGCTGGGATGACTCAATATAAACTTTTTTGCTTATTAAAAAAAAATAAAAAATTGAGCAATGCATTCTTTGTTGCTTCACTGTCTTGTTTTGCCCACTAGTCCCAGGTTTTGTCCAAGAGATTACAAAATCACCTACTACTAAGGTTGAAGGGCCAACAGCAAAGAGATTCGTATGTTGAGAGCAAAGCATTTTGGGTTGGGTTGTTTTTTTTTTTTTTCAGAATAAAGGTGGAGGCCTTTAATTCTTATTCTTTCAAAATACTTCATCATCATCTCTAACTTGTGAGTAACCAGCTGTGGATACTGTCTGACAATTACAGGGCATCTAGCTATGCCAAAGTGATTGCAGACTGTCATTTTTCCTTGGGGGTGTATGCTACAGAGGAACTGGGCAAACATTCAGCTCTGAATCAAGAAGCTCAGCTCATCTAATCTCACTCTGCTCTAAAGACTAGCCATTAAAGGAGCTTTAATATTATTTAAAAGCTTCATATTATTTAAAAGTGCTTGCCTGCTTGCACCTTGTGCAGCTGTTTGAGAGGTGTTTTTAAGGAGTATATAGTCTCATAAAGCAGGAGGGCAGTGAGATTGAGTGGCCAGGTTTTGGGGAGAGGACAAGCTGCACTCCAGATTGTACAGCAGCATGTTTTTCAGGCAGGACCATGCTCCTGTGCTGCCAGGGCACAGGAGCAATAAGACACAGACAGCAAACTCACAGGGTGTCTGGGATAGACTCCTTTCATTTTTCTGTGGAGAAAGCCACTACAGCTTCTCAGCCTTGCAAGTCTATTGTAGTGATTTTTTCTTCACAGCAATTGCACAAATGTGCACAGTAAGCATACAGAGGCTCAAATAAGAGCAGGAGAAGTTCACTCTCATATCCCACTGGGTATCCCAAAAAGTAAATAAATCACAGATACACTGCAAGTCAGCATTGAAACCTTCAATGTCACTAATACTGCAACCATCAATGTACATGTTTAACTAATATGTCTGTGCCCTACATACATAGCAAGTGCAAGGAAATAACCTTAAAGAACAAGAGATTGATGAGGAGCACAAAATCAGATATCTCTCTGCAGAAGCTCAGGCCATTCTGCCACCACCAGTGTCTTCAGCTGAATGCTAAAGAAGATGCAAAATAGGATACAGGTTTTTAAAAGATCACAAGTATTTGACATCAGCACTACAAACAAAGGCTGAAGTTATAGTTTAAGGCTGAGCTATTCTCATTGTCTGCCACCAAAGTGGGGTGACCCCACCCTACCTTCCACCTGCTCTAGCAAGCCATTCCTGCCTCCCCTTCTCTGCCCTTTACTAGGGGCACTATCTATCTGCATGGGAACCGATTTGACTTGCTAACCCAACAGAAAACTATGCCCCTTCCCCCTCCACCTGTTTTCTTCTGTATTATTTTTTCGGCAGCAGTGAACTGTTGGCTCAAGACTGGCTCAATCCTTAAAAAATGACTCTATCCTAAGATTTAGGGTCATAATGGCAGAAACAACTTCCCTTTTTTATCTTCTCCTGTCCCTGAGAACAGTCATAGAAAATCCTGCCTATTACAGCCATATGGGGAGATTCTATATAAGAAAAATTATTTGAATCCTTGACAAAATCTTGTTCCACTTGCAAAAATTGAGTCCATGGAAAATTGAGTTTTGGAAGAACTTGTCTGTTCTAGTACCAGACCCTATGGTTTGCTTTCCTTACACTGACAGTAAGTGGGGCCTTTGCTAAAATTTGAAATAACCAGGAACCTTAATTCCTATCCAATGTGATCAACCAGCAGGACAGAGTAATACGGCAATGCTTTTTTATAAACATAAAGCCTTGGGTAGCCTGCATGTCTGCAGAGCAGCTGAAAGCAGCAGTGACAAGCTTGAGAAGCAGTTAAAGAGGAGTAAAACAGTAAGCTAGAAACTAAAAGCCACCTTAAAAACAGCATCCTCAAAGATACTGGAAGTACGAGGTTTTGTTCAGATCTGTGCAGCACTGCAGTTATTTGGGAAGTTGCAAAGTTCAGTAGGTTCTCTTTCTTTTATAGCACATCACCCACCTTCATTTGGAAACAAACACCAGTATTTTATGCCAGTTAGTCTATGCTCTAGGTCAGGTTTTGAAGCAAGAAAGGCAGTAGTAACAGAGTAGTTCTAGAATTGAGATACCAAAATTGTAGCTGCTCAGATATATGCCAATCATAAACAGTGTCCAGTAACACACCAGTAAGGAGAAAATACAGAAGAAAACGGTACTCCAGGCACCAAAGGTGGGGAAAGAGGGGGAAGGTGTTTGCTCTTCTGGCTTCATACTATCTGGCAACTAATTCGTTCAATATCAAGAAAAAACAGAAGTTATTTTGATCTTTGTTATACAGATGGTGTTTTTGTATGAAATTAATGAATGCATAGCATGTTAAGATATTCAGTGTAAACTGCGAGCATTGAAGAGGTTTTAACGTTAAGATATATTGCTATTTTCTTCTATTTTAAACATATTTTAAGTGTATTTCAAACAAATACAGGCCATCTCACTGTGCTACACATAATTATATAATCTCTAAACCAGCACCTTGTTCCAGCTATTTGGATTTGTCCTGGCTTTGGTCTGGTTTTTGGTTTTTTTTTTTTTTTTGTTTTTTTTTTTTTTTAAAAAATGTTTAAAGAAATCAAACACAGACAAATCTTGCCAGAAAATGTCTTCATAATAGAGACAAGTAATGCCTACGCCAAATCCATCTGAAACAAGAGTCTGTCATCAATGCCTCTCTCAGATATGTTAGACACCCTGAGAAACAGCATGTACTACACAGTGTCCGTGGATCACCATTTGATAAACTTGTAAACCCAGACACTGCACTGTTATTACAGCACAGCAACATAAACTTCAACTTTCTTCCTCCTCATCCTCCACATGCTACAATCCTCCACCTTACCCTAAGCAGCCAGCTGAATCACAGTTAAACCAGGATTTAGCTCAGAGGAGATTTTTTTTTGGACTGAAAAGCTTTAGGGACAAAACTTAGTTTCAACTGCCAATATAGTGGAGATAAGACTTTCAGGGCTGGATATAACTGTGATAGTGCATGCAGGAGAAAACGTAACATGCAAAAGCTCAGTTGCTCTCTGCAAGCACCTGTTTTAAGTCACTGGAGTGCCCTCATAGCAAACTCACCACGTTTAAGGAAGGTAGAGTAATACTTTGTTTTACTTCACAAAATGTGTGAGTGAGCACTATCAGTATTTTCTCAATGTAGCCTGTTAGGTTTATTCTTGGTGAAAAATACCACCTTGAAATTCCCAGGGAAAACAATAATAATGTGAAATAGTTGACGACATATTTACAACTAAGGGGTTACTATTTGTTATAAAACCCACAAGAAATAGATGAATATGTGTATGATGGTAGACCAAGTTTCCTAATAGAAATGGGGGAAAAAATAATGACAGCTCTAAACAAACATATATCTATATATATAAAAACATATATATGCCATAAATGTTCTACTTCAGATGTAATTGTATCAGCAGCAAAATTCAGTTAAAACAATGGAAGCCAAAATTCTTTCACTGAAATAATAGATGCTGTGAGAACAGGACGCAGGACTTGCCAATACACCTCTCCTGCAAACATTTTGCAAAAAGTAAGCCTGTTAGTCGTGTTCCTGTAATAGCCTTGGTCTACCATAAGTGAGAGCAAACAGCCTATGGTCTTTTTCATTATATTCTTATCATGTTTTATGCAATAGTTTTAACCTTATAGCTTCTTACAAGAAATGATCCACTGTTCATTTCACTGTTTATGAAAATCTATCTGCAGTAACCAATTAGGAGGTTTTAGTGGTAAAAAAGGTGCCACGGTTTTAACGTGTTCTTGGTATTTACCACCTCTAAATTTGTAATTAAAATGCTGTTATTCCACATACTAACAGATGCATCATTTTAGAGAATTGATGTAAATTTACACAGGCTACTAAATCACAGATTCTTCAACAATTTTAAGATTTTTTTATGATATAATCAAGAATCCACTATCTACAATTCCTCTCACAGCTCTACTGCATGAAGAAAAATATTGTCTACTCAAAATATTTCAGCTGACTAGTCCGACTTTCTGATAAGTCGATTTTTTTATACCTATTCATGCAGGAATTTTGGCATTACACAAAGCCTTTTAGAAATGATGAAAGAAAAACATTTTTCTGGTCCACAGAGACCTACACATTTAAATTCTATTCATAACTAACATAAATCTATTACCCATTTTCCATTCATATTATCATCACAGATTATTTATTTTATTGGCTATAGATGTGAGTTTTAATATCTTAACATCTAAGATGTAAGTTTTAACATCAGTCACAGACAAGTAGGAAAGCTACTACTCAGGTTATGTTTAAATTTCAGTAGAAAGTACAAGAGGAATGTATTCTACCAGGCATATCGCATTATATTTGTATTTCTAAGTCTCTTGGGATTAAACTGTTCAATTTTCTCTAAGGGACAGCAAGGACTACTGCTTTTACTGTATTTATTGTCAAAAATATTGTATCTATTTGATTTTGAATGTAGTCACACTTGTAATCTATTGCTATCCAATAAAACTAACTTGTAGTCAGTTGCCTAATAGTGTTGATAGTATTTTATTATTCACACGTTACATTGCAAGTAACAACTTGAAAGATCCTTTTCCTTTATGTCAATGAAGGAGTTTAAAATACTTCCATTACCTTGCTTCCTGCAAACCTGCTTTCCAAATCCTTCATTCAAGAGTGTTTTGTGACAGCAAAAAAACCCCCACCCTACATTCCAGTGCTTGTGATCAATTACAGAGTAGGGAAAACAGATGAGGATGCTTCTGAACAACAGTAACAACTCTCTCAGTAAACAGCTTTTTCCTCTTTCTCAAGGATTTCACAGAATGAAAAGGATAAACGTTCTCAGATGCTGACCATCTGAATGATACCTGCAACTAACATGACCACAACCTGCAAAATAAATAAACAAACATTTTGTTACCTTATGATTTTAAGAGTTCCTGACCTGAGGAGGGCCAAGCAAGACATTCAACACACACAAAGACTACTGGAACTTTAATCCAGTAGGCAGCACTTCAAACTTTACAGATGTTTTTAATAAAGATACATAAAAAAGAAAAAAGGTGGTTGCTACTTTGGAACATACTGCCTCTTTAAAAACTTCTTTAAAAACTCGTGTAGGCATGTAAAGACCTGCTAGTGCTACAGCTGCAACATAGCAGGGAATTTGTCTACAAAAGCAATGTGTCTAATCATAATCTCCTTCTAAAACATGAGCGTGCTTATTTCTGATTTTATTGCACTTATAATATTAAGTTATTATAGCAGGCCCTGGCATTCCTGTCCTGGAACTGTCATTTCTACTACACACTCTGTTTCTCAAGCATTCATAACTTAGAAGTTTTAATTCATATCTGGCTGAAATTTGGTACGTTATTCAGCTTGCATACAAATTTCCTCTGAAAAAGTGGGGGAAAATAAAAAGCTTTAGATTTCTTCCTTGGGAGTCCAAGATATTTTTATAAATGTATATATTTAAATTTATAATAATATTTTATTTTAATAATCAATGCCTTGGTCTAACAGTCTGGATTAGTGGTTTCCAACCCAAACAGTACCAGCACTGTGCTGGCCTTGGGCCTTCTTAGGTTGCTCTGCACCGTAACGTGAAACCACAGACACTGGAGGGTTATCTTTGCAGAGACATGTGAATGCAATACGGACAAGTGTTCTCAAGGAGCTAGATGGCACTACCTTGAAGTAATTCTGGAAGGCAATGATTCCTATTTTGCATTAGGATCTAGAAAATTCCAAAGATTCAAACTTTGGATCCCATATGTGACCTCCAACAGGTTTCTTAGTTTAATGCAGGTTGCACAGAGAACTTGAGCTGCCACTTAATACACCAAGATTATGACAAGTCTTATTACATATTCCTCAAATAACTCGCAATAGACCCCTAAAGTTTGAAGGCATATACTATGTTCTAATAATGCCTATCACATTTTGTATTCAAAAGTGAGTTCATTAAGCTCATCAGAACTCTAGGTGTAGCCTGAACAACCTAAAAACTCCTGTTTTGTGAGGCTGTACCTAGATTACTTGCAGGTTTTCCGTTAGTAGACATGCAGTAGCAGATATTTTAAGTATGGGTATATGAACTTACAGTAAGTAATAGCAGCATCTTTCATTGTCTTCTTTTTGGCATAATTCAGTAAAGTACAATAACAAAATATGAGAAAAACAACTATATGCAGTGAAGTCTTACATAATATACAGATGCATTGATTTGATCCTGGTTTGGTTATATCACAGATGTGTAACTACACTCATTCCATGAACACTGTATACACTCTCAATACTAAATTCTAAGATTTTCTATACATTTTATTACAGAGTAAGCTTTTGGTCTTCTTCGACAGGGTTATCTAATTTCCCTGCGTTGGTACATCAACTTGCACTACATATAAAGGAAAGAAGCAAGTTCACTACGCAGAAGAGCAAAGAAAATAAAATCTGCTTTACTAACTACATCACAGATACTTGCAAAACTCAGGTATTTCAGAGAAAAGTGTGTACTATTATTGTTATTTAATATAATACATTTATATATAGAGACACGCATATATATATATGTGTGTGTGTGTGTGTGTATAAATATACATATAATGCTACTGTTAGATTTTCCCAAATGATCAGACCAATAAAATAATCCTCCTTCCACTAAGCCTGTGAAACTTTGACTACACGAGTTTCTTTTGAGAACACTGGCCTGTCTGGACAGAAGGCATGTTAACAGTGCAAGTACGCACACATCTCCAGCATTGAAAAGATCCTGTGTCACCTCAAACCATGACACTGTCATAGTGACAGTGAATTGCCTATTACCTGTTTGGCTATGAAAAGTAAACAAGAATTTTCTTTCTGCTTTATTTTAATCCTACTGAGGTGGAGAAGAGTTATCCAGAATTATGAGAGGCAAAGGTAGAAAGTCTGCCTGCAGAATTATAAACAGCATTTGAGTGAAAGGCAGAGCTGTAGATAACTGAATAACAGATCAGCTGGCTATTTTACAAAATATGAGTCCATTATTTTACAAGAATTTGATTTCCATGCTTCAGTGCTAAACATTTTCTTTAAACAGAACAACAGTGGCTTTACAAGAGGAGATGTACTTCCATCCAAAACATAAGCTAGCTAGGCCATTCCTCTGCCACAGAGAGATATTTAGTGTGAGTTATAATTGACTTACAACAGAGTTGAGTGCATTTCTTTAGGCTCTTCATATGGGTAGCCAAAAGGGACCATTTATAGACTTTTCAACCAATTTAAAATCAGCAGCAATAGGAATATCCTGGTACAAAGGTTTATGACTTTTAGGATGTTGTGTGTGTAAGGGAAGAACTTGCTTCTTTGAACTAAAAAATGTATTGGATACATCTTCATACAGCAGAAAATACATCGAGATCTGTCCTGTTGCTTAGTCATCTCACTTAAGAAATGAAGTGTGACCGCCAGTATGAGTTACAGTATTTTCACTTGTCCCAAAAAATGTGGAAATGTATATTAAAATAAGGCAAAGCTGAACTTTTTTCAAGCTGATTTCGTTGATAAAGGAGCACAACTCTGGCAAGAACAGGTACATGCAAGGTAGTTATGCATGCAGCCTCTCAACTAGGCTGAGTGCTGAATGAGAACTGACATTTCACATTCTTGGGTGGTTTTCTCTTTTTTTTTTTTAAGCAATTAAAAAATAACCTCCTTATCCTAAATTGAGAGTTATATGACAAAGAAACCTGGAAGCAAAAGCATAATTCGAATGTTCCTAGAACAGGAAGTGAATCTGTGGAATCAATAAATAGTAAAGTGGAGATAACTACTATTTTTTATGAGGGTCTCCAGGAACACTTTAAAAAAGTTTTCCCACCTCCCCTGGCCTGACAAGCCCATACCGAAGTCACCAGGGAGAGAAAAAGAACAAAGAAAACCAAATGTGACTGGAATGACAGTGTGAAAAATATTTTGAGACAGATATACTTGGTGAATTTGCTGTTAAGTTTGCACTGTTTATGCTGCAAAGTGTTAATGGCTTCTGTCAAATACAAATTTGTTTAGAGCCACAAGTTGTCCCTGCAAAGGCCTTTGTTTCACCCTTTCCCTCTTATCCCTACTAGGAACCTCAGGCTCAATGCTTATATCTGCACTAACTCAACAGCAGCAGTTTAGTGCAAGCTTGAGGGCAAAAACTCACCAATAACTTGTAATTGATAGCATTCTTCCTGCCTTAATTTCTGGCTCTAACAACCAGTGCTCTCTCAGATAACACCCAACAAGCTGAAGGAATGGTATCGGCCATGGACTGCTCCCAGTTGGTTGAATGAATGAGATCCCCAAGCTGTTGGTGAAGCGTACGCACATGAGCAGTGCTTATTCTGTAAGAAAAGATGGACCTTGGCTTGTTTCCTTTATAGTGCACACAAAGATTATGCATCTCTCTCCTCCTCTACAATGTAGTTTTATTCTCTACAGTGAAAATAAGAGGCATCTGGCTGGTTCCTTTTTCCCTTTCATTGACCTCTTCCACCACATCACAGGATTTGGAAAACCCAAGCAAGGATGGAACACCTCATGCCTATAGCTGCTACCCTGCAGCACACCACCTACAGCTGCAAGCTGTTCTCATCAGGCAAGCAGAACTGATGCTTTCCAATACTTCTCAAGTATTACTGCTTTTCCAAGCTTCTGGATTTATCAACATCCATGGCCTGTTACCTAATGAATTCTAAGACACTTTCAATGCTCAGGTATAATGTTCAAGAGTCACTGTGTTATAGCCATGAACACAAGCAGAACACGAGCCAGCTGAGTGTAGGGGACTCCTTTTCCTTGGCTGAAATGCAAACTACACATGCATATGCTGTTTCAGACCAACAAATCAGTCTACAAATTATATTAATAAAGGTTATAGTTTCTGTATGGACCGTACCAAATAAGCCTACTTCCAAGGAACTATAGTAATTTACAGTCTGCTAAAATAGGATACCGTATATATTGGTATTTCTTGGTAAAGACCACCCTGTAGTCTACTGCACGTGAGTTTAACACTGACCACATGTGGCGAAAGAACACACATGAGAACTCCACACATATATAAAACTACACGCAAAAAGACAAGGGGAAAAAATAATCACAGAATAGATTCTAGCACAAACTCTGTTGTATGCTGCAGACAGAAACCAAACACTCAGAAAGAACTATTTGTTACCTGTTATTTTATGGGGTACAGTTACACTACAGGAAACAAAAGCAGACAATATACAAGTGGAATGAAGAACGCTCAGCTCTGCCTGGTTTCACCGAGATCACTGCAAACAAAACCAATTGCCTCAAAGGCAAAAACATAACTTTGTCTGATGCAGGCTTTTATTTTTATTCCTTTTTTTCCCCCCTCATGTAACTGGTTCTGCTGCCACGGCTCTGATCAGCAGTAAATTAGGATTAGGTAGAAAGGACTAGGATGAGGGGGTAATGTAAAAGCTGGAGGGCAGGAATGAGAAAAGAGAACTGATAAATAATACACAGGTCTCTGTGAAAAGCTGGCAGAGCTGCTGAGCAGTAACTCAAAATACTATCCAAATGCCACTGAGAGAAAAAATCATCAGGGGAGAAGGGTTTATATCCAGAGAGGAACCCACTGACTGAAAAATCTGTTTGAGATTCCTTGACCTCAGGGGAAAAAGACAGTGGTAAACACAGGGATCTCGCACAAATGAGGAGTAGCAGGGTTTGCAGAATAAGACTATTTGAAGTGCTCTGAAGATACCTATTTAATGTCATGAACCTTACTATACCTTTTAGAGAAAGGACAACTATTAAGAAGAAACTCTCCTGGCAATGTGTCTGGCTCCATAAACCAAAATGGTCAATGGAGGGACAAAGGAAAAGGAAGATGGGGGAGGAAAAGGGAAATTTTTTGAGGTACTTCTAGGCTACAAAAAAGACATCAATACTGTCACTGCTTTCAGCACGGTTTTCATGGGATAGTGAGATCCTCTTCAGCAAAAAGATCCATTAGCTCACTGCTTGTCTCTTGGC
This sequence comes from Cephalopterus ornatus, assembly GCA_013396775.1. Lineage (NCBI taxonomy): Eukaryota > Metazoa > Chordata > Aves > Passeriformes > Cotingidae > Cephalopterus > Cephalopterus ornatus. Next base: position 65,863 of record VZRE01005080.1, read on the forward strand.
TGATAGGAGAGATCTTAAGATTCAGTATCATCACAAGACAGTGGACAGGCCTACCTGTGTGGCAATCTTCCTGAAGTTATCTCATGAAAAAGCAAGTTTGACAGAATTGCATTTTCACTCTGACTTTATGTGTCTGCCTTCAAAAGGCTTGTCTTACGGTTGGGCATATGGAAACACACACACATACAGATAATCCTCCTGCTTTATGGCAGAACATGATCGATATGCACCAGGAGAGTGCTGAGGAGGAAGCAAGAATAATTAAACAGAAAGAAAAATGCAAGAAAATTCTTTACACTACAAAGACAAAGGGTACTTCCATCATATAGGTGATTAGATAAATAAGGCAAGCCTGTGAGAAACAGGGGGAGCTCAGTATGAGTGAAAAGGGAGATTCTCTCTCCATCCGGATGATGGTGCTTCACGCTGAGTACACACCCAGACTCTACAACCCAGCACTAAAGATCACACCAAAACATTGCTAGTGACTGGGAACTTTAAAATCTTAACTCCCCAAAGTAGCAAGTCTCAGAAAAATACTGCAAACCCAAGAGTAACATGCTTTCTTGCTGCTATAAAACTGGTGAGGAGACAACTATGAGATGCCTTCCAGCTCCAAAGACAGAGATGATAATGGAAAGAAGAACCCTGCTCTCTTAGGAGATCACCTACATGTTGAATGAGAGATGACTGGTCACAAAGCACAAGTTAAATACACTTACTTTCCAAAGGACAACATATAATTAGAACTCAGGAACAAAAGGTGTAACAGCCACACTCAACACACGACCATAAAACAAGTAATACTTGTTCTTCAAAAAATAGGACTTCTATCAATTGTGCTAAGGTATTTTCCATAAGCTCCAGGATGGTATCATTACAAAATGTGTCTCGATACACAGCTTAATACTTTGGTTCTTAATTTCAAGTTATTCCATCCAGATACACCACCTGAGTCCACATGGTCTTTAAAAATTTTGCACAAAGTTCTTCCATTGGCACAGATCTGTCATGTGATGGTGCTACATTATTTTTTTTCCATCTGTTTTTATAAATCATTCCCTCTAATAACTTTTAATGCTCTGCTGTGAGTTTCAGCCAATTAACCTATATCTTCAGGTGCTCAAATTTGGATTCAGTTTTCCTGATATGGTCTTTCCTTGTATTCTGTGCATTTGTTTTAAAATTCTCTTTATAATTATGCCAATGCCTGTAAAGAAAGCACTATAAAAAAAAACACTAGCACTAAGGTCTTTCAAAAGCCAAAGATTGTAAATTACTCTGTTTATTCAAAATCAATGCAGTTTTACACAGATGAAAGAAACCATTTTTTAATGAGAAAAAAGAGTTAAAAAGGAGAGAGAAAAAGATGGGCAGTTCAGAGTATTTTGATTAAACACTTACCAGAACATGCAACAGCTAGAATTTTACTTTTGTAAGCTTTTAAAACATCAGTATTGACTACCATTACAAAACATAAGTGAAATAGAAATTTAAGCATTAGTTATATATTTTCTAAACTATTTGTTTCTAGCTTAACCACAGGCCTCCCATAGTTTGAGTATCTTTATAAAAACATAAATAACACACATTAAAACAAACAATGTCCCTGCTGCTGAGGCTGGAAGTTGCCTTGTCTGTCCTCACAGTAACTTAAAAAACAGTTTAAAAAGTAGTACAGCAATGAATAAAAAACAATGATTATGAATATGAAATCCTTAAAATCAGATATACAATAATCAACATAAAGGTCACCTTGATAGTCTATTTAGAGATATTTCTCTATCTCCCAAGCCAAAGGATAAACTCTTCAGTACTAAAATTTGCCATTATTAGAAAAGTTCATTTCAGTGTTCAGCCTCTAACTTGTTATCTGTAATTAAGAAAAATCAGATTTCAAGGCAACGAGAGAAGCCTGTGATAAAGCTATTTGAAGTACTCTCTGGCAGGGATAAAGCCAGCGGAGAGGTGGCTGTCATAAAATAGCCAAATGGCTTTTTCCACCTCCATCAAGGTCACTTTACTGATGATGTGCTCAATAAGATGATAATGCATTTAACCACTTTCCTTGCATCTGACTTCGACCTTACTGCAAATCCAAATGGCCTTGTTTAACTACCCTGGCCTTTCAACATTTCCCTGAACAAAGATAATTAAGGAGATATACTGCCCCCTACTATCACAGGAATTGAAAGACAAATAAACTTTTAAGAGCACAGCCAGGTGTCTATTGCATTAATGTACAATGTTTAAGCAGGGGGTAAAATGAAATAATGGTTAAATAATTATAAAAGGTTGACAAAGTTAACTTTGTTACATAAGGAAATTCTATTCTATTTAAAAGAAAGAACATAAAAGGCTTTCCAGGCTACTTTTTACAACTCCCTGGACAACAGTCTTTTCTTTACCACAGTTTACGACTTAAGAGGAAAAATGTTCTGCAAAAATTAACAACTCTGAAAATTCTGCAGATTTGGAAATGGTTGTAATTCATACATGCATACAGTAACATTTTATGAAAAAGCACGTCTCCATGATTAAACCAAAAGCTGCTCTAAAAAAAAAGCACTTCAGTTCCTTTTTTTTCCTTTGTGTGTGGTCAGCAACTATACTAGAGGTGAAAATTAAAGTAGTTTAAAAATTAATTTGGCAGTTATGACAACTTGGAAGCTTAAGGTACTGCTTTCTCATGATTTATACAATGATGAAAACCAACCAAATAATATAATTCTGTAACAGCAGTTGCTTTCTTCTTTAATTTTGATTAATATATACTCTTACACTCCAAAGAGTTCTCCAGGACGCTAATTTTTCTTGATACCAAGAAACAAAAACGGTTGGATGTTATTTTTGCAGTTGCATGCAACAGATATCATTTTAATTTTTTTTCCTTCTAAATCTGTTTTTCTTCTAAACATCTCAGAAATATTGTTGTATAGGTCTGAATCCTCTTCAAAAGCGAGAAAGAGGCAAAACAGCAAGATGTATCAGAAAGATAAAAACACATAACTCACTGTTGATGAGATACTAGATATGTTAGCTCACTGCTACTGCAAAAATTGCTGTTCCTTTGCCACAGAAAATAAAGTATACGGAAACCCTGTTACATGCATTAATCAAAATTTTATCATAATGCAGGTCTTCAGAAAGTACACCAATGCCTACCTCTGCCATTTTGTCAGGCCACTGTTACTTTGAGTTGTAGATGTAGTTTGTGCAAATTTCAAAACATTCAGGCATTTGACTTAATCTTTTGCTATAACATTTCTTAAATGCAGACCCAACTCCTGAACTCTAAATACACCAGAATTTAAACCTCCTTTAAAGATACTTCCTAGTACCCAATAGAAAAATCAGTGATTACCATATAAAAAACATGGAGTTTGCAATGATTCATATGCCATTGCTGTGCAAAATCCCTTCTGCTGTATATAACAAGTCATAAATAAGCTTTTCACTCTAAGCTAGGCCTCAAAATTATAGCCCTGTGTTTTGTTTCCCACGTGGATCCCACCAGACTGATATACTATCTCCAGATATGAGAATTGTGTCTTCTTTTACATTTAAAAGACTTGCTTCATAAACAATCTACATTATAGGAGTTCACACAAAACAATTATTTCATTTCAAGTTTGGATAAATGGCTGCCCTAGCCAATCTCAAAAGAAGACTATGTACCTTTGTTTTTACCTTCAGGGAGTTCTGAAGTTTTCCTGTATAATTGCACGTTGAATTCCTTCAATCTTAGACAAAGGAGGTGAATGACTATTTTCCATTCAGACATTTCAGCCATCTATCTATCCTGTTGAGAGTTTTAACAGGGGTGAAGTTTTCTACAGGAACACAAGTGCCATTTTTTCCACTTGTCCTTAATATTAAAAAACTTAACTTAAATTGTAAAACTACAGAAACATTTTATTAGTACTTCATTCATCTTAATTCCTTATTTTGTATAAAAGCCTTCAAACCATTAGGGAGGTCACCAGCTTACAGCATCATCTTTCATACATCACTGAACATACAAAAGCCCTCTTGCTATTCTGAAATGCATGAATCTGTAACTACCTTTGGAGAAAGTCTTTCAAAACCACAGAGAGCTGTATAGAGAGCCTATAGCCATATTCAGAATGTAATAACCAGCAATAAGGCCTTTGTATACATGCAAAAAGGATAGAAAATATAATGTCCCTTCTCATTTTGGAAAACAATACAGTTAAGTCCTATTTTCTGATATCACTACTGAAATGCCTATGTTGTACAAAGCATACATACTATGACCTTTCATTTTCCCCTGTTTAGTTCAACAAGTGAATTGGGAAGCAATAAGTTACAGGAATAAAAGTTATAATCTGATCTCATAATTGCTTATCAGATCATTTCAGTAATTTGAAAAGTCGTGTTAAATCTTCACAGATGCACATTAGAAATGCAAGAATACAGCTCAAGACAAATTCATTAAGTTGGGTCTTAAGTTGTAGCTGCATCTACACTGATATTTAGAGATATTTCTATATCTACCAAGCCAAAGGATAAACTGTTCAGTACTAAAACTTGACATTATTAGAAAAGTTTGTTTCAACATTCAACCTCTTATTCATTATCTGTAATTAAGAAAAATCAGATTTCAAAGCTGATGGGTGCTTGGCAGCATTCTATTGTGGACCTTTAGAATGAACAGACATCTGACATAACATTTTACATTTTTTTAAAACATCAATTATCAATTTTTCTAGACAGGTACAATATCAGCTGCTTTTCTCCACAAGGAAAACAATAAAATAAAATATATCCCATACTGTGTGAAACATGTAACTTCTCATATTCTCAACTCTACTACAAAAAGTTTAGAAAGTAAAAATGACAAGCCAGAGCCTAACCCTAACCTTAAATGGTTTTTTAGAGGTCCTGTTGCTGTAGGTTTCTTGCTAAATTGTAACATACCCTTTTTATAACTCCTTGAAAGAAAAAAACCCTATACTACCACATACATGAGGCCATTCTCCACACGGAGTTAGAGAGTCATTAATCAAAAAAATTTGTAACATCTCATTTGTAGTTACTGAACTGCTTGACAGTTTTGAGCCCCAACGTGATGGATGAAAAAAATGGTAAGCTAGATTCTTCTGTTCTTGTTTGAGCACTACCCGCTACCCAGGTTTTACTCAAACACTTCCACCAAAAGTTACTAAGGATATACCGAAAGATTTACCTTTGAAAGTAAAGAAGGAAAAGTGAACTACACCAGCTAAGTGCACACTACCTGGAATCTCAGGGAAATAGACCCGGTCCCTTTAGTACTATTATGCAAATTACAAATTCTTATCTTAATGATAGCCTGTACTTAACATCAGGCAATTAGATCTTTGCGTCTATTAAGCAATTAATACACTTTCTAAAGGATAGGGGACTCTTGCCATCTTCAGTAACTTGTCCATACATTTTTAGTGAATTTACTCTGTGACTTAAAGAGCTTAGGAGAGAAGGTATTTCCCTTCCTCTCCCTCCATTGTTCTCTACCTTCAAAGCTGCTAACAAACAGCTCGAGAGTAGCTCATTCTTTGTCTGAGATTCTGGTAGTTAACATCGTAAGTTTCTTTCCCTGTCGCTGAAATATCACCAGGCAAGGTTTCTGAAAGCTTTCCACACGAACAGCCAGAAAACAGGCACAAAGTTAACAAAGGGGAGCCATCATTGCAAAGTGTCAAGTTTGTTTACTGGACCAGACAAGTATTTCCCCAAATCTTCAAAGTTCAGATTTTTAAGTTAGGTGAACATAAGCGAAGGTGGTTCAAAACAAAACACTCTACAGACAGATTCACGTGGATGAACAGGAAAACTAAAACGTAGTGCGCACAAAAGAGGCAACGATATGTTCATGCACTGGAATACAGACATTATAATTTTACGTAAATTTAATTGCTGACATAAATTTCTCAGAGATTTTTTTCACCCAATCCTTCCTTTAAGTCTACTCTAGCAATTAATACAGGTCTCTGGATGGTTCCCTGAAATATTTAAAGCTGAAGAACAAAAGGTTTATTTTAAAAATGAAAACCTTGGCTTGTACAACTCCAGACGTGAATCTGCTTTCAATTACTGGAAGTATTTCCACTTCAGTGAAAAAGGATCAAATCTTCAACTACACCATCTTTAGGCAATGAATTTGATTATATTAAGCTTTAAGAATATAGAATGACTTTGTGACACAGCTGTATATTCTATGCGTATTGTTTATTAGGTATACAGAAAAGCAGGAGCTAGCACTTTAAATGAGAAGCAGACAGAAATGTGTCTGCTCACAGCAGCGCTGTACTTCCACACCAGAGCCCTGCTTTAGGGTTGTTTTTTTTATTCAGGTGCCCACGTAAATGTCAAAGATTACACTGAGCTTTAAATGAAGGATTTTACAATCCTTTCGAAATCATTCTGGGCTGATTTCTTCCGTACTTTTATTTGCATAATTTGCACTGTACTTGTAAAGTTACATTTTTCTTTCTAGACTTTTGAACGAGCACAATCTCTTCCACATCCCCCCCAGCGCAGCAGCTATAGCAGCCTCTAGGAAGCACAAAAATCAGAAGCACTTTATACTTTTCCCATTACACGAGCGTAACAGAGTCGGGCGAGGGAGCTCGAAGGCTTCACTGCGCAGCGAGATGCGATACCTCAAACGCAAATTATGCAAAAACTTCTCATTTCTTACATCTCCGATTCCGCAAATCTCTCCTACCGCATCCCAGCCAGACACCGGGTCGGGCTCTATCAGCAGCACGGCACGAAGCAGGACAAAAGCGGTTACCTCTCGGCCGGTCCCGCTGCCCGCCGGCTCCTCCAGCGCTGCCCGAGCCGCGCAATGAGC
>VZRE01005080.1:72844-190900 GCA_013396775.1 Cephalopterus ornatus
CGGCCGGAGGCCGGGGAGGTCCGAGGAGAGACAGAGGGATCCTTCGCGGAGAGCGCGGAGCCGCCGCTGCAGCGCTGTCTGCGCGGCCGCAGCCGGGATTCACCGCAGAATGCGGGGATTTTCCGTGACACAAAATAAACTCGCTGCCGCGCGAGGCAGTAGTTATATTATTGTAAACTACCTGCGTGCTCCAAGCCGTCCCCGCAGCCCGCACGGCGTTCACGGGCAGGAGCTCAGGGCGGTGTTAGCAGACGGGCTCGGTCGGAGCCCGAGGAGGAGCGCGGCTGAGCAGGGACCGGGCCGGGACCAGAGCGCAGCTGTGAGCGCGCAGATGTGACACCGGCGCCTCATCACGCACCACCTGTGCTTTAATTGAAACACAAACACCTCCCCCTCCATTTACCACCTTAGGAGACAGTTTTTCTTCATGTCTATAGAGGCATGAATATAATAGACCCTGCTTACTTCAAAACATTCTACTTGACAATTTATAATCAAGTCTGCTGCTAAGGAAGCCTTTGGAGTTGCAGCTTGATCTGACTGGACACATTATGCATCAGGGCTGTCAGATAAAGCTCTCAAATAATAGGTACAAAATGCAGCATTCACATTACCATTGATTTCTGAAATATTGTAGAGAGAGCAGGAACAACTACATGCCTACAAAATATGCAGATACAAATATTCAAAACAGAAAATTTTGTTTTCAGCTGGTAATCAAACTGAAGTTAGTGCCTCTGTCTTTATTTTAAAAACCAGATTTTTAAACCTTTTTTGTTTTTTTTTAATTACCCCCTTGTGGAACATGGAAGTCCTTTAAAATGTCTGTGTGAATGATTATCTCCAACTTCATTCTTAATGCTACTACACAAAGAAACTTCTGAGTTGGCTTAGGAAATACAGTGATACGTAGGAATTCCTACAAAACTTCTACTATGGTTTTCTTGTTACCTTGGACCTTTGCTAAAAGCAACTAACTTAACTCTCCTCATCCAACTACAAGGTCTGTTGCTGACACAGGCCAAGTTATCACAGCAGCTGTCCAGAAGCCACATTTTGCCAAAAATCAGATCAAGATATTGTTAATGACTATACAGTACTTCCAGGGAAGATGGTATCTTTCAGAATATGTTTTCAACACTGTTATGTAGCAAGCTGCAATAAAAGCACATATTTCACATGTATTATTCATAAGAAATTTAATAATATTCAAAAAGCTCACACAATTAGTGCTCATTTGCAACTTCCTAGAGAAACAAACACTATACAGATTGAAACAGTAGAATTCTGTGAAACGGGGGGGGGGGAATAATGATCTGAGTAGCCGTGTCTTGATGAGAGCAGTCCTGGCTGGCATCGGGGAAAAACACTGAAAAAATCCCAAAGTAATAGCACTAATAGTACATCTTGACCTGAAGCTGCTCAAATCAGATATGCAACATACTACATGTGCTTTGACTTAGCACAAGGGAGAAACTGTAATTTAGTCATCATTGACTTAAACTTTGCTCAGGCTTTTGGGGCAATTCGATAAAAATGGGAAGCTTTTTGCAGTTCAAATTCTGGACAGATTCCTATCTGTGATAACTGCAAGACCAGCCAAGAAAGAACTATGGGATGAAGTCATGAACTAATGTAGTCATTTTAAGGAAGTTTCTAGCAATACCACAGCAACATTCATATTCTCAGCATCTCTTCCAAGAGTCTAGTTGTAATAAATGGTGTATTAGATCACACAAATACTATTTTCCAAACTGCTGGAGTACCTATGGATAAGCGCTTTCTGCCATTGAAAAATCTACTAATTAATTCAGTCATATATCCTTACAGATCTTGAAAGAAGGAGGAATGAGAACTGAATGCTTGGAGTCAGCCCATGCAGAGCTCCAGAGCTCATTTGAATTACTGCCCTCTGATAATTGCACCCCTTCTACAGAAGACTGCAGTGGACCTCTGCAGGAAGCAAGATATTGGGTCCTCCAAGAGCCAGATGCTATGGAAGGAAAGACACTAACTGAGTACTGCAGCCTATCAAAAAAAAAAAGACCTGGTCGTCACTGAAGTGAATCCACTTCTCTCCATTGTCAGCCAGCTGCAATGGAATTTTCCTTTGCTATGAGATTTCCTGTGCTGAGATTCCACTGTCCCATTAATGCCAGCACAAATGACTTATGAAATCTATTAGGTGCAACACTAAAGAAGTCTGGAACATAAATGTTTGCTTAGGAAAATATTTATATGGAGTAGACACACGGGGGTGAAGCAAACTCTAGCATGGATATGCCAACACTTTATGCCAACATAGCTCATGCCCAAACAGTAAGAAAGATCAAAAAAACCCCTTTGGGATAGGTGGCAGGGAGGGGGAAAGAATAGCATGTGTTTCATTCATAGGAAAAGAGACAAGCACTTTAAAAAAAATTATTTGGTCAGAAGGATTATTACTGTAAATTATGCAGAGTATTAACCATTGAATTTGAACCCATTTTTAGTCTTTATTAATAACTCATTATAGTCCTTTTTCTTAATGTGGAATAAATTAGAGCCATGTTAATCCATGCGGCTATCTGCAGGTACATTTATCACTACTGAAGCCACTTTTAGTATCTTTAGTGGAAACTGCATTTCATGGGCAACAAACATTCATCCCCTACTGAACTCAAGTCATGGTAGCCTTTTCAGGTCACCAGAAGGGTCACCCAAAAATTTACCTTTTTTTTAATGACTGAAAGGTACCACACAGCTGTCCTTGACATACGTGAAAGAATTTCTCTTTCTCTCACACTGTCATACTGCCACAATGTAGATAAGTGAAAACAAGTGCGCTAGGGGCCTTGCTGGTATATGAGGGTGAGAACTGCTAACAGGATGTTCTTTGTGGGAACTCAAAGCTTTTGGAACTGATTCCTCTTCCCTGATCCAGAAGAGCTAAAATTTTATGGCCTTCATAGCATGTTGCATAGTTCATATTTTTCCAGAGTGTATGAAAACAGGGAGAATTGTGAATGTAGTTAGTTTCTGGAAGGAGGGCTTTGTTTCAGCTTTCTAACAGGCTGGTTTGCATTTGGCTCAGGAGGGAGGCCTATTGCAGCTTAGTCACGATGATTAATTTTTATATTTGCATTTGAATTTGTGTCAGGCATCCAGGATTTTAAAGGTGGTAACAAACAGCCATATCACAGAGAACTGACACATTAGTAATTGCATCACTTAAAGCTGACACCTGGAAAGGACTTAAGAGGTAACACTGGAGGTGACTCTGGGTAGTCATTAGAGTGGCCCAGGCACTGAAGCTGTGCTCCTTGCAGCACATAACAAGTCAGTCCTTACTGTTGCCTTCTACGAGTGCCATCACACCAAAGTAGAAAACTTCATTGTGCCCATTTTTCACATGCCAAAGCTGACTTGTCAGTACCAAAAAAGTAGTACCATGGGAGAGGAAAAACATGATGCCTCAGATAATCTTCCGAAGCCTGTCTTAACCGCTGAGCCTTTCTTCTCCTCACCAAGATAATAATTTCAGCTATTTATCAATATTCACGATGACCAGTGACTTTTATTAAAAGGGAACAAACACCTTTTTAGCCAAATACTAATTCACTTATTTGAATAGTAGTAGGCTAAGTGCCCTGTTAAGACATCCTATCATAAATAGTTAATTAGTGTTACAGCTACTTCTACTGAGATGCTAGGTGTACTTTAAAGAGATACTGTTGTCTGCATTAAAAAGAAATAAAAATGGAGTATCTACCTAGAAGCTGAAATTGCACAGCATCAGTATAATCACTTTGGAACATGTTTTTCTTACAACCCTACAAAAACAGGGTTTATGAAATGCAAATATTTTTATTAGACAAGTATCAATTATAACAGCAACACATATTCTTATGTCTGTTTTACAAAACAGACTTGATCAAACAAAATAGTTATAATACAGCTTTCCAGTTCCTGCTGGAAATCTGTTTAAAAAAAAAGGCAAATTCATGTCTAGAAATGAAGGTCTTAAGAATACTATCTGATATCAACAGGATTAGCAGGATAATGTGTTCCCATGAGAAAGTACATGTGCCCAAATATATTTAATATAGAACATCTTGTAGTTCTTAAGCATTTAAATAGTATGTTACATTGACTATTTTTTTCTCACAAGTGAAGATTAAGATGAACGATTTTTCATGCAGTAATGATGCTGATTTAAACAAGAACAGACTAGATGAGCTCACAGATTCAGTGTTCAAATCTGAAAACAATAAACGTTTTTTTGTTTTCATTTACATTGATAAAGCCTAACTCTATTTTTTATAACCCCTTCCAAGACTGTATCAAGAATTTTGCAGTTTCAGATCAGCATTTCCCTAAAAATACAAGTGGAAATTTAACTGGGGTAAGGAAAGAGTTATAGCAAAAATATAGTCCTTTCAATGAAGGATTAAATTATGACATGTTTCTGGAATGTAAGTAGGTAATATGTGGGGTTTTTTTCTTCCTAAGAAGCAATACAATACTATCCAGTGTACATTTGCTCTGTGATTTTTGAGTGCTATAGATTCATATAATGAATAATTTCCCAGCAATCCAGTATGAGGCAAAGTAAAAAACATAAAATATTTTTGTATATCAATACCTAGATTTTTGCTGTTTAACAGTAGAATGCCCTGATTAGAATCACCCTATTGTATACTAATTGGTCACATATAAGGGCATGGGAAAATACAAACCTACAGTTAATATACAAATTGAATATCTTGAGCTCCAAAATCTGAATTATTGAAGACATAAATATTAGTCATGATGCTTTTCATAGTATTTATATAGTTTTTAGTTACTTTTTCACTGATACATTCCTGTGTTTAAATACTTACAGTACCAGTCAGCCAGCAGAGAAAAAGGGCACATATGCTTTGAATGATTAACACTGTTCTTGGAAACACAAAGAATACATGCTTTCCTTATCTTGTAGTACAGCTAAGTGAGGAGGAAGAGGACATTTTCATGAAGGTTCTGGGGGATTAGATGATGTATCAATAAGCCCTTTGAAAGGAATATCCCACCTCCAAATTAAAAAAAAAGTGTTAATGCTGTTTTTTTCAGAAGAACTGCTATATGAATAACAGTAGTGAGATGAAGGAAAAAAATAATGCTCTGATGTTTTCAGATCATTTTACCTAACTTTTGAGGAAAAGCAATAGTGTTTTAGGAAAAACTTACCCTTCATTAAAGAAAGAAAAGTCCAACTATAATCTGACCCTTACATCTTTCTTTAAACTGAACTCTCTATGAATTTGAAACTTGTTTGTATTTGTGGTAATCACTTCAATGCATCATCAGGACCCTAAAAGGAAAACTATTAAAGATCCCAAAACATGCATAATTGTGGCACCTTCCCTCCTTTCATTTTTATATTGTTTTCCTATTGTTTTTCAGTAGCCTCTATCAGCAGCTGCTAATCACTGCCTTTCGTCAGTAAAAGAAGGCAAAGAAGCAGTTGCTTGCACAGCTAATGCTCCGAACTGGAGACTGAGTGTCTAATCTTCATAACAGCAGCTTCCAACTGACTAAGTTTTGATTTACATTTAATACTTGGGTCCACAGCTCTAAATCTCTCTGGATTACTGGATTATTTTTTTAATTAAAGATTTACACTTTTGTCAGGAAGCAAAAGAGAAAGATATTTACTGCAAATGAAAATGACATAAAAAAAGTAACTGGAAGGAAAAAGAGGTCATTTTGGTATGTAAACTCATGAGATATAGGACATCTCATAACAAACAAGGTATGTGTAGGCTGTTTGAAACAATCCATTTAGAGTAAAATAGTTTTCTATAGAGGTCTGACAAAAAGAATTGGCTTTTGCGAACAAACCAGCCTAATGTGAATCTCTTAGAATTGGTAAAGACCACCAGCAGGGAAATCCTATCAGTATAAGAGAATAAGCTCTAAAAAACCATTCTATTCCTAATGATGAAGCTAGAATTTCATACCTCTAGAAAAGTTTAACTTGTATTCTGATTATCTGAAAAAAAAAGAAAAAAAAAAAAGAAAAAAGCTTCAAGGTACTTCTCTGAAATTACATCTTTAAAAAGGTATTTTAAAATCAGCGGCACACACACAAACACAAAAATCAATATCCGTGTGATTACCACAAAAATATTTCACATATTTCTTGGAATAAGTATAATACTGATCATGCCACAATCTATGTGGCTTGGACTGTTGGTTCAGCTGCTGCCATCCATCTTTTATTACGGCTTTTTGTTGTAAGAAAGATGACTGAAAACTTGCTGTGTCATTTAGGTCAGAAATGTCTTTTTTGCTCAATAGAAAGAAACCATTTCTTTTCTCCTAATTACAGCTTCTCCTCCCTCCCTTTACATCATAGCTCCTTGGGGAAAAAAACCAACCACCAGAGCAAATTTTCTTTTTACACAGTTGCTGTTTTGGCAAGATCAGAAAAAAGTGTCATCCTTTGGGTAAGACTGTCAAACAGATTTTTTATGTGCAGTTCGAGAATGTTCATCTAAAAGTACTATATCTGCACTTCTGTATGCTTATATGACAATTATTGCCTTGGAAAGGTGGCATAAAAATTATTTCACACTCCTCTGACACCTGGTGTGAACCTTATCCCTGCAAGTGGTCTATCTATAAAATGGTTATACAAATCATACATGTAAAATGAAATAAATACTTTGCAAAATATTAATTTGGGTTTATTTAAAAAAAATATATTTTTTAAAAAAGACACATTTCAGGCTGCTGTTAAGTAGATATTTTATTACCTTTTCTTAGAGAAAAAAGAGGTTTTCATAAATAATTAGAATAGGATTTATGTATACTTTATGTACATTTAGAACTGCCTACATGAATAAACCTTCCCATGGTACACATTCAGGCAGATGATGAATGCCTGGTGATGGTGGGTTGTTAGGCACAAGACTAAGTGCTGTAGTGCACCTAGAATTGCATTTATGGCACACCCTGAAGTGATTTGTTGGATATTCATTCTCCTAAAGAGCAGGTGATCATTTTCCACATTCAACCCAACACATTTTGTATTTGCCAACATGACAAACTGTAGTGAAATAATTTTATTCTATACCAGCAGACGTTGCATATTCAGAAACAGGGCGTAGACACTATCAAGAATTTAAAGTTACCGTTTACTTAAGAGGGGAGAAAGGAGATGAAAATATTTCTTTCTTTATATTTAGTGCTCACACACAGAGCATGAGGCTGTACCACAGGTCTTACAACACCACTTGGGCTTGACTTACTTCAAGTGAGGCTAACCATTGCACAGATTTCCAGAACACAGGATATTATATAGAAGTTATCACATGCAATAGTCTCAAAAGTTTTTCTTCCCACTAGCACTTCCCTGTACTCTATTTATTTGCTTGGCACGCCACTGCATAGATGTCAGACTGCCATGGATCCATGTGTGTTAAACAGCTTCAGAAATCCTAGTTGGGCTCTGTTGTTCAGCTGCTATTTTCACAGCAGCCAACTTTATCACTATCATTTCCTAATTCCATCATCTAAATGATTTCACTAACTGCATTTCACTAAAGACCTTCCCACAAGCACTGCCAGATTGGCAAGCTTTGGTGTTATCTGCCAAGAGAGGGAACTCAAAGTCCAGCTGAATTCGCTCACACAAGAGTCCTTAAAATGTGAACAAGTGGTAGAATATTCAGCCTGAAAGATATTTCTCAAGAAAAATAAATCAATTAAATGTAATATATATATAGAGAGGGCATACAAAAGCTAATGGCATGACATGGATTTTTAGACTACAGATGAACCAGCACACATCACAGGAAAGCCCTTCCCGTCCCCCCCTCCCCGAGCCCTGCATTTTTCCCACCCACCATATGCTGACACTTAAAGAGCAAAGCATGCAAAGTAGAAGCCTAAATGAAAACCTGCATGGAAGAGCGGAGCCACATTTAGGATTGAAAATGCCAATGTGACTGAATCAGCTCTGAGGCCAAAAATCTGAGTTGGTCAGAGCCATGGTCAGGAGTCAAAGATAAGAAGATAAGAAGAGCATTCAGTAAATATGCAGCTTTTATTGCAAATATCCTGAAGATAATCAAATTTACAGAAGCTGTCCTTAATATTGGTAAATTGGCGGGTATAGCATAACCAGTGTCACAGGGTTCACTTTTCTTTCTACAGAAGTGTTTCCTGAAGTATTTCCCCACATGCACACAACTTGCCCTTGCCTCTCCCTGCTATCTATTATACTGCAAGAAGCATCGTCAACCCTTTCTCAAGAACCTGGATGTTCCCTTACTTTGGGATTCCTGTTCCCTCCTTCCAGTTTGCTGGGGATGCTAGTGCTTCATGAGAGTTGAAATACTGATCTCACTGCTTTTGCTCAGTACTTGGCTAAAGCGGGGTCAAAAGAGTAGAAAAGCATGAAAAACAGCTTGTTCTTAAAATTGCGTGGAAAATGTATGTAAAAAACCCCTAATTTTATTACAAGATCTCTTCCACATTTAATGTTTCAATTTGCTGTTAGTAGTCAGATCTCTGTGTCCACCACCCAGAGATCCAAATACTTTTTTCTACCATGGAGGTGATATACACATACATAACTCAGTCATTTATCTAGGCAAAGACAGTGACTGTTGAAAAATGAACTTCAGGAAGTGCTGCCATCAGTTTATCCCTCCCTTTCCCCTTTTCTCCTCCCTACCTTGAATTGTCCTTTCTCATTTTGTCCACCTGCCTTTGTGATAACTTTGTGGGGGTGAGATAGAAAGTTTCCAGTAGAGTTCTACGCTGAAGACCAGAGACTGATCCTGGAAGTCATTTTGAGAGAAGCCCTCAAATGCAGTGTACCAGAATCTTGGTGTTTGCAATCCTTTTTTCTATTCATGTGGTCTCCCAGAAATTCCTCTGAAATTTCCCAGGAGCCAGTGCTTCCTGCAGCTGGACCACAGACACTGGAAAAAATACTCCAAGGGCTATGCAAGGGCACAGTGGCACTTTCTGTGATTGTAGGGCAAACATGCAGTGGACTTATTCCACAGTGAATTCAACTAGTTGTGGGTTTCAGTTCTCTGTATAAAGGAAAGGGATTTGTCACTATCCACGTTACACAGGATAGCTAGATGGAGAGTGCTTAGGCATGTAACAACATGATTTCAATACCTCATCTAAAACTATTATGCTCTAAAGCCTGGCACAAGAATTTATCAACTGAAGTCCATCAGTATTCTTTGCCTTTTTTTGATAACACTCATACTAACATCCAGCACAAGGGTCACATTGCTGTTTAAAACCCTCCTGCCCTAAAGTAAACAAACCAGACACTGATAGATTTCCTGAACTACCCTGAGGCAGAAGCAGTTTCACGGATGGAAAAAAGAAAAGATGGGCAAAGGAAAAACTGCTTGAGAGAATTTTCTTCATGTTTTTTAAATCTTAACATCTATATTTCAGTCTGGGAAATCCTCCAATTAATAAAGATATTTCTACTATTATAATTTTCCCCCTGAAGTGTTCAGAAATTGATAAAGTTGGACCTTCTCTTTTCCAGCAAATTTTTGCATTCTGGTTAAAAAAGTTAAAAATAGGTCCCACAACAAGATGGTGGTACAAGAAGGTGGTAGTAGCAGAGTATTTTCAAAGCTAACAAAAACATCCAAGGGAAAATCTATCATAGCAAACAGTGTCTGAAAATCTGAAGCACTGAGTGATGAATGTGTATCTCCCCCTAATGGAGGCATATTTGAATTTATCTTAAAAGAAAATGTTGCTAACTTAAAATCCTAATACTCAAAATACCACTGTCACATCATGTTCACCTTTCTGGCTTTTCAAGGAATCCTTTAAGGTATGCATCTATGACTTAAAATAAACATTAAACTATTACTAGTGTAATTTTGTTTTCTTAGTGAGTTTTATTACATAAAGTGAAGTCTTAAATATATGTGCCTTTCATCATAGTTCTACGGTACACAGTCAGTAGCCATTAAAATTCCCTTAAATTATCTTCTGTCAGTCATTTCAACTTCTGTTTTAGCTAAATGTTTTCCTGTTTATTAAAAAGTCAGCAAATTGCTATAAAAATGATAGTGACAGGCCACAGTGGTTTGGGTTTTGTGGTATAAAGAAACACTTCATATATGCGCAGCTGCTGGTAATGAATGCAGCATGTTTGAGGCCTAATCTTGGACAATTTCCTACATTTCTGACTGCAGTTTCTTTGGCAAGATTTCGGGGACAATATTATCTATATGTCCCAGTACTTCAGCCAAAACTTTTCAATACAAGAGTTTGGCACTGCGCACTGGCTTTCAAAAGTCTGTCCTCTCACAGTTAACAACTTTTTAGGAGACTTAGCCCTTTTTATTGTTCTTTTTTAAAAAAGCATCATGTTCTACATAATGACCCTGTAAGATATGGCAGACAGATTAAATTTCTATATAATAAAATCTCTACTTGTGAAAGATGCCAGATTGACAGCATCAGACACTAAAATTACATTTGTCCACAGCCCAGCTGCAGTGCAGCAATGCGGTTGTTTTCAGAGCTCTCAAATTTAAGCTACTGCAATGTCGAGGGTAAGTGAATAGCTCTGGACTTTGTTCTGCCAAGATCTCTGATAAGCCTGGATGTGGTTATAATTGGTCTGGTGATACTGTAACTAAGTAGGACTGAGATTAAACTCTGGAATCTACACAGGTCATACTAGTTGAAGGAGGCATTTAACCTATCTCATCATAGTAGTGAAGGACTCTACATCTTACTCCACTACCAAAACTAGACTTTAACCTATACACATGGGTACACAGGTTTTCTCCTAATACAGAGAAAATGCAAAAAAAAAGCAGCAGTCTGGATTGAAGCTATGGGTGTAATCCCAAATGACTTTTCCTAGCTTTTGAATGTGTATTGGAAAGGAAGTTTAGGGAATTTGGTGATGAAGAGATGTTCTTTTTCAGTTTTGCAATTTAAATAGGACTCTTTTTCTTTGCAGGAATATGCTCTTAAATAGAAATTCCCAGCTGTCAAATTCTAGTCTGTAATGTCAACAGAATGAGATTCAGAACTATGGATAAACATATTGTTAAAATAATCACATTGTAAGGCAAAGACAGACATGTTTTTGCATTGCAAAAAGGACAAAAATAAGCTCATAAACAAGAAGAAGATTGAAAAAAAATTACTACCTGCACCATTAGTCATGATACAGAAATATTTCCAATTTCATATAAAACATGGAAGTTAAAAATTAAGAACTCAGAAGCAAAGATCTGTGTTACAAACCAAGAAATATGGACAAGATATAGGAGAGATCTAGCATTATAACTGAAGGAGGATATACTGCAAATCACAAAGTGAAGCCTGGCACAATAACAAGAAAGAAATAAGAACTACAATTAAGAAAGCACTTAAGAGAGTAAAAACTTTCCCAACATTTTGCTGCCCAGGATTTCTGCTGATTCTATTTTTAAAGGGAAGCTAAAATTAAACACTTAATATTACTCTGGTTAACTAATTAATTAATTGATGCTTAATCTTAACCATCTCATTTAATGTAATTTTTAAAAGTATGTATTAATAATCTTGTGACAGGATAATTCCAGCCCCCTCCAAAAAAACCATCAACAAAACCTCAACAAAACCAACCCCAAAACAAACTTATAACAGACTCTGTGAGCTAATGTATTTAATCAGGAATCAGTCTAACTATGGTTGTGAGTGTTGAAACATGGATTTTCACATCTGCCTCATCTGGACAGTCAAACTGCAAGGGCCGGCCATGATAGAGATTTCCTTTCCTCCCCTAATGCAAAGCATTACTGAGAATTGGTTTATATGCTTGACAGAGAGTAAATTACATAGATATAGGAGATCCTCTGAAGATTTGTGATTCTTGTGAAAGAGGTTAATGTGAGTCAGGGAACATCAGAGTTTAGGATATATAAAGTAATACAAATGCCGTCAGTCATTGTCTTAAGACAATAGCACAATTTTGGTGGTTGTATTTTCTTGAAAAACATTTTTTGTACTACTTTTGGGATTTCAGTTCAACTCCAGTACACAAATCTACTGATGCTGTGTTTGTGCTTCAAAATATGTTCACTTACGCAGTTGATTATTTAAAACCAACACTCACTGTTCAGCAGTATTTGGTACAATAGCAGTTTTGCATGATGGGAAACATAAAAGTGCAAATAAATAGTTTTCCTCTTTCTTTTGTTTTAAAAAAGAAGCAACATCTATCCCTCTCACCCCTCAAAAAGCCTTCTACCCACACCATATAAAGAACAAAAGGAAAAGTGTGGAGATACGTAAGTGAAATGCTTTAACGCTACTAAACATTGCAACAAAGCATAGATGTTTTTATATTAAAAAAAATACAATTGAAGACAAATATCAACAATTTGGTCACTCCAGTTCAAGCTAGAGAAAATCTGGTGAAGAGCCACCGGGATGATTTAGATATTGGAGAACTTGCACCATAAAGAGAAGTTCCAAGAAGAGATTCGGGCAATCTAGGGAAGAGAAGGCTCCTAGGGAATAATGATAGCCTTCTAGTCTCCCAGTACCTAAAAAGAGGTTAGAAGGAGGATGGAGATACTCTCCTTCACAGGGCTGCACAGTGACAGAAGATGAGTCAGTGGGTCAATGAAAATTGACTTGGAAGGTTTGGTTTTTTCAAAAGAATTGGTGCATTAGCAATCTTACTGTATTTGTGGCTAGAGCTGCAAAAGAAAGCAAAATAAATCTAGCTGTGAACCAGTAGCCTACATGCAGATCAACTTACAGGACATCCTAGATTCACCTACACCTCTTTCCTTGAGCTTTGCGAAATTGTCAGTGAAACGTAATTTCAGTGGAGCATATGGACTGTAATAATATGTTATTTCTCTCTATATGTAAGAGTACCAGTGCACTTCTTTTATGGGTTAAACCTGCATTTCCTGTGAATAATATGGGAAGCAGGGGGGAAAAAAGAGCATATAGAGTGCCATATGTAGAGAACTAATGACAAAACATGATTAACTGATAAAAACAGCTAAGTAACAGGCGGCATAAATTATCTCAGCTCTACTAGTTTACAGCACCTACAGGTGCACAGCATTTGAGAAGAATTCTTACCTCATGGAACTGAGAAAGCTCATAGCATTTAACTGTAAACACTTTAAGTCGTTAAGTTTCATTTAGCTACAAATAGACACTTAAATACATTCCAGAGCACAAGAGTACCCATACATAACCAAGTATAAAGGGAACTCTGCTTGCTTCAAGAGACTGTTGCAATTCCTTACCTCACTGAATTACATCATCCTTTTCTGTTATGGGAAATCTCTTGAAGCAATTCAGTACTAGCAGAAAAGTCCCTTTGCATGAAAGGATGAGCATGATAGGGCCTTATAAGCCCACAGCAAGGGCAGAAACACTTCTGTAGGTATAGTGGCTCAGGCCTCAGGCAGAGGCAGGTGAATATAGGATCCAGAGAAAATAGCAAGGCGATACAGTTGCGTTGGATATGCTAAAGGAGTTGATTGCCGAACTCAGACAGTGACCTCATATTTCTCTATTCCTTGCTAAATGCTCTATGAGAATATAAGAAGGATCCAAGTTCACCCCAAACCTTTGTATGGGGTCTGAACCAACTGGCAGGGTCTTAGCAGTGTCAAGTCCATACACCAATGATATTAACAGTTGTATAAATAATAACTATATATCATGTTAACACTTTTGCAGACAACTAAATGTGTAAAGCAATAATATTTAATTTTGAAAACCTAAGAGGAGATGTTATATTTTTAGCAGTATTCATGAATTTATTACTTTGTTATAGACTGCAGACAAAAATGCATCACTAGCTGAATCATATTTTGTATTACTAATTTGCAAGTTATGATCTTGTTTCTATTAATTTTGAATTAAAATAAATGAAAGCATTTAATTCTCAAAAACACAGAGCTAGAAGATTCAGTTTTCTAACTACAAAACCTGTCATGGTGTCAAAACATAGGGAAAAGGCAAGAATGCTGTCAGGTGAAATATAGGTAATTACTGTGGCTTGACAAAACTAGCAGAGAAGAAATAACTTTAACATTATTTCTTTAGTAGGACTCTAGAGAGTAAGTGGCTATTATTTTCTAAGTACAGGACTCCATGCACATCTCAGCAAGCTTCACAAACCCACCAGTAAAATTGTTTGAACAGAGCTTACAGAAGGACAAATTTATTTTTAATTTTATACACTGTTTGTTCTCAGTTATAAAGTAACTTTCTTATTTTAACATAATATTGACCATTAATTTCTAAGCCTGGGTCTGCAATTCCAGATACTTTAAAGGTACAATTACCACCATGTACTCCCTTCTTACTCAAACTTGTGATGAACAATGAAGGAAACAAAGCAACTTTTATTAATCTCACAAATCCCATGGCTGCTTTTAGATGACACAGCATTGACTCATAATTCATCAATGCATATAGGGCAACTAACATACAGCTACGTCACCTTTACAATGGGTGTTCCAGTATCTGCCTAAGGACAGGGAACTGGTAATCTGGAAAGCTACCAACTTACGTATTAAAGGCTCCCCTAATAGGAAGTTAAAACCAGACCCTCCAACGAGTTTATTTTCTTCATCCTACCTAATAAAAGATTCCTTTCTGAATAACCTGCTCAGAAAAAAAACCCCAAACTGAATCACGCACTTCCAGATCTTCAGTAAACCTTAAGCATTTTCATATTACAGTTATGCCAGTCTAAAGCTGCCAAAAGGGAGGTCCCAGGCCTGCCTGCCTCCCTCCTACCCCTTTTGTTAGATCAGCCTATGCAGCTGCAGGGTGAGTCGGTTCAGCTGGCTGGCGATGTGATTTTTTTCAGGGTTAGGTTCCATTAAAGTTGACATTAAAATATTTAGTGCTGCTGCAATTATGTCCATCTTCTCCAAATCCTGCCTCCTGTGTTTTGTCAACTGTACTGTTTGTCTGACTCTGCAGGGAGCAAGTTCAACCTACTAAATCTTCGGGGAAACTATGCAAAGAATTTGGGAGTAGAGGGGGTGGGGAGAAGATCAAGGAATAATAGTCTGCTGGCTCAGTGGCCTCAACTAGATCACTAAGAATTTGGATGAAAGCCTGCCCCAATACAAAGAAGTGACAGCCACTGCGTAGCAAGACTCAGGATGAAGGCAGTACCAGCACAGCGTACACTAGCATCGACCATCACTCCTGGATCATCCAGTGGGTGAACTGACATGCTCTGTGTCTGTGTAATTCAGTGCTAAGTCTACAAAAGAAATGGCCACAGCATTTGTCTGCAGTCAAGTAGGATGGGATCATCCCCTTTCAATGCATATAGACATTGGATTGGATATTGTGGGGGAAAAATTGTTACTTCAACAGATCAAGAAAACATCAATATGCTTCAATTCAGCTTTTTTATTTGTTTTAATCTTATGTATCAGTGATTTGTTATGTTCACCTTTTATTGGAAGAAAGGGCCTAGAAAAGTAACATCAAACAGTTGTTGGTTGGAAAAAAACAATGGTCTTGAGAGTTTTTTCTAATGAGATCATATTCATTTATTCAACTGAAATAATTATGTAATTATTCAAATTATGATTTATTAACCCCTATCTGGTACTGGAGATAAATCCCATAAATAACTCAAACAAACCCCTCTGAACGGTGAATCAAAAGATACATTAAACTGAACTAAAACAATCCTGACACAGCTGGATCATGAAAAATTGTTCAACTCAGAGAACATTTAAAGGTTAGAGCTCTATTACAGGTAAAAGAAAAAAGATCATAGACAGAGAAAAAAAGATTAATACAGTGAGTACCTGGTGCTTCTTTTATTCATTTCATTTTTATTGTAAGGCCACCATTTTGCAGATGGTCTGAAGTATCACATTCCTTACCGTCTCAAAAGGTTCCGTATCAATTATTCTAACTGTGGGTCTATAAGAGCAGCCTTCAGACAGCTGCTGGAAATAAAACAGACATTATAGAAGAAGTTTCCTAGTATCTTTCTCCATGAAGATTTTTAAATAAAACTGCCAAGGTTTATGGTCTTGCATATCTTGCATGCCACAAATGGAAGCCAGACTCAGAGATCCCACTACAAGCACACAGAACACTGGCCACAGAAATAAACTGATGATTAAAATTTCTGGCAACTGAAAATCTTTCATAAAGCCGTATGGGTGGCTTCAGTGTTTAATTAGTCTTGATGCTAAAATGTCACTGAATGTAAAATGTTGAAGTTAAAATTTACATGAATGATTTCTGCATCAGTCAGTCACTTATTCTGCCAGAAAAACAGTGAGCCTTGTAAAATTATAAACAGTCAGTATTTATAAAGCAAAGGGAACAGCACTGTCTTACTTTCATTTCTTTAAAAGTCTTCCAGTGTTAGGCAACTTCGTAGAAGTCAATGTTAACAACTGCAAAAGCCTTTCAGCCTGATCTTTTAATTTTAATATAAATTGGCACCTATTTTTGCAGTCTTAACTCATCTGCTTTACGCCTACCTGTTGTTTCACTACAATATTTTGCATTCCTGAATGAAGTTATCTGTCTAAAGTGCTAGAAAACATCCAGTACTAATAGCTGCAATTTAATATTTCTATGGAAAACCTTAATATTTTATCGTATGATCTAACTGCCTCTTTGCCTCCTTTTCCTCCATCCAAGTACAGTAGATAAATATTTATTGAATAATTCAGTATTTTCTGCCTTACTCTGGGGAATTCTTTTATTTTTGTTTAGATTTGGTTAACATTGTTGGGATTCATTCAATTTCATTGTAACAGCCACAACAAGAAACCCAACATCTGCCTCATTAAAGAAAATGAAAGAAAAAGGAAAAGGAAAAGGAAAAGGAAAAGGAAAAGGAAAAGGAAAAGGAAAAGGAAAAAGAAAGCCCTAGTTTTTTCCCTTCTGCTTTTTCAGTTTTATGAATTTCTTAGCTGATACATCCTCCGTATCATCAAATTATGCTCTCCTCCAGTTGTTTTTCAATACACATCCTCTCAAACTGATTTATTTAACAGGGTTTTTTGTTTTCTATCTAAGGGATTTTTCAACACAAACTTGAAAGAATCATTTCAGGTTTTGGATTTGAAATTTTTTTTTGAGTTTTTAAAGTGCATTTTTAATTTGCCAAGACAGATTTTTCATTAGTCTTTCAGACAGAGAATATTTCCTCGTTTTCATGTTCCTCTATTTAACAGTCATAAATTAATCTGTTCACTCATCTAAGCCAACATTAACTGTGATTTTGTTCTTCTTTTTTAGCCATCAATATATGTTTAATAAAGAATTTATTGTACCAATATTTTAGTTGTATTTTTTTTTTTAAATGTTCTGAGTAATTTTTGTACTGCTAGCATAACGCATACAGAACATTGTCTCTCCACTGAAGTCCCCACAATAACACATACAATTTTTTCCCCCTTAGATATTATAGGTAGGTTCTTAATGAGTCACATTGTCCCCTGGTGTGATTTTCTGTCATAGTTTCTTGCTCAAGTTCAACATTGAGTGTGTTTTGAGACCAAATTACTTTCATGCTAACATGTTCTGTTAGGTAGTAACAAAAGGCAGATAACCCCATGCTGGCCATACAGTCTTTCCATGGAAACATATTATTTGTTACTCAAATTGTGTAAACTGAAATAAAAATGACAAGAAAAAATGAAGCTTGTTCAGTGTAGCAGTAATTTTAACCAAAGTCATAAATAAATTGTCTTGCACCTTACTACAAATATTGGCACTCTGCACTGTCTGTTACTCAACATAGTTTATACTCAGATTTTAGTTTTCTATGATACACACAAACTATAGATGTAGCTGTAATAATGTTGTTACTAAAATGCTATTGGTACTCTTAGCATATTCATTTTTCTTCTTAATGCTTTATTGTCTTTTTTCTTCTAGCTTTATTTGATGTTACTAAAGTGTTTTTATTTATAGACATTCCCATTAGTAATTTTGGAAATGTTTGTCATTTGTCTTTTTATGTATGATATAGGTGAATTATAATTGTGATTTCCTTTGGAAGTACATTAGCTTCTATAGCCTATACTGAAAAAGTAATATGCTTAAAATAAATTTTCCCTTCATCTTCAGACATACCTGAATATCATTAAGATTACCAGCATATATGAGCTTAGTTTTTGCTTTCCAGGTCTAATTAATTGCCTTAAGCTGTTAACAGTCCATGTTCAAGTAAGCATGGTTTTCTTATGTAGTCCTTCTGCAACTATTGTGTCAAAATATATTTATTTGTATTTACCTATTAGTGAAATAATGAGAATTATACTACAAAAGCAAATGTAAAATTCAAGACTGCAGTGCTTTTCAAGGAGTTGACAAATGAATTGATAGATGAGCAATTCTCCCCACAAATTGTCAGCAAAGTCATTTCACATCAATGATTGACTTCTGTTGAGAAAAAAAAAGCAAACTAAAAAAAAGAGAATGTTTTAACATTTTCTCTTTCACGTCTCACTTCCTACTTTTTAAAAAAATACAAAATGTACATGTTAACACGTTTCAGACAGTTAGTCTAAGCGTTCCTCACTGGCATCAAACAGATCACTGCCAAAATGATGAGACAACCATGCAGTCAAATGTTCCATCAGGCTTGAAAATCTCTGTGGTCAGCAAACTTTGTTGTACAAAAAAGGCTGACCTTTACTACCTTATTTTATTTTATTTTTAAAGAAAGGTTAATTTGGAGATCTGTTAACTCACACAAAAATAGATTTAATGAGGTCTTTCATGCTTCTGGATGAGACGTTGATTTACGGGTTGCCACCAGCAGGTGCTGAACTGAAAAGAGTAACTTGTTAACTTGGACAATGTCAAACAGGTTTAAATTGAATGAAATAGCTTGAAAGAAATTAGTTGAAAGGCTACAGATTGTTTTACAATGCTTTTTCACAATGCATTATTCACTAGTAATGATTTTAATGACTGCAAAAATATTATAGACACTAGTTATATGGGTGCATGTTAAATCACATGTTAAAAAGGGTGTTTTTTCACTCTATCTTAGTGTTAATATGCTGGGGTTTTATTAAATTTCTATAGGGAAAACAAATCTCATTTCTCGGTAAAATTAGTGGGACATTAGCAATAATTACCCTGTAACCAATATACAAGTAACTATGGTAATGAAAAGATAATAAGAATCTGCAACTTGCATCTTGATTCTTGAATTTCTTGATTACTCTTTATTTTTAGAACCAGAGCAGATTTAAAAACAAATGTGCCTAACAAAGAGCTTAGTTACTTTCAAGAATTTGCTGCTGTTTTACAAAATAGGGACATGCCTTCCTTCCATTTATTATATAAACATTTTTCCAATTACGCATCTAAGGATGGATGTCTACATACAGATGCTAAAATACCTGACCTGGCAAGCATGCAAGTACCTCTGAGCTGCAAAACATCAAAGCATGTTAGCACTATGTCATACCTCTTGACAAGGTCTATTAGTCCGAGTGAAGCTCCCGGCTAACGCAGACAGACTTCAGCACCCAAAGTGGCATGACTGCAGTGGTACTTTTTAACACACAGATCCATCAGCCAGGGTCAAGTACCAACTGGGACTTTTCTGCACTTCGTTGCTCAGTGTAAAATAAGCCCCTTCTTTTCAATGGTTTCTCTGAACCACTGCTACTTTTACTTTATTTTTACAAATCATATAGTGAAGAAGACACAAATCAGACTTAAGGAAATGTTTGATGTTAGACAAAAACATAGCAAAATTACCCCTGCTGGAATAAATATGTTTCAGATATGCTAAAATAGGGCAAACTGGACAAAATAAGCTGGGAACATGCAGGCTATTTTCATCCACACTTCACAGATCACAGAGAAAGCTGTTGCTGTTCTCTTCATCTCTTCCCTGCTTTCCTTTGTCTTTTTGCATTAAGTCTGGCTTGTGTAGTTCCATTTCAGCAAGTCACCT
This sequence comes from Cephalopterus ornatus, assembly GCA_013396775.1. Classification (NCBI taxonomy): domain Eukaryota; kingdom Metazoa; phylum Chordata; class Aves; order Passeriformes; family Cotingidae; genus Cephalopterus; species Cephalopterus ornatus. Next base: position 92,820 of record VZRE01005080.1, read on the forward strand.
TTAACCTTCTGATTAGTAACCTGCTTGCTCTGTCTATGACATATTAACAGAGCAAACCCATGGCCAAAGACAGATATAATGGGCTTAGTGGGGAGGAAGTCACATAAATGCTTCCATATTGACTTGCTGCCAGAAAAATATGATGAGCTCTTGTAAGGCAAAACCGAGTTTGCAATTAAACTCTGTTTTTCTGCAATTTGCTAAGTTTAGGCCTGGAATTACAGCCTTATAATATTTGGAAAGGAATAATGTTACCAAGTTGTGCAACAGCAATTCTTCCCAGTTTCAAAACTAAGTTTGGCTGATTAAATGACTAAATTTGAAATCAAAACATTAAAATAAGACTTCTTGCCTTATCCTTTAAAAACACAAACAAAACAATCAAACAACTCACTAATGATTTTTCTGCTGTCCCTAGGGGTCAGAAAGTTGAATTAGAAAAGGAAAAAGGAATACCATGCTAGCTCAGGTCTAATACCCTCATTTTTCAAAAGCACAAAGATTTTTAAGGTGAAAAAAGCCCTACTTTTGCCATTTCATTATACATACTGTTCCTACATCATGTATGACCCTTGTATCCTTCCCCTACGAGGCAGTACAGTGACCTCTGGCTTCCCAAGCCCACGCCACACTCCCAAAGCTTCCTCCAAGTCCCCGCACTGGCATCCACCCACATCTAAACACACTGCAGCCATCCCATGTCCCTTGCATTGACACAAAATGCCTTTCATGCCCACAACTTCTCTTAGAGCACCAAGGAAACCCAATCCATCACAAACATTGTTTCTTGGCCCAGTCCTGTATATATCCTCACTCTCTCTTTGAATCAGGATCTCTGTGCTGCCAGCAGAAGAAGCTTGTCTCAGCAAGGATCACCAGATACTATCTGTCTAAAACAACCTTTGGCGTGCTTGTGCTAATGAGGGAATTACACCCCCTAAATACTCGAAGATGCTTAGACTTGCACCTGCCTTGAGTCCCTAACTTTTCTGACAGACTGAGCTCACCATGGAGTAGATGATAGAGGGTTTCTAATCTAGCAGTACACAGTGTCCAAGTCTCCTGAGGTTCATTAATGGGTAACTTAGCAAATCAGCAGCTATATAACAGCTAACAAACATACAAAACCTGGAGTTTGGAGACTCTAGAAGAGTAACAAAAGAAGAGCAACAAAAAATCTTCACCTTATGCCCCAGTTCACACATCTTCTGTCTCGATGGACTAGAGGACTGCACCATATAAATAAAATTGCCAGATTTATCAACCATTATAAGATCTAACCAACATAGGTCTCCAGCGAAAATTTGTGCCTTTAAAGGAATCGCAAGTACCTCAGATAGACAATTTGATGGGATTCACAAGAGAAAAAGATTAACTAGGTGCAGATAAGTCTATAAAATTACATGATAAAAGCTTATAGCAGGGTCTGGCCCTCTACTAATCGATTAGCATGTTAAGCAGTTTAAATATTAAACTTCAAGTACAAGAATACGAATGTATGAAAAGCCAATTAGTTAGAACACTAACAGGACAGGGGAATAAAGATGCTATTTTATATAATGTAGAAGCTTCTATTGTTCCTGACAGTGAACACACAATCTTAAAAGATGACCTATGAGTTCCTTTATATCAAATTATATTTCACTTAATAAAGATTTTATTCACACAGCTTGAGAAAAACATTTCTAACCTGATTTTATACAAATATAGTATATAAATATAAATATATTTAAACTGCTGTGAAAGGGTCTGGCATTTGGATCATGCGTCAGGACTTCTCAGATGTCTCTCTTGGTACTTTACTTAAGTCTTGCAATGATGAGTTCTGTTCAGATATTTCAGAAGTTATAAGCAGGTGTGTATGAGGGTATCTAAGTTCAATTTGTAATTCCCTCAGTTAAATTCTGCCATAAGTATAAATAGGATCATCAGCAGTACAGTGAACCAGAATCTTTGGTGACCAGCGCTGGTGGGACCCAGTGAGTAAGCAGGTACAAACATTGGGTGTTATTGATTGATGCTTTCCAAGAAAGGCAGACCAGGCCCAAGGGACTAAGGAAGGGATGAGGACATAATGATTCAGGCCCCACAGGCTACCAGCTGTTGAAAAAGTCAACTGCAGAGCTTTCCATATGTAAGCAAATTGCATTCTGGCTACACTTACTGATTTCTTGGAATATAATTTTCTAAATTGTTAGGGCAAAATACTACAACTCTGCTAATAAGATGCAAGCTGTACTTTCTGAGCCTTGCTGTCAAAAATATATTCATGCATTTTATAATAATAACTCAGATGGGGAATGGCTGGAAAAGACAAACTATGGAAACAACTAATGGAAATTAATTCCAAGTAACTCTTCCCTGATATAGGTCAGTATCATCTCAGCAAACTGGATGGGTATTTCCATTGCCATCCAGAGGTGAATTTTAACTGCAGCCACTTTAGCATCACAAACATTAAATTAATGCAAATTGTGTGCCACTATTCGTATTTTGCTCAGTTGGTAACTGGTGTGCTCTCTTCCTCATGCTGATGGGGAAACCAGCAGTTCCTTACAGCCCAAATCTGATTTCTGGCCCTTTGCTATAAAAGAAACACAGATTAGCCAAAAAAAAAAAAAAACCAAAACAACAACCACAAAAACAAACAAAAACAAAATAAAACCAAAACCAAACCAAACAAAACAAACAAACAAACAAAAAAAAAACCAAAAAAAAAAAAAAAAAAAAAAACCAAAAAAACAACCAAAAAAAAAAAAAAAAAAAAAAAAAAACAAAAACCAAACAAAACCAAAAAAAAAAAAAAAAAAAAAAAAAAAAAAAACAAAACCAAAAAAACCAGCATACAGTACTACTACACTGAAGATTGTGGTACAATATGCCTAAAAATGTGAGTAACTCTACTGCTATTTAAGTGTATATTTGGGCCCTTACAGAGGTAAAAAATAATTCTGATGATGTGAGAAGCACATAACTGGGAAAGGGTAAGGGAGACAGCACAATTCAGACGCACTTCTCATCCTAAGACATCAGATGCACAAATGTGCCACTCAATTTTAGAACAAGCTAATGTCTAGTGAATATGACTATAGCTAACATAAATTCATATAGAATGAAGAAACCCATGTAACTACGTGATACATATAACTCTAATAACGTACCAAAGAATCTTTTCTCCCACCTCCCAAAGGTTGGTGTATTCTGATGGCTAGAGACCAGAGGATTTTTTGAACTATCATGATATAAGAAGTCACTTTCAGAGGAGGTATGTGTAGTTTTCAGCCTTTTTTATTAATTTTTTTTTTCTTCACAAAGCCTTAAGAATTTTTCCCGTAAAGATGAAGATCTCTCTAAAGCAAATATCATCTTGCCAACCTCAATTTTCTCAGTTACCTTTGCCAGGTCCCTTCAAAGTTATCTGTGGCCAGTAATTGAAAACCACAGACTGTCGAGTGGACTCAGAAGTCCTGAGGGGTACATTGTAGAAGTAGTTGAACTTTGTGAGAAAGTCCTAAGTTTTATTACAACTTGTCTTTCAGAAAAGAGAATTGTAAAAACAGAGCTAAAAAAGACCTTACCTAGTACAAGGGAGTGCTAAGGAGGAACCCTGCCTAACCTTGTCTTATTACAGCACACAGATGAACACACAGACTTCATTTCCCCAGACAACAGATTTAAATTTCACTAATAGGAAGGAAAAAGGAAGGGAGAGTAAAGGAGGGGAAGAAATTTGACAGTAACTAATGTGCAAACTCAACTGTGCCACACAATGTCATTTCTCTTATGCTCCCATATTCAACTGTGTAACACACATGAACAAATACTACACAGAGTAACAAACCTATGCATTTGTGATGAAATAACCCACTGTATGCCTGCCCATATTTACCATTGAGTGTTTTACCAAGACAGCAGACAGGAACTTCAAGCTAGAGAAATGACAGATTTCTTCAAAAAAGACACATAATACATGCATGTATACAAGTATTTTATCCTGCACCTCCTCATGAATGCCAGCTGTCCTTATTTAGAAAGTGCATGATGTTATTTTCAGGGGAAAATAAAAAACTGTTATTTTCATGGACAGTTATTCTCTGGACTCACCAAAAAGGCTGTTACATATTCTGTCTACTCAAGATACTTACTAGGAAAAACAGTATTAGCATATGTCAATCTGTGAAAGGTGGAGTTCAGGCATTTGAAGGGAAACATAAACTAGCCTATTGCTAGATGACAAAAAAACTATGGAAAATGCAGAGGAGGAAGGAAAAAAGTTCATTTTGTCCCTATCAAATATCATCACTTTTGACACTTTATTGAATGAGATTACTTTCTTTGCCAGCTGACAGTTGCCTTGATCTCACCGTGTTCTCATTGCCACAACTCCTCACAAGCAGTGCCTCAAAATCATTTGGCTTCAGAATGTCTTATCAAAATAATTTTTCATGAGCACTTGCAAAAACCTCATCTCCCCCCGGTATTCACAAAATTTCGACACAAAAATTGGCGACACTTCTCAGCAAAAAGAGTTACTAAATTTCATACACATTAAGTTGATGTTTCTGAAGCTGTTAAATACACTATGGGCCCATAATGCTCTCCCTTCAAGGGAATAAATTGATTTGTCTTAGAACACTAACAAATGAATAAGGAGCCACTGTACCACCTTGTGAAATAACAGACTCCACTGTGAAAAGAGCAGACTCACTTCTCTTTGGCCAATAGATTGTGTTAAACAGTTTCTAAAAATACGGTCTTGTGCAGGCTAAACCCACTAGTACGGTGCAATTCATCAACACTCAAAACACCTATTACATCCTTCTGGTAAAGTATGTTAAGAGTCTTACATATGCACCACTTCAATACTAATATGATAGAGATACCCAACACCTGCATCCAACACTACACACTGAGATGAATCTACAAATCTAAAGCCTCATGGGCCCCAAATGTGTTACAGAGAACATGGTACTTAACATAGCTGTGCACTACTGACAAAAATATCAATTAGTTTAAAAACCATCTTTCGTAAGCCTCTTAAGAGGAGTTATCGTGAGTTCGAACTACAAGTTATTCCCATATTGATGTGTGTGAGTAAGACACTTCCCATTCTCCTTCCTACTCTGAATTTAATATTCCCTTGAGATAGGAATACAGTCCTGCACCTTGGACTTTGAAAGCAATCTAACCATTCTCTTTAATGTAAGAAATACAAAATATTGAACTAGTCACGGACACATCTGCATGCTGGGGAACATGTTCCACACAAACCTTTTAGAAGCTTTCTCAGGAATCGTTGGGGTCCTCATCAATTTTCTGCTTTGGAATATGGAAAGATTATTTCCTCTCCCACATGCAAAATATCCCATGATGAGTAACTCTTCTACTCGCACACTTTTCCCATGATTTTGGGAAACTGCTTCTATCTTTCAGTGGTTGTCTTTCAAATACGGATAGACAGCTTTGCAGTTGGAAATAGCATCTCTTCTCCCAGCACAAAACTGAGCATGGAGGTTCTGGAGGTAGTGATAATGCAAATACAGGAATAGAGTTTGCTACCAATCCTTACTAAAAAAAAAAATCCAAGTTGCCTTTAGAGTTTTAAGCCAGGGAAGAAGTGCCTGAAGAATTTCAGTGCCTGACATTGAATCTCATTATCAGATCACAGAGCTGTTTTTAAGGCTTTAACACTCAAATTTACTAATATTTGCCATTTTATGTTGCAATAATGAATTCAGCTTGTGGTAACACATGTTCAAGTCCTGGACTTTCCCTGGGTAAAGATTTTTCTAGTTAATATTAATGCTTTTAAAATAGACGATGACAAACTACATGTTATAGTGACTGAAGATGTGTTATGCCCAAAGGAGTAAGGTTCAGGAAATAAGACCAGCAAATACAAATATGAAGTATAATTGAGTGACCAAACCAAGCATCAATATGACCCCATGGTTCAAACAGAGATCTATGAATAGTGGACTTCAAGGCCACTCCAACAAAGAAGTATCAGACATGTCAGAGAAAACTGTTTAGAAGGTTTTAGCATTACAGAAAAACACATGCTAGGCAAAGATCAACCCTGCATCAATAACTTAGAATTGAAGGCTTTTGGTCTTGGTAAAGCCTGTGTTCTGGTTTGAAGATTATAACATATGAATAAAAAAACCTCCATGGGCTGAAATTAGAAGTATTTTTACTTCGGTTATGGAACACAAGTAATATGTACAACATTAAATCTGTGTGGTTGTAAAATCTGATTGCAGTCTCTTACAGAAAACACAGCAATCTCATCCTGTGGGAAAAATAATAAAATACAATGATGTTGAACATTTATAAATGACCTTTTCATTCATAAAAATCTAAGAGTCTCAAAGGAATCTTGCAATAAACTTGCATATGAGTTTATCTATAATCCATCATGGGGAAAAAAAACCCCCAAACTAAAACCCCTCAAGCTGGGAGAGTATTTTACTAATCTACTCCAAGTCCAGTGGAGCAGAAGCCTGCATGCTCTAGCTGTAATATTTTGCTCCATCAGAACAGCAAGCTGCCCGTCATGGGTCACATATATTGCTTATCAACAGAGAAGTGTTGGTTCACATTTTTATATATATCAGAATTCAAATCTCCAGGCCAGTGATGGTTTTCACCTCCAAAAGTGCACGTTGAATTGTATGTCCATCTAATAGGCCAAAATGAAACAATAAAATACAAGGCTAGTGAGTACGTGATAATGAGGTATTAATTTTACAGTGCTAACAAAGGATCTAGAAAAAGGAAATGAGCATATTAAATTTCTTTGTAAGCAGAAAAATCAACCTTTAAGTCAAAGTAGGTTTTTTAAAACAAGGAAAACGATTCTATCATACTGTAGATTTAAGAATGTAACATGCTGTTTTTCTCATCTTTGCTATTTCATCTTCAAGCCCAGGAGAAATATTTTCACCAATTAAAAAAAAGAGAATTTCATTATAATTTGTGGTGTCTACACCATGACACCTACGCAGCAATTTATCTGCAATCTATGTTACAGGGAAGTATGTACTAAGGGAGCACGTGTAGCTATCTAAGAATGTACTCATATGGGATCTAATCGTATCAGAACACATTAAAAAAAATATTTCAAACACCAAGGAGAAATTTGTCTTTTGATTCTGAATTACTACATATTCTGCAGATAGTTCATATGTGTAATTCACCATGAAATCAAAAGGAATCTGCCATGATGATAGGTGGATAGTATGAAAAAGAATCTACAGCACAAATACTGGAACAGACTGTTGATCCACAAAAAGGACCTTTTGCGAATATTTCATTTTAACTTTGATGGCGTTATAATGTGAACAGCTGCCAAATTAATTAAAATATCCCTTTGGTACAAGCAAGGATTTTGGCTAAAGAAAAAAAGCCCTAATAATACATGCATGTTTTAATTCTTGTGTTCAAGATTATTTGTGATTCTAGTAGCAAATCTTTGAATGTAATCACTTACTTTTCACCAAATTCAAAGGAAACAGGATGCTAATTTTTCATAGCTAAGACAACTACTCAAATAGAAGTTACTTTTTTGAAACATATATACGGCCAGCCTTAGAGCATTTCATATACACCATTTTCCAGTAAAAAACATTGCCAAGTAAATTTTCATTATACTGGCATTAGAAATAAACAAACACATTACCAGTTTAAAACAAACTGTAAAAGGTGGTGTATACAACAAAAACATTTCAGGAAACAATGTTGAATATCCATAAGCTTCAACTCTCAATTCAACTCAATCAGTTCAATGGATATTTAAACTCCAAATGTATGAAAATGGTCAGTTTAAATAATCACTTACATGAAGAAACTGCAAAGAAAGCAACAGTCTTCTTAGCTAGCCTGAATATTTACAGACATTAGCACACAAAAGTGGCTGTATATACTTAGTAACCATACCCAGATGAAGTTTTGGCAGTCAGACAACTAGAACTCATGCATCTTAGTATTTATGTAAGTCCAACAGGATAAAACCCACTAATTTAAGAACCTGACCTGGCCTAGCATATCACAACCTAAATTAATGGTTGAGAATAAACCTGAGAAAATTTGTCCTAATCTCTCGTCAGCTAACATCACTAAGCTCATTTCTTCTGCAAGAGAGAACTTCTGTTTTGAAAAGTGCTCGAGGGGTATGCTTCACTTACAGGCACACACAGACAGAATCATGGCCAAGCAAATGAGAGGAGCCTTCTTTTACCATTTATATGGCACAAGAATGATTCTTTGTGAGGATTTAATTCTGAAAGTGATTTAAAAAAGATCTCTGGCTTTCAAGAAATGTCCTCTGACAGACTATCACATTGAACATCTTTGGGCAGGTCTCTATAAGCCTTCTCTAGTAAAACTGTTCTTCCTTGCCTAGAAAACTTTTAGTCACATGTGACACTTCTAGCATACTCCTCGATATTCCAGATGACTGCCAGAAATACTGACACTCCAGCAGCCTCAAATATTTCTCATGAGATGAGGGTTCAAATAATTTTGTAAAGAGAGGGTTTAATACCTACATGTACTAGATATATGTATGTATGTGTAAATAACCTAATTATCTGTAGTAATTTCAAAAAGACAAAATTACAGAGGGCATTTCCTTCTAATTTTGCAAGAAAGTGTAGACATGCTTGGAGCACTCAGATCCAAAGGAAAAATTCCTTTATTATGAATGTAAATGTTCAGGTGTCACCTTACAGCCCCGGGCACAAGTTCCTTCCTGGATATTACTTCTGCAGCACCTTCTTGTTTTGCACTTGCTTGGCTAGATGAGTGATGCCGCAAAATGGCTCAACCTTTTGTGAATATCAGTGTAAGACATCTGCACAGGCAATGTAATTAATACACCATTAGGAAGCGTATCCAAAAGTCAGATGCAGGACTGAAACTGGATCTCACTCTTGTCTGAACTCATATGTAACACATATTTAATCATTAAATACAAGTTGAAAAAGCAAAACTATCTCTGGAGATACTTCTCACATGCTAAAGTTAATAATGTGCTTTTCAAATCCAGAGGCTCTCTCCTAACTTGCAGACAGATTTAACAAAAAATCCCATAACATACAAAATACGCCAATTTTGAAGCCCTATAGAAAACAGCTTTAAAACCAGAATCAATAGAACTCCCTCTAGCCGATTTGTACTACGATCATAATGCTAGTTAGAAAACCTGCAAATGCACCTACCCTCAACAACTGTGCTGCTTTTCACCTTCTGTACGTAAAATTCTTTGAAAACACAGAAGGTGTTTATGCAGTTTGTGCCGGTGATAATCATTAAGAGGCAAAATTCTCTTGCTCCTTTCACTAGTGCAGAAAACTAAAAGCCTTGCAAAGCCTGCCCTTGCTCGCTAACTGTAAGAGGAGAGCTGTTTGGCAAAGGTCTGCGAGGCATCTTGCTCCTTCCTGTGGGATTTGGAGCAGACTCCTGCAGGGGTGCAAAGAGGAGCCTTTCTGAGGGAAGCCAGATGCACTGAAACATGAAACACGAAGCATTTCTCTAGCTGAAAAGTATAATGGCACAATTATTTCTGTAAACAAGGTGTGTGGTGAATCTGCAGATTATGATCTGGTCTCTGGGGAAGAATCCTCTCTTACCCCATTCTTGTTTCTTACAGACCAGCTTTGCATGAGGGGCCATGAATTTCAGTCTGAAATTTTCCTGACTAAGCTTTTAATGGGTTAATTTTAGGTATGTATCTCTTCTGTAGAAGGTTCAATTCCACATTCTCCCTCCTAGGATGCTGAGTATATGCCAAGCATTTATCCATTTGTTTCAGAAGTGTCATATCAGGAATAAATCGATGTGTTAAGAATTGCCTGATAATGTTGTTGTGGGATTAATCTTACAGAATAGATCGTCAGCACGACTACCTTTGGCAGTCTGTGTGCACAATGTCCCATTTTAAGCATGAAAAGGCTTCTAATGCCAAAGTAGAAGAGCCATATATTGAATGATCTGCCACCATTCAATATTTAATCCTGCAATTGAAGCCACTAAAGGGATACAGAAAAGTAACAAGATGAATGAATTGTGACCTTAAACTTACAAAAAGACAACCCAAACAATTTATCTTTCTGGCCCATAGTGCATCCTGTGGCCGATACTCCTATCACTTCTCTGCAGTTTGGGATCTGTAGATTGATCAATGCCACATTAGCAAAGTACCTGAGAAGACAGCTTAGGAATTCAGACAATCCACTGCATATGTTGTAAGAATATTCTGTGTCAATTTGGCTTATCTGTAGCTGAAAGTAAAGGCTCCTTAATAAAAAAATCAATTCCATTTTCAAAAATGCATTTCTAAACAACAATGGCAAGGTGACTAGAAGTAAAGCCTTTGCTAATCAACAAAACGTAAATAAAATACTCTGAAAATCAGGTTAGCCCAAATAAACCATCAGACTGATGGAATTCTAACATTTGCTAAGAGATTATTTTGCAATTTAATTTTCAAAATAAATTTATTTCTATTTCCTTGCAAAAGAAAATAATATCAATATAATAAGCACATAGTGATACTAAGACTGATGGGATGAAGGCCATTAAGACCTCAGAGGCCACCAACTAAGTAGTTGCAAATCTTTTGTTCATGCCCTCTATCATAACCAAAGAACTTTTCAAGGTACATGCTAAGGGTGACATGGTAGTCCTACCTAAACTCATATACTAGCAAGTATTCCATGACACAGTGGTGGGAGACACACATATAATAATCACCTATTTACCTGCTAAGAGTAAACCTCCCAAATCATGAAAGAAAACATACAACCATGCTTGACTTCAAGTACATTTCCTGTCCATTTATTTCATGGCACCTAATTGGACTTTGGAAATTAGCATCCCTTCTTAGGGACAACGCTTTTCTTGACTGAGACTATTGCTCTTTATTTTTTCGGTGTCAGTAGTATTTATTAGTATGTATAAGACACAAATTCCAACCAGTCACACCAAGGAAACATTCTAAGATCTCTTAATATTAAACTAGTCACAAAAGGCCTGTGGTGTTTGGACTTTACCACAGGTATTTTACCACAGTCTGTCTGAGTAGATTAACTAAAATAATTTTTAGAAACCCCCAACAAACAGATCTTAATCAGGGCTTCTAAACTTGTGATTTTAAAACTGTTTTTTCTCTCATAATACTTCCTGTGCATTGAACTAATTAAATTTATCTGACCAAAACTTATGTGTTAGTAGAGTAGATAAGCCAGGAGGTCCAAATGTGGCTGCACTTGACAGATTAAGATGAAAACTTTATTTGTTTTTCATGAGTGTATTTCATTTCTGCCTGGTTATAGATCAATGGATCAGAAATGAACAGAATTAAACATGCTTAAATCAAAACAGAATGTTACTAAAAATGACAAAACGAGAACAACTTCTTTTGTTTATAGTATTGTACTTACTGCAACATAAATAAGAACGGACTAAATTATGCCATTCGGTGTATATTGATCACTCCCACAAGATTAGTATATGTAGACATATCCAGGCCTAACATATTAGTTATTTAATGCTAATTTTTAATGAGTGTATAAGAACGTCATTATTGATACTAGTAGTCTGTAGGTGATACAACAAACTGGAGAAAAAATTAGTTTCTTAAAGAAATGTATCATCAACTTTGATAAAATTTTCTCCATAATATCACCTGTCAAAGGAGCTCAGCTAAGCAATATGACGGTAGGAACATGATCTAAAGTCTATAAAATTTATGAAAGTCTATCACTGAATAAGGTGAGATTGATTTACAACCCTTACAAAATACATATCAAACATATTTTTTGTTTAATAAGACAGTACTTTTAAAGTAGCAAAGCCACTGAAGCAAACAGTAACTTCAGCCAAAGTAAAGTACTGCCCTTTTTCACATGTGGTGGGTTTTTGTTGTTTTTGGGGTTTTTTTCCCTTAAATGCATCTACATTTGAGAGCAATCATTCACTGTTTCCATCTTTTTTTTTTTTCTTTTTTTTTCTCTGTCCAAGAATTACGCAAGGAAGCTAATTGGTGATCAGCCAAAACTTTCTCCTACAGTTCAGTCCCTACTGTACATCCATAGTTTTCCATTTGAATATAGCCCATTCAAATAAGAAAAAATTAGTAACTGTTGCTTTCTTTATAAAGCTCAAAACAAAAACTTGCCTCCAGTCAAAAATTATCTCAAGTTCACAAAGGAATGAGCTCTTTAACTGTGTTACCAAGTTTATATTTGGCTTTGTGGATATGTAGTATGAGACACATGCTTGTAGGTGGAATCTCCTCTGAAGTAATGTCTCCTCTAACAGTGTTAGAAATCTGTTTTAAAAATGCTGGCTTAAAAACTTCATTCACAAAGAAAAAGGAGGTTGATAAATTTTGAACAGAAAGAACAAAAAGATTAATGAGTAATGATCTGTTTTACAGTTTTATATTTTTGTTTAGGTGTTTGTAAAGTCAGTTGCAATTCTGGAAACTGTGGAAACCTGCAGAGGTATAATCTGAGTTTAAAAAAAAAAAAAAGAGATAAAATTATTTTGTTTTAAAGATGCATGTTTAAACTCTTTATTAATTGTTGTTCAATAACTTCAATGTTGGATTTGTTGCCTTTACAAATAAAATCTCTTCATAGTTGCCAATGCAACCAATTCCTTCTGGGTTTACATCAGATCTGCTCTTTCTGGGGAATTCTGTCTCTGCTGCATCAGTAAAACACCATTGTAAACGCCTTGGGAAAAGCAGTGAAGAGAGAAGTTTGAATGTTTACCTGAAGCTACCTAATTTAGTTGATTTACAAGCAAGACCAGGACAGACAATACACAATTCACTAATCCAAAGCTCTGTTAACTTTGCAAGACCAAAGGATTTATAAATCAGCATTTTCATTACTAAACTGAATTGTGAGCACATATAAAGCTCCCAGCAGAGGAGTCAGAAATGGTCATTTCCTCAGAGCCTTGTTTCACATTAGAGCTACACAACAAACCTCCACCAGAAAACCTAAGCCTATTCAGGAAAATCTTGAATGCCTCTCAATGGCAAGACTTGTTTGCTTACTTTATCTTAAGAAAAGAGTGTATCATTTCTTGCATTAAGAACCAGTTCTGTTGAATGTTGATAGCTATCAGGCTTGGTCTACTATTTTTCTGATATGAAAAGCTTTCACAATGCTCTCAGCCTCCACAGAGACTGAATGCTGCTGAACAGATGAAAAATAAATCACGTTATCATATCCTGATGCTCAAACCGGCATAAAGTCTGCAAGTGCCCTATAATCATTATCTCGGTTTTTTTTAGAAATGAAGCACTGGTGATTTCACAGAAATAAAAGCAGTAACATGGCATGTGCAAATCTGTATGGCATTGTCCCCCAACTTAGGGATGCAGAGAAAGAGTGACTGCCCCAGCTGGAGTTGGAAAACTCAGTTGTATCAGGATTAACTTCTATCATTATATTCTACCAAATATTTACCAGATATTTTCAGGTATGAAGATATTTTTGGACTGATTTCCACAAACCTAAAAAGCCCATTTTTTTGTTTATTCTAAAGGAGAATTATCACCTTGCTTCCCAATGCCTGTTGGTCCCTCCATGAAGTTAAAGAAGAAAAGAGAGGAGGCACTGAACATTATTCCTAGTTGGAAATTTCTTTTTTTTAAAACATAAATATAAATAATGACATGAAAGTGTATTTAAAGGGAGTCTTTCATGCCTCTGTTTTTGAAGGTCTTTATGTTACACGTCTAAACAAAAATATTAGTTTTTTTTTAAAAAACAGCACTATACGAGTTTTCTATCTGACCAATAAATATCGCAAAGATCCAAATTCACTACTGCAGTACTCGAGCTTATGAGAGTAATATTATTGAAAAGAGGAGTATCAAAGTTCTGTAATTGTGTGTCATAGCTCTTACTCATAAATATGGAACAGAAAATATGGAGTGATATTTAAATGGATATAAATCTGTATGCACGGAGGAGACTGCATTATATTTTGATTTTCCAGAAGTGGACAGTACGGATTAAAGAAGCAAGTGTCAAAATGTGACATTTTTTAGGTAGTTTTCACTGTATTTATTCAGTGAACCAGAATACAGAATTTTATTCCTCTTAGCTGGGAAATGCTGAAGAAGTACTACTGTCTCTTCTTTATCTTTTTCTAGATTTGTGGAGCAGGTGGCACTTGGGATATAGAAAAGCTTGGCAGAAGTTTATACAAAGGCACAGGTGATGGACAAGAACGTGTTTCCCGAGCTTGAAGGGAAAGAACTGATACATGTACACATTACATGCTGAGATAGAAATTAAAAAAGGCTGATATTGGTAGTAGGTTGAAAAAATATCAATGGCTAAAAATGCATATAAACAGGAATATACAGCATCATTATACTATTAATGATCATTATTTTGAGAAGGGCATGATGTTAACATGCAAAAAACATGTTTCAGCCCAGCTCTAAAAAGCAGAACTTTTTACCTGTTTATAAAAGAAAAAACAACAATAAATTCTCAGAGGAGTCCTTGGGGGAAAAAAAGGAAAAAAAAAAAGTTTAAAAACTTTGGCTTTCTTAAAGACTGTGCTTCTGTTAACTTCTACTTATTTATACATCTCAGTGACTCAACAGCATCACACAGATAAAGCCCAAAGGAAACATAGCAGTTAATAAATTATTAAGCCATTCTCCTTTATAGCATCAGCACTGGGCAGTACCAAGGCTTGGCATGCCATGTCAGATGCAAAAGGATCTGCAAATCCGAAAGAGAGCTGGGGAACAGCTGGCTCTGCAGATCCCAAGGCCCACCTGGGATCCACTTACTACAGCCTGTCATTCTCGCCGAGTTTAATGCTTATACAGTCAATGAAACATTAGATGAAGCTAAAGGATACATCCCCAAAGAATCTGATTTATGCTTTGGGAAATGACCTTTAAACAGTCACCTTCTGATAGAAAATTAAGTACAGCTCCCTGCATCTGCAAAAACACCTTGATGTTTGTGATTTGTTCCTAATGACATACATGCTCTGCATTGGTTCTCTTTCTATTGAACTACCATATGTGTATATATATGTGTTTGTTTGTTTGTGTTTTCTTTGCATTTCATATTTTCACACTTCAGCACACCAGATATTAGTTGCTAAAGTGACTAATTTAAAATTATAGCAGCCAGTGGTTTTTCAGTGACAAGTGAAAGCCCAGAAACTCACTTGGCTTGTTGGTTTGTTTTAAAAATCAAACTTGCATTGCCTATGGAAGGATTTTCATATCTGTTTTATCAGTAGAACAACCAAACACATTATCCCATTTTATCAGAAGAGCAATAGCTTGGGTTTGATGGCTACTATCATGAGGAACATGATAAACAACCATGATACTTTTTTATGATCTTGATAAAGAAAATTACTTTATTAGGAACAGACCAGAGTAAAAACTGTATGCTATGGAAAGAAGAATATGTTTGTGAAATGACATAGGAAAAAATGGCAAAAAAAGGCAAACAAGCTAGGAACAAACTTTAAAGCAGAACAAGTGAAAATCAAACTTAACATTGTATTTGAGAGAGACCTGACTTCTTGCCTATTACATACCTAATGTTATTTGCTGGGCAAAAAAGTTGTTTATAATACTGGCGATTCAGAGACAACTCTCTTTCAGAGCTAAAGACCAGAAAAGTCATTGGCTATACCACAGCCACAAAAAAACCCCAAAACCAAACCAATTTTAGCATTCCCCCTGACCTGTTCTTTCTCAGCTTGGACATGATACACACGCTTCCAAATTTTGACTGCTTAGTAATTACTACTGGAGGAAAAAGAAGCATGTCACATCCTGAAGGTGCCAGTAGCACCAACAGCACATGTACATCTGAAGGAGAAGATCCTCCAGTTTTAAGAAAATGGCTGCAATAACATTTCTAACAGTATTTAGTATCTTACATTTTGTAAGTGATAGAAACCAAATCTTTTGGAAGTATTCCTCTAGTAACTTTGCATGCAGTTGTTAAAACTCTGGTATCGGTCTTCCATTTTTTACTGAACACTACCAAAATTTCATTCCATCACTCATAAAATTGCATTTAATTCTATCTGAAAGAGGGCTGTCAACATTACAAACAGCATATGGAAGACAGTAGGCCACAACTTCAAACCACTACAAGTTTTGAGACTTCAACTAATGTCTTTCTTTGAAGTAATCCCTGCTTGAATTACAGTACATGTGAACACAACATGAACTTGAGGTCATTTGATACCAAATAGCGATTTGAATTTTCTGTGCATTTTTTCAGAGGTACAAAAGTTTTATGGAATTTCAATGCCCATCTGCAAAGGTAAGTTTTGCAGGAAAAGTAAAAGATTATTTTGCAGCCGTGTTTGGAAAAAACTTATGAACATAAAATAGCTTAATTGATAACAAGTAATATTTCCAGGTAAATGCTACAAATTTCATCAAGAATAAAAGAAATACTATAAGTACACTAAATATCACAGCAAAGTCACATAAATATGTTTTAACTCTACATCCCTGAATGCTGAAGAAATGACCAAACTAATTTCTAAGCTCTAACATGGCTTATGATACCAAGATATAAATTATTCTTGGAGGGGTAAAAACACACACACATTTGACTACAGCACAAAGGGTCTGTGCTATTCCCATACTCTGTGCAGTGCACAGTTTCTATTGCCCCTATAAAAGTATCTGTTGCTCTTTCCCAAAAAACAAGGAGCATTTAGGAAACAGCCAGTTATAAGAATAGTTATATTGGATTCTATGATTTTTATTATTTTTGTGCTATTTTCAGTCTTTGGAACAACTACACTCTAATGACATTTTTGCTGCAAAATACATGTTCCCTTTAATATCAATACCACCTGAACCCTTTCCTTGCTCCACAGCTTTCTTAGTTTTGTTGTCAGTGGTGGCTGCTGTGGGGAGGAGGATTGGGGTTGGTTTGTTTGGGTTTCCTGCACTATGTTAACAACAGAATTATTCAACTCCTCTAATATAATTTCTGAAAATCACATTTTACAAGCAAACTGTGGATGAACTTTTTGTCCATATAACAAAAAGAAGACAGTTTCCACTAGGAAAAAGAAAAAAGATTATTTCTTTTAAACTGACTTAAAATCTTGATAGTCCAAATATGTAACTAAACTCAGGTATAATGCTTTTAAATGCTGCCTCTACAGTCAAAGAAACACACACTTAAAAGCATATTATCTAAAATCAACCTGGGCATCCACTTATGCCCCAAAGTACTTGAACCACATCCTAAAATATCTCTACATGGATCATAAAGGCATAGCCTCCCTTCAGACAAATCCTTCCTGGGCTAACTTCATCAAATAAGATTGACATTGGCACATAGAGAACTTATGCTTGTAAAATCCTCCTAGAAGTCAAAGAAATCACTGATTTTTTGAATTTAAACAAAACAACATGGCGATAACTATAAGATAAAAAAAAGCACAGCTGACATAAATGTAATAACCAAAAAATTATTCATTCCAGTTCATTACATATATTTCATACATCTAGTTCATATATTCATTACATACATAAAAGGCAAAAGAAAAAAAAGGGAGGGTTGTAATCTGCTGAAGAATACATAATTGACAGAAACCTGCAGGGAGATGAATCCCCCCTATATCGATACTTTAAGTCGAACAGAACACATTAATGTGCTTCAATGCATTTGGAAAGCATTATTTGAGTGTATTAAATAAAAACACTTATCAGAGGTACTGTGCTAATACAGACAAGACCTCAGGGAGTTAGAAAAGCAGCGTAACTCAGAGAGGCTGTGAGAGGATGAGACATGGTATTTTAAAAGAGTATGAAAAAGCCATGTCAAAAACTGCATGTGGTATCAGACACACATCACCTTTACTGACATCATCTTAAACCTTAAAACCAAAGAAACACAGACTACAGTTATACTATCTTATTCCTCAAGAGAAAGAATAGAGAAGAGGGAAAAAACAGTGCTGCTTTTATTTTCAAGGCAGTTTCACTAGCACCTTAATAACACTATTTCTTAAGGCAATCACGAAAAGCACAAGATCTATTTGTATGTTTAAAAATATATGAAAAGGTATGGATGTAATTTGTCAATATAACGTATTTTCTCAATATACCTTTTCCAGCCTCAAAATGACAAGTAAAGAGAAGTTTATCCTTTCAATAGGAAAAATTATTTGTTACAGAAGTGTTTTTTACACATTTTAATGACAATTTTTGAGATACACTTTCTGTTTCAGAAGCTGAATACCAAGTGCATATTGTGTGCTGAATTTGTAGCAGCTTTAAGTGACATTGAAAAAAAATGAATTTACATAACTGCCGAACTTTACATTTTGAGATCTTAACTGGGATTATGTCATGTCTCTTACTGACACTTGATGGAAATTATATAGCATTGGCCCTGAGGAGCTCAGCCATTCAACCTATCTGCACCTCACTCCTAGTTTGATTTTGTCTGCTCTGCATCTTAATATTCTCACCCTATGGGCCAAAAGAGACTCCTTATCCACCTGAAAAGCAAAAAAATACAGCACACATCTGAATCTGAAACTGATATTTGCATGTCCTTGTTATTTCAACAGGAGCTATGCAAATTTATTTCAAGGATATAGTTAAGAGTCTGAGAATTTCCAGAAACTCCCAGCAGATTTGACATTACATTCCCACCGCTCATGGAAGGGGACCAGGTTGGCAAAGAGAGCCACTTTAAGCCTCTGACCACTTGCAAATTTTTCTTCTAATTTACATCTGCTGCAAAACCCATAGTGTACACTTCCAACCAAAGCAGTAATTTTCACCCTATGTGTTGTCATTGTAAATGGCCTCACTGTCTAATTTTCAGTCCAATTACTGTCTACCTGTTAGCTACCAAAACCACCCTGCTGCTGAGGAGCTGTAGGAATGTACCTCAAAATCTTGCAGTGATTTTTACTCATGTTGGTTGTGGTTTGTTTTTTTTTCAATTGGTGTTAAGTGGATAGATCTCACCTGAAATAGATCATTTCCCATTCTTCATACAGCCAGCACATTTCATCCAAGAACCAGATATTAAAATCTTCACATTTATCTTCACATGTGCCTTCCACCTGCCTGTGTACTTTTTGACAAGCAATTCTTAACTCCTTAGCTGAAAAATACAATACTTTCAACTTTGTATATATTTGCTTTCCCTATAACAAATGCCTGGCCCAATCAGTAAACCATCTTTACATTTCTGCTGTGCATCTGTAGAGGAGCCATACCACTATCCACTTTGTAGAAACGTTGAGGAATTGTGACACCGAAAAAAAAATAAAGATGTATGAAGCACTTCAAAACTCACAGCTAAAAGGTATAAAACCGAAAAGCTGTGTTTGTCAATATGAAAATTTGGGAAGGGAATTTATAAGGTTAAACAATCTAAAAGATGAAACTCAGGAAACATGCCAGGACTTATACAAGTAACACAACAAGGGGTGAGGAATGGCAATGCAAGGCCAAAGTGGAGGATTCACACTATTTCAAGGGCTTTTCACTTGCTATAAGACTTTGCTATAGGGTCCTACCCATCAAATGCATCAGCCAAAGCATTACAGTACCACGAGATGTTCCAGCACTGTTTTCCTGTACAGGGGATAAAAAAGCAATGGCAGAGAAACCTTTCTGGGGGAATCAGTCTCCCACTGAAATCGTAAGACCTGACAGGTCTGATAAAAGCAGAGTCCTAGTGCTCATACCAAAAGAGACCAGGGGGAAATGAAGGCATTTCCTCACTTTGAATTTCTTGTAAGCTTTCCAGGAGGCATGAGAATGCTATAGAGTTATTATAATGTCTTTTCAGGGCAAATATTCTTTGCATAGTAACATGAAAGAATCAAAAGCATGCAGATTCTTTATGCTGGAAGAAGAGCTCAGGTACAATTAGAATGTAGTATATAGAATTTCAGGTGCATGTTTTACAGAGAATTATATTGACTATACTGAATAGCAAAGTGCAAGTAATTCTTAATGGATGAGAAGGAGATAGACTATGGCCTCTGTACCTTAATTCTGACCTTCAAAATTACCTTGGACACATTTTTAAGGATATTACAGCTACGATCCAGCTACTGAGTCTGAGTTCATGTCTTATGTAAGTTAATTTTTTATACATGACTAACAACTATAGCATCACATAATATTGTTGATTAATTGACTGTGAAGTTATTATTCCAAATCTTCCTTAGAAACAGAATTGTCAGCTTTCTCATCTTATAAACATGGCTAAGTTTCTTCCTTTGATCAAGGATTGTACATACTGAAAACTTCTCCTGCCTCAGTTTTGAATACATCCGCATCTTCAAGCACAAGTATCAGCCCCCATTTTGTCAATGCTCCAAACCACCCAGCAGCATTTCCAATTAATTCTCTCCTCCTGCTTTGTTTGTGCCCTGGTTTTTCAGCACTCACTTCACTGCCCCTGCCCCAGTATAGTATTTCTGAGTTGCAGGTGGGTTGAAAAAGCACAGGAAAGAGAGTGTGTTGGGGCAAGGAGAGCACGATTGTAGTATAGGTAGCAATTCCTGCTCTAGCACATTCTTTGTCTTCGCAATGCTTCGTGTTTCCTCCTGCAAGGAAGGAAGTGGGGAGGAAAGTCACTGATTTATATAACTATAGACTGATGTTCATTTGTTTAGGTTGAAAATACACTTAACGGTATTTGCATATTTGCCAGTAGAATCCTGTAAAACATTTGCTGGTCTGGGATTATTTTTAATTCTGCTAATAAAGAAGTTTGGGCTTGAATCTGAAATACAGCACTTGGATGCCAAAAAATCTGGCAAATTCTCAAACCAGCAGGTGTTTGAGAAAATAAATAAATTATCAAAACAATTCTCAACTGTCCAGCTTGCAAAAGTGTTAAAAACAACAGATATGCATAGTTATTAAATACTATTGTAAGACCAGCTAACTGAGATAGGTGAAAGATGCTAGACATTTTAGTTTTGTCAGCTTTCAAAATGCAACTTTTTTTACACATTGTTTATAGCAATCTGCAGGGACCAGAGATTCACAGTAATGAAAAAGACAGTGAGAAGGACTATCCATTCTTAATAGAACACTAACCTAGTCTTAAAACCTCTGGGAGACAGATCTCACAGTCTTCCCAAGACATCTCAAACACTGCTTAGCTACCCTGATGCCCAAGCAACATCTCTCTTGCAACAATTAGCACATTATTTCTTGACCTGCTGACGGAATGACCCAAAATGTTGTTCCCTACCCCTTGTTATCAGTCTTGTACATTCCTGAAAATATACAAGATCTTTCCAGCCTTTTCCCTTCTTTAGAAAAAGTCCAGTTAGGTCATTGTTTCTTCACAGGAAATACTCTGCACTTTGTATTTCAGATTATTCTGTTTCTTTTCCAATGTCTTGGGTCCAAAATTTATTGATTTGTGAATCCCAGTGGTGGGTGGTACTATAGGTGAGGCCTTACAAGTGCTGAGAGATGCTGAAGGAATTGCTTTATGATTATTTCATGACACTCATGCTCACAATCCCAACAGATTTTATTTTTTCTTTCACTTCACAAAATGATTACTTGGTTGATTCACAGCCTGTAAACAATCCCTTTCAGTACTTAGTTTCTTTCCTACAGAATTTCTTCAAGTCAAGTGGTTATCCCATCCTGGTGTGAATTAATTATTGATACTTTAAAAATGCACCTGCACTTTCTCTTATTGAATTGCAGATTATTTACTACAGTTTTATGCTTACAAGCCCAACATATGAAGATTATAATGGTCATCCCTTCCAGCCAAGTATTTGTGGCTCCTCCTAGTCTGGCACTGATAGGAAAAGTTTACAGAATTACTCCAAACATTGAAAAACCTGCATGTAAACATTCACCAGGAGTGGAACCAGCATCTTCACAAAACCTCAGCCAATGGTTGTTTAGCTGGTAGACTGATCAGCCTTCCTCTGCATAAACAGTGGTCTGTAATTTTGTTGTTCTTATATTTGAGGTGTAACACAACACGTAATGGAAGTTAAATGCAATGTATATTCTAAAATTCCCAAATTTATCACTCCATTTGCTAAGACACAAAACAAAATACTCACTCCTAGGTTACATAAACGGCTGTTCTCACTGATGTGTCTGAAAATCCTCATCATCGAGTCATTAAGGCTGGAAAAGACCTTTAGGATCATGGAGTCCAATTGTAATGCTGTGGTGCTTTTGTATTTACTACATGGAATACTCAAATTGATTGAAACCTTACACCAAGACAAATTTATGAGAAGTTGGGTTTGTCTCCAAGGCTGTATTTTCAAAAAAATTCATGCTGTTAATAAAGGTGCAAGTGATAATGGCACAGTAATCAAAATCAGTAAATAGACAAGGGCTGGAATCACATATCTTTTCATGTAATGGAAGCAGGTAACTTCTGTTTTCACTGTTTGGTGACATTAATGCAGTAATACTGAGTAACTGCTGACAATTAGCCAGAAGATGGAGCAGAGGTCTTGCAAGAAAATCACTCCCTGGTGGCAAAATATTGAAAATTCAATTACACTCTGTTTATTACAGGCCTACATTAGGAACTGCATTCATAATAAAGATTTGATAATACACAAATTAATCGCAGCTCAGGGGAGTGCTTTAGTAACTTTTTTACTCCTTGATGTATTCTTCAATATTAAGTTTTTAATATATCCAGAGACATACTGAACTGCTTTCTATGAAGCTTTTCAACTAAAATTTCTTAAATACAGCACCATGATATGTGCATAATGTTCTGAAAGATAAGATCATTTCTATTATAGTTCTTTGAATAAAGGTGTAGATACCAATTTTTAAATACCCTTTAGGTATTTTCCCAATCTTAAGATCATATTTGTGTTTCTGTGAAGTATGCTATCATAAAAACATCATTAAAGTCATATAGGCTACAGACTTGCACTCTTTTCTGTATATACTCACATTTACATATGTGAATACTTTCTTTAAATCTGAGCAAAGCCAGGGACTTGGAGGCATGCATATCCAATTTCTGCAGATATTGCAGATCTGTTTGAAGTGATTGAATAATCCAGTTCCTACTATTCAAGTCATAGCAATTGCACAAAATGCTCCCAAGAAGAGTAGCTAGTTATAAATTCATGCTATGACAACGTGTATTGGACACTGTTGAATAATTTAGTTTCTGAATGAATTTAGTCAGCAGTTTGTTTAGACTTTTAATAGTCTATTGCCTACTTTAAAGGCTTCTCGTTGCAAGTTCTTCAGCGCAAAGGCTTTAAACTGATGTATTTCAAATCTCTCTATATGCTTACTGATTTTAATTGCATTTTGCCATTGAAAGCAGTAAGGCCTGAAGTGGAATAAAAAGTCCATTGTCTTCACATTTAATTTAGTCGTATATGTTACTTGAAAAATGCAAACTCTAGAAAAAAGTACTGAACATATACACAGTATTCCACAGGTTAGTTGTATCCAATTTTGTTTGAGAGAGATTCCTAAGGAATTCTGGTATGAGTGTTTCATTATCAAATACTGCAGATGTGAAACTTGGTCCTGCCTGACTAGGTTCTATGTTACTCGAGCTCTCTTTGGATCCAAATATCCCAAATCTCACTTGTAAAATCTACCCACTTTAGGGTAGAAGTCTTATGCTTTCTGCTTTGTAAAAGGGATTACCTGAATCTGCAAAGTAAAGTAACTCGTAGTGGTGCTCAAGCCAGTGACATTCAAGGTGAGCCCAAATGACCGGATCAGATAGGACCTTGGTTCTGCAAGAATATGCCCCAACTAGGACAATCGATTGCACAGGAGGTAACTGATGATAGCTCTGGTATCTGAAATTGGCTGGAACAATAACCTTGCAGCCTTGTCCAGCTAAGCTTGGACACTCCTCTGACAATCAGGAAAAAAACCCCAACACATAGATGAGTTTAGGATGATTAGAAAATAAAGATATCTGGCAATGAACCCAACTCACAAGGAAGCATAAATTATTAACTTGGTATTCTCTTCTGTGACAAATGAATCTTTTACAGGTAGGACACTCTCACACTGCCCACACAAACCACTTCAGCAGCCACACCTAAGTCATCGTTTAACTACTTTGAAAATCCCAGATCATTGCAGAACCCATGGAAATAGAGACTTTACATGATAAGATCTCCCTGTGAAGCAGACTCCTTCCTGGCAAAGATGAGATGAATGAATGTCACATCCTTTTAGCTTTCAAGTGTGTTGCTTTTCAGGACTTGTTCTCTGAAGTCGTCACAAAAATGACATGCAGAAAAACACTGTGTGGGATAGTCTGACAAATTTCAAAACCTGGAAGAAAGACTGGGTACTTTGTGTTCACTCTAACATCACAAGTATCTGCAAGTTACTCAGCCTGCCTGGTGCATTTGATGTGAATAGTCACAACAAAGAAAAGAACAAAATCTCTACGTGTTCATGGCATACAGACACCAACCTGGATCTTGCTCCATAAAATCAGTCTGAACCATATAATCAGTCTGTTCAGGTGATACCTGGAAGCACAGTACACAAACTCCAGCCAAACCTGTATGAGTGAAGTCTTGAAAGCAGCAATACATTTGCATGCATGATTTCACATTTCCAGCTATCCACATACTGCCTTCATAGGGCTGCACTTTTTTCCATCTCTCAGATTGATGATGGCTCCAAACAATTCTTATAAACTAGAATAGTACAAGCTGATTTGTTACAGCTTTCATGACATCCTAGTTGATCCTGAGTGCTTTACATGTCTTCTGGAAATGTCAGTCAATCTGCACATGGATTCGGTCCCTCCTCAAGCACATTTCCACAACTGATATATTGTCATGCTTAGCTGTCTAAAATCCGTTTTTTCCTATGTTCTGTGTTACAGGTCATGCAGTGAAACTGCAAATGGAATACTTCTTTCAGAAGAGAGCCTTAAAAGTTAAAAAGCTGTTCACCAGAAAAGTCTGAAGAAGGGAAGCACCAAAGTGAGAAGGTTTACCAATAAGAAATCTATGGATTTATTGAATCTCTTAAACATTGACTGACAGGTTAAAGTCATCCAACATTTCAGAATGAGAAAATAATATGCACACAAGCATTTTCTCTTGAATTCTGCCGTGTCATCATCGGCAGCTGCAAAACAAACAAGGCCACTTCTGGCTACAGCAGACTCTGAGAAGGGACTGGGTAGATACTGCATAGAAAATACAGCATGGCAGACACGTGTCAGAGCACTCAGCAGAAAAAGGCAATGCTTTGACCAGACAGGGCTGCTACCATACTTTTGGTGAAAAGGGAGCAAAGGCTGTTGTTTCATTTAGATGCAATGAGATCAGTACAGATAGTTCCAGAAAGTTGATTTCACCTCCCCTCTCTCATGATTTGTGAATCCTCTGGGAATATATCAAGCACATTAAGCATGGCAGTATGTGCAGCTCTCCAAAACAGGAGAGGGAGACACTTGTGCCCATTTTCTCAAAAAAGAAAATTAATCTGCTACTAAATCAAGAGAATTTGAAGCCTCAGGTTAAAGAGCCCTGAACAAGAGATAAGAGAAAACATAAAAATGGTATTATAGACGAGTGTGAAGAATGTCAGTACTTGATCTAAGAGTTCTGATATAATCAAAAATCAAAAGAATCAATTCAGGAGGTTCGTAGCAATTTAGCCAAAGCCTGTACAATACGAGCTCAGCTGTACTCTGCTATAATGGGAGGTGCCATGCCACCAAAGAAACAGCAGTAACACCTCTGCTTTTTTACTCTCGTAAAAGTAAAGTGATAGCAATTTGACATATACACTTTAAGAACATACAAAAATACATGCATTTATTCAGAATGTGCACACACCAGCATCTTAAAATACATATAATTTGTGCAGTAGTTTTACTGCAATCTCACCTAAAATTAGGAGAGATTGTCTGAATTTTCACACCCATCTTATTTTTTAGTTGTATAAAATTTAGTGAGATTATTTGCAGGATTCAGAAGCCTTTCTGAATTTATAAAAGTTAGGCCTTTCATAAAGTTACTGAAAACGTAATTGTATTTTTATTTTTTATATGCACACACACAAATACCCATATATACACAAAAGATTGCTAACTTAACTAGTTCAACAAGGTAAAGTCAGAGTTATAAGTTTGATAGAAAACAAGCTGTATGATGTTTGTTTTTAAGTAGGAAAACAAAACCACAAAGATAATGTGCAAATGCAGAGACAGCAAATTAGTGACCAAATCAGGATTTCATTGCAGAATCTCTTACTTGAAAGCAAATACTTTGAAGGCTTCCCATATGTAAAGTTCAGAAGAAATTGATAAGCAGAACAAAAGTCACTGGAACCGAAGTTAAGCTGAGCTAACAGTTGTGCTTTAGTAATTACAGCTGATCAGGACACAGAGTCTAATCTGTCTGACCTGAATGCACAGCAGAATACTCAGCACTGAATCAGTACTAAATTTAATGGACATAATGAACCATTATCATCACATCCAGGAGTATAGTGCATTTTTTTTTATTATTTCCACAGACTATCCAAAACTCAAGTACACTTAGCTTGTGAATGCTGATGAGAGCACAGCCTGAGGTAATACAGACACAAAAACAACTCATAAAAGATTAGGCCAGGCTTGATTTAAAAAGGAAATATGAAGAAAGACAACAGCAGGAAAAAAGGTTGTGGGCGTTGGGTTTTTTTGGGTTGGGCTTTATTGTTGTTTTGATTTCTTTTTTTTTTTGGGTTGTTGTTTCTTAAGGCAAAAGAGCATAACCATATATTTTGCATAAAAACATATTACACTATCTGGCTTCTGGGAAGAATAACCATTGCTTCATAAAAGCAAAACCAGAGAGAGTGATAAAAAACATTCAGAAATCCTTTTTTGTTTGTTTGTTTATATGACCAGAAATTACATATTCAAACTCTACTTTAAAATATTTTTAAATCACAAATTTTCAAATAATCAATACTACCAAATGGTTACTTCAAATTCACATTAAAAATTTTGGGGTAAGCAGAATCAGTAGGGAACCAGCTCCCCATGAGACATTGTCTCGTATTTACCAAGCACAGATATCTTTCTCATTGAAAACAAAAGAGAAATATCTCAGTTCAATTAACTTTCCAACCTCAACAAAAGTAACCTTGCAGCAGAATCTTTTTTAAAGGAATAATTTATCAGAATTCTCTTTAATGCTTTTTTCATAACATTGAAGTACCTCAGAAAAGAGGATGAAAAATTCAATTGTGTAGAGCTGATCAGAGGAACAAAAATCCATTTTGAATGAAGGTAAGCTGATTAACTTTTTTTTATAAAAATCAATGCATTTGATACTGCAAAGAACAAAGAATTTGTAGGAAAACAAGAAAAGAATGAACTTTTTTTAAAGAAAATTGCTAACTAAAAGTACATAGACTCTGTTAGCATATTTTCAATATTGTTATAGCATTGTTAAATGTGTTCCCTAAATCCCAGAAGTGCAAAAATTACTCTCTGGATAAGGAGAATGTTATTAATGTTTGCAAAGTGGACACCAGCATTTTCTGGGTAAGTTCACTTAATAGTTTTATATGATATGTTACATTTGGGAAAAAGGTAAGAACTCTAACTTATCTTTTAAAAAAATGTATCTGGGCATTTGTAACAACTTAAACTGAATTTCGAAATCTGTATTCATAGAGCCGTCGAAGCCACATTTGACAAATAATGTCTTGTATCATGGGAACTCCAAAATTATTCTAGTTTAAGCAAGGTTGAAAAATAGGTAACTTCCAAGTTAATAAATCTTATGAACTCCTAATTGCAGGCAGAAGACAAAAGAATTATTAGAAAGGTGTACATGGCTACACCCTAGATTGTGGTGAAACCCACTTTTTCAAGTCAACAGGTCCTGGTCAGCTTGAGACATGGCCTTGCTGGAAATAATCATTGCAGCTGCTAGAATAGTAAGGAGAGTGGTTTTTCCCCATCGACATGAAAAAGCATTTCAGTATTTTTCAGCCAGTAGTTAAGAGCTCAGCTGCCCATCTTCTAGCAACCTAAAAAATAACAGAGGAATGACACAACTACATAAAACTGTATTGGCAGCATCAAGACGGCACAAGCAAACTGCATTGCAGTCAGCCTTGAAGGGATAAAACTGTAAGTGTGTAAGTATCCTCATTGCCCAGTGAATAAGAAATTTATGAGTTGGACAGAGAGTGAGGCAAACTTAAGGAAAATACTGAGAAGGAGTAATTAAAACCCTGGATTCCTGAGTTTAACCTCTGGCTGACAGGTCGCCAACAAGCAACACTTAGGTGGAGTAGTCACAAGTCATTCCTTTCATGCCGAGAAGGCAGTCACTTTGACTTTGTTTGCTCTCTGTATGAAGTCAAATGCTGCTGCATTTTTTAATGTCATGGGGATTGTTGGACAGGAATAAAAACAGGCACATGAACTTTCTCTCTTTGCTTATTTCTACTCATAGCCTGATGGCCAACAGATCCCAAAACATTCTGATAAATTGCATTTTGGGTTAAGGCAGCAATACTCTTAAGACATTGAAGAAACTTCAGTCTCAAAACCAATACAAACTGTCTTCCAGGAGATTACTAGCACTGTATAAATAAAACCACAGTCTGCTGAGGAACTACCAGATCCTGAAACCTGAACTGTGTATAGGAACTGCCAGTAAATTTAAATAACCAGCACAGCTATTTGGCACCTTGGAGCTTTTCCTTTGAAACTAAAAGGCTTGTGGCTATAGATTCCCTCCACTCCACAGTATTTCCTGCTGTTTTTTGACAGAGCAAACCTCAATTTTCAGTAAAATATAGAAAAGAAATAAGGAGGGGGAGTAACAACCACAAAAATGTGAACCAATTTGTCCATCCATCCATTTCTTTTCTGCAACATCTACATGCAACAGGAGAGATATAAACTCAGCATATGCACTGGCTGAACAATTCTAGAGCCAGGACTTCTGGTAAGATCCCCCATCATTTTGCAGCTGCAGAAGGAATCAATGCAAGACAGCTGAAGCAAAACACAGCTAATCTAACGAGCAAACCTGAGTCTGGGAACAATAGACTTTTACGCTGAGCCCACTTCTATATCAAGTCTTTCTGTGAATTAAATCAGCATTCTCTACACTAATTTGATTTTTCTGGGAAAGATTTTCAATAGCACTTCTATGACTTAGAATCACAAGTCCTATTACAACTCATGAGGATGTGAGCTCTAAATCTTTGGGGCACTTTTAAAAAAATCTCACTCTACCTGTAAAATGGAAAAACAATCATTGCTTTGTGCCTTCTAACTACACTGATACAAGGACTAATAGGAATATTCAGCATTGCCCCTGTGTGAACTCCTCACTTTTCCAAGACTCGAGAGGCTAATATAACCTTATCATGACTTCAGGTCAGAAGATTGAGTCTAATGGACCAATGGAAGGAATTAATTTCAGACCTCAGGACCTTTAATTGAGAACAGATGGTGCCTAGTCCCTATAAATTTAAAGTCTGGGGCCTGTTAACGAAAGCATCTAATCTCATCTCAATTGCCATAAGCAGCCAGGATCCAGCAATATTGAGTTTACAAAACAATATAACAATCTCCTAGAACTCCACTGAAAGCAAACAAGCAGCAAAGACAGTTAATGAAAAAGACGTCATTTGTTCTCTGCAGCTAAAGTAGTTAAGGGAATGAGCAGTAGAATTCCTCACTACTGAGTGCAGCTTTTAAGCAATTTTAAATAAATCTCCTTATAGAGCATACGGCAATCATGCAATGAAGAACTTAGCAGCTTGAACAATTCTAGTTAAATCTACATGGAAGGAAACTGGATACCATTCATTTAACTAAGGCCATTTCTTTCAAAGTCATTTTGACCCAGATAACTTGGAAACTTTGAATATTCAAAAGAACTTAAAAGATTATAAACTATTGCGATACATTCAGTATCCATCATCAACAGCAGACAGAAAAGACAATTCTGAAACCTTATCAAAGAATTAAATTTTGCCCAAAAATATCTTACGCTTCTCATTTCTGCTATTTTTTTTAATAACACAAGTGACCAATACATTTGGGTTCAGTGAAACCCACTACAAAAACAAATTTAAGTTTTGTAGACAAACAAAGCAACCCAAACTCTGCAGACTGAGACTTCATAGTATTAGTCATCAGCAATTATCCAAAGCAATTTATTTGTAACTTTAAAGTAGTTTATAGAAGTATTTAATTTATAAAACCCCAGCGATTGGAGGGGGGAGTCAATCTCTTTCTCTAGCATACAGTAATTCACTGGCAGATGTGTAACACCAGTTCCTTTGCCCATGCTCATAACTGCACATGGATTCGCTAGGAAAATGCTCTAAAGTTTCTAGGTCAGTTGAAGAAAAAACAACTGATCTGCAGCCCCATATGTTTAATCTGTACGAAAGCCACGTGTATAAGCTGTAAGAAAACAATGTTTAAGAAAAGGTGTAAGGATAGCCATATATATGCATATATAGCCATATGCACACATTTATTAATATATTTCACCACAAGACAAAAAGTAACCATAATGCAGTCAACCAGAGAAGTCATCCTGTTGTCAGTCTCTTCTCTGTCATGGCCTGACAATCAAGAACCAGGGCTTCCCAGGTCAGTAGCTTCTTTTTCTGCTGTGAATACTGCATCAGAGATGGAAATGCTCACATTTTGTCTCAGATGTACCTAATCAGAAGCCACAGTAGCCCAGGGAGGGATTTGCCAGCAACAGTACAGATCTGGCATGGCAGCTGCACAGGATCTTCAGCGTCTGGGAAAACTGTTATTTACTAAGGACGCCTTTAGAGCAGATATGAGATACATACACCTACTAAACATTTGCATATTTGTAATTTAATCCATAAGTGTTTTCCCTTCATCTTTCTTTACTTCATGCTGTGGGTCCACAATTGTGAAATTTTAAAAAAAAGAAATAATATCAAAGTAAGATATTGATATGAATCTTGCAAATTTCCATGTAATAAACAGAAACCTGGACTAAGCCACAATAATCACAGCAGTCATTAAAGGCCTTTCCACCAAAAGGTTTCTAAGGTAGAGTGAAAAAAAAATTATTCTTCCTTGTTTCAGTGAGCTAAAACCAGATTTCTTCTTCTTTACAATTACAGGTGAAAATAATAGATAATTAAACACAAACCTGATATAATTTAGGAAAAAATGGTATGCTGAATGGGCAGGGATAAGGGTATGCGGAATAAAAATCAAAACCACAGCTTCTTAACAAGCATTTCTTTTTCTGAGATTTGAGACTTCATCCTCTTCTCACCTTAAATCAATAAAAGCAGCTTAAATTTTGCCAACAGGTCAGTATATTGTATAGACCAAAAAAAGTTCTGAACAGTTCCACCCACGTATTAATAATTGTAAAAAGAATTAATTTTCAAATCTGACTTGAAATTTAATTTTATAGTCAATTCTTGTTTGAGTAAAAAAAAATAAACTTTTTATCCAGAAAACATCAAAGTCAGTCATTACACGGGTTTAATAAGAGTTAGTTTTAAAGAACTGTCTATTCCAAAAGCCTTTGCAGCTTTCTGTAAAAAAGAAATCTTGACAAATTTTCTCTGGCTGTTATTTGACCAGCATACAAAAGCTGTCAACTCTAATTATTACTGATACTCTTACAACCGCACAACCTATGTTTATTTTAAAGTTGAAATCATTATTTCTCAATAATGATTATTTCTCAATATGACATATTTAATTATAAAAGTAAATGCCATTAAAATCTTACTGCAAATCAAAATTAGATGAAGTTTAAAAAACACCTTTAAAACAACTGAATATGAATAAACCTACTTTTTATATAGAACAGGTATTATTCAAACTTCACCTCTACCGTTACTTTGGTTTTAGCTGATGAATATAAAAATATATGTGTGTATCCATATACATATACACATATCTGCCCACACACCCCCCCCCATATCAACATAACTACACAAGAAATTAAGAAAGTGGTAGTTGAGAAACTTTCTTATAAATGACAACAAACCAAATAATGTCACAGTTGACAGATATTTTTTCCTCCTTTTTACTCTAGTAACAATTATGTCAATAAACCTCATTCAGCAAATATTTTCCTCTCTAATTCATTAATTAAAACCATTTATTGCTACCACTGTTATTTTTCAAGGACATAAAACCCACATTCCAACTCAAAACAGCAGAGATTATCCATTTATAGATGTGCAAAGCATGCTTTACTCTCATGGCAACATCACAATTAAAACCCAAGTTAGATGAAAAGGAGATGTTTGCTTCAAGGTTTTTTTGCAGAAGTACATCCAGAACAACACATTTTGTTTAGGGGAACTGAAAAGCAATATTTTTATATCAAACTTATAATAAGAAAAAAAAAGTCTATGAAAAGTTAACCATTTCCAATTAGAAGAAAAAATATATAAATATTAATATTACATTAAGTTGTGGAGCAACATTTTTATAGCTTTAATTTTCTCAACATGCTTCCTGCTTACTAATTTTTGGGTTGAATAAAACAAAACCAGAAAGGAAGTGAAGAATTTCTATTGTCCACCCTCTTCCACAAAGACCTACAGTAACTACAGCAGCACTTAAAAATTCTATTAGAAAATATGTTAGATGATTAAATATCCGCATCTCTTTCAGCAATCTCTTTCACTGAGCTACTCTTGGAATGCCATTGTCTGACTAACTTGAACTTTTTGCTATTCACACTATTTGCCTCTGGCCCTATTTGCCATATGTGGCCTTTGTAACAGCAGCAATATCTAAATAGAACACAGTAGGCACAGAAGGCTGTGTTCTCGCAAGCTGTTCTAATGTCATGTGTTTAAAACTTCTGATCATGCTTGTTAACCTTTCTCTAGGCCTCCCATTACCTGCAATTTTCCTTGATATGTAGTTCCAAAACCAGTCACAAACACAATTATTTCTGCCTGCACTGCATTGATGCAGCAGCAGGATTATTTCAGTAGACACATTATAAACTCGTGGAAGAAGCACTCACATACCACAGAAAACACCACTGAACAATAACCACTATGACATTGTGGTGATGGCTGTCCAGGGGGAATACATACATGTCTCCTGGACAGGCAGGACGGGGAATGGAGAAGCGAAAGCTCAACTACAGTTAAGAAGCCCTGAGAGAAAAAGCGAGCTGTTAGGCACCACATTTGCACCACGGGCATACACAAGTCCAGGGGCGCAGACAGGAGGCCCTGTCATTGGAAGGCCACTGTCCGATTCCTTGAAATGTCATGGCAATGGAGGAAGGCTCCTGATGACTATTCAGAAGACTAAGAGCATGTTATCTTCGAGATGGGTAAGGAGTATAGGTGGAAGAAGAGGCAGTCAGCCTCATCCCAGTCTCCCAGCAAAGACTATGGAACAAATACTTCTGGAGTCATTCTTCATATGCCAGGATAGGCCTCGAGGCAAAAAAAGTGAATGAGAACAGCTAACATGTACTTACCAAAGGCAAACCACAGCCAAACAACCTGATTGCTGATTAGCTAATGAAAAGCTAATTATCTCAGCAAAGAGAAAGCAGCAGATACTGTTTTCCTCGACTTTAGCAAGACTTTCAACATGGTCTCCTATAGTGTCCTGACAGCCAAGCTGGAGAGAGATGGACTGACTGGATAAGCTACAGAGTGCAGTTTGTGGAAAACTGGTTGGATGAAGAGGCTGAAAGAATAGTGTTTTGTAGTGCAAAGAGCAACTGTTGGCCGACATTACTGGCATTCCTCAGGGGCTAATACTGGGATTGATAGTGTTTTATGTTTGTAGTACATTTAACATATTGAGAATTAATAGGATGGAATGTGCCCTTAGCAAGTTTGTGGATGACACCAAGCTGGAAAGAGTGATCAACACACTGCAGGGCAGGATTGTCTTTCAGAGAGATCTCAACAGGCTGTAAGAATTGGCTGAAAAAAACCTCATGAATTCCAAAGGCAGAATACCCACATGTAACAGTACTAGCTGGAAGCCTGCTGGAAAGCAGCTTTGTAGTAAAGGACCTGAGGGGTCACTGTGGACAAGTTCAGCAGTGCGCCCTTTCAACAATAAGGCCTAACCACATACTAGGTTGCACTCAGAAGAGTGGAGCCAGCATACCATGGGAAGTGATTAGTTCCTCTTAGTCAGCATTTGAAGACCTTACCTAGAGTACGATATTCCATGTGGGGCTTGCCAGTCCAACACGGACAAATTGGAATGAATTCAGTGAAGGCTGCCCATGATGACTGGAGTGCATACAACTTCAGGAGAAGCTGAATGAGCCTGGAAGAGGCAAAAGGTGGAAATCTAACTTCGGTATTCCACCATCCAATGCAGTGGTCACAATTGCAGCAAGAGAAACTCCGATTAGATAGAAAGGGGAAAAAAATTCATAATTAAGTTGGTTAAGCACCAGAACAGTTGCCCTGAAATGATGTGGAATCTCTCTTGCAGATTTTCAAAACTCTACTGAACAAGACTTTGAGAAAGCCCATCTAAATCAGTCTTTGCATTTATACTTACTCGAACGTATTTTTTCTTGCAGAAGTATTTATCCAGGTTATGTCCTGTCCTGGACAGGACACAAAGCCTATGTGATTCTTTCTGAGTTACAACATTCTATTTGCATTACCTAAGTCATTAAGAAAATCTCAACATACTACGTGGCACACTACTTGATTGAACTTGCCAGTTCATGAAGTAACGATAATCATTCCTTGTGGATTTTTCCAGTAAGTTGTGCATTTGTCTGGTAATAATGAACATAGACCTTATCTCCCTATTCATGAGTATGTCAGGAGTGAGGCAGTGCCAGAAGCACCCCCAACACCAAAATACTTTTCACTACTAGCATCTGCTCCATTTTCTTTATCAAGGAGTGGCTTACACTTTCAGAGAAGGAAAGCATTACAGCTTGGCAAGACTCGTTTGTACAAACACATACTTATTGTCAAAAAGCATAAAGTTTTTACAGTTTTTTCCTTGGGTGTTTCCCATCTAACTCATTAGGCATGTTCCTCCTCCTTTTTACCTTCCAGAACCATATCCATCATCAGTGCTTTCTCACGCATGAATCATGAAAAGCCCAGAGGCTGTAGACACTCTATACTTGCAGGACAAAATTTATTTACCTAAGTAACCTGTAATCCTTTATTTATAAGTGATCAGTTACTCAGGTAGCAAATGCTGAAACAAAAACAACCAGAGGAAAACATATCAGCAATATAGTCTTCCTTCATCGTTAAGTAATAAATCAACTCTGTCTTTTCCCTTTTCTTAGCATTCACATTTCTCTACAATGCTCTACTTTTTTACTAATTGTCTCTCAATTTTTATTTATATGCTTGGATTTCATCAAAGTCCTCCCAAAGCATCTTTGTAAGCTCCTCCTCACAAATTTGACCATCCTTCCTTTTTCTGCATGTTTTTTTTTTCTTAAAATTCAGATATGTGGATAAATCCTGAGCTATGACAGTCAGCCTTTAGATACCTCTTCTACCACTCCTTAACATTAGAAGGATTTATAAGCTTAACAGCCAAGAGTGAATTCTCTGAAATTTTGTACTTTGATTTGTTTTCCTTTACAGACTCCAATTCTAATTTTATTGCTGTCAGCTGTTGTTAAACCTAGAGTTCTTGCACATCAGATTTGTCGAAGTGTTGCCAAAGAGCCTTATCCTCTGGCCTGATGTTCTGTACCAGGCTCCCATGATGAAAGCATAATTAAGATGGTCCTTTGGAATCTCATGTTTTTCCTCAACAGTAGGTTTAGTGACACTTAAACCTCTGAAATCCAGGAGATCCCAAAAAATTACTGCAAAAAGGTCAGCCCAGCTGTTGCCTCTTTGGCAACACCAGCCAAAGGAATTATGAACATGATTTTCAACTGCATTAACAATGAATGTTAAGAAGATAATTGATTGAAACATTTCCATAGAACTACAATCATAATAGAATCTGAAAATTGGCATAACTATAGAAAACTTATGATAATATTGCAGAAAACCAGAAGACTACTTTTGTTTATGGATTTCTGTTCTATGTCTCTGTAAGCAAAGAAAAACTTGTATGCTTATTTATATATTAAATATTATTTCAGAGCTGACTGCTGTCAACAATAAAACAGAATGACTTCCTGGTCAAGACATTTCTTGGCAGCAAAGCAAGATTTAAGAGACATTGGCATGCTTAATGCAGAGTAGACAATTCTGGATGGAACGCTGTGGGAAAGAGTGAAGAAGCTGTAATTGGTGATATGGCAGTAAGATGAGGATTAATTCACCAGCTATGTAACTGGTTTTGATCCGTAAGCTCAGCATTTAGTTGATATGTACGAAGCAGCTCCTCTTCAATAGGGTTTATTTAAATCAAGTTTGGGGCCTTAGCATAAAGAGAGATGTTAAATGGGTGAAAACGTGTAACACTACTTCCTGAATTATGTGCATTATTTAAGAATGCAGAGTTCAGGTATATGTTACAGATGAACTGGGTTAGAGAAAAGAGATTTAAAATGTCTTGACAAGTATCTTACCAATGTATTTCTTGGGTTTCAGAGATCTGAATGCCAGTAAATTCATCATTCTGGAAGGACAAGAGAGTATTAGGTTCACAAGAATGCTGTCTTTAGAAACTGTTTGAAGCTGGAGAGGAAGCAAGCAGGTGCTCACATATCTGATAAACTCTTTAGAGAAGCTCTCAGCAATGAACATTCTACTAGCAATATCTACTTTTCTGTAGCTGCGAAAAATCAGTCCAAGTTTCAAACCATTTATCTAACCAATTCTGAATGACTGCCTCAGACCATGAACTTACATTCCTCTCTCCCTTTATTGTTTATGTTTTGTTACATCCTGATTTCCCCTGGTCTTCTAACAAATACCCATCAGTGCAAAACTCTCACTAAATTAAAAAAAAATAATCCCTATATTCTAGTGCCATCAGAATTACTTTCTAGGTGCCCAGATAGTCTTTGTCTATCTTAGCAGTCAGCTATGTGGCATGCATGTCTCTGGAGTGCCCAACTCTTTTTCAGAAGCATTGTCACTACTGCTTCCAAAGGAGTAGAAGGTGACATAGACTTCACATAAGACTTAAGTCTTATATGATTCATGACTTTCCAATCAGAATCACTGCCACAGCCTTCCAGGCCAGCACAAAAAGTGCATACAAAACTGGTCATATAACTTTACAGGGATAAATAATAATAAGGTGCTGCACTTATGGAGTAACTTGCTCAATTAGCTTCCATGTCTTGCTTATTAACCTTCTGATGTCTAATTAAGTCAGGGATTGCAGTTTAATGGATTTAAAAAATAATTTAAATATGTAAGTGGATTTTAAGATACCTTAAAAATATATTGCCCTTTAAGCAAATGGGCCATTTGAAGCCTAACTACAACTTCTAGCTCATACTCCGCTGGAATATTTATCCAGTTTAAAAGACAAGCTTTAGTAATCTTAGAACATCTTAACAACATGAAGTAACTGGCTGCTTGTATTTCAAAGCGACAGCTCCTAGAACAATTACCAACATAAATTTCTAGATGCAGCATTTATGAAACAACTTGCAATAGGAATGGAGAAGAAAGCCTGAAGAAACACGTGCATGCTCAGTGTGCTCCAACCAATACATCGCACTGTATGTGGCACTGGTAGGTTGCCCAGATGAACAGATGCAGGTCCTCCTTCAGGGAGGCTGACATGACAAATCTTTCAGAATATGATGCCAAGAGTCGTATATGGAACTTGAATGAAGTAAAAGAAAAATATTTCTCTTCAGAATTATTTACTGAGCAGTAACCTAAAACTCTGATGTAAGAATACATCTGTGAACCCTATGTTAAATAAATCTTGTCATGTTTTCTAAAAAAAAAAATTAAAATAAAATCTGCTGGCATTCATGGCATGTTCTTAGCATATATAAAATTTTGCAACTTGATTATGTGCAATGTTATTTGTTTAAAGAAACTTCTAAACATTCCAATATTATTTACAAATTTAAGTCACTTTTTTAGGATCTCAGAAACATATTGTTAAGACCTGACAAGTAAAAGTATTTTCAGCAAACTATGCCACTTACTTAACTATGCAACAGAACAGCAAGTTTTGCTACCTGAGGGATATGCAATCCACAACTATTTCAGAAGAGTAAATATACACAATGGTTACAAGGAAGGAAAAGAAATGATACTTTATTGCCAAGCTTCTC
Source organism: Cephalopterus ornatus (assembly GCA_013396775.1). Lineage (NCBI taxonomy): Eukaryota > Metazoa > Chordata > Aves > Passeriformes > Cotingidae > Cephalopterus > Cephalopterus ornatus. The sequence continues at coordinate 131,085 of VZRE01005080.1, forward strand.
TTCTTGCCTAAGTTGCAAGAAAGAAAACCCCAAGGACATTCATCAAATTGTTAATCCTGAGGTCATAAACCTATAGGGTAAGTCAAAGTTCTCATCATCCGGACAAGTCCAATTAACTCCAGTAATGTCTGCTTATGGAAATGGACTATTTAAACAGTGAATAGTTTTACCGGGTGAACAGTGGGCTCGCTCAAACACTGAGGCCTTTACTTGAGGAAAGTGTGATCTGGTGGTGTTGTGTTTTGTTAATCATAACTGGTTGCTCCTTACTCACCTTAGAGGTAAATATGCTGCATAGAAATCCATTTACCTGTAAAACAGTTCCATCAAAATTCAGACAGGAACCTTTCACGCACAACAAAGGGGGATGCAGTGCAGAGGACTTGTCCTAACTCTAACTTTGGTTTCATAGCCTTATCAGGTTTGTCAGATTTTAACGGTAAACTGGCACAGCTGTTAACTTTAGGCCATAAATTAACAAAACTCACACCTGCAGTTGAGTCCTTTGATTAGGGCACCTGCTCCTGCCAGGGCGCTACAGCTTCCTCGCTTTTAAATGATTTTTTTTTATACTCTACTGTGAGGATTAAACATATGGAGTTCCAACTACATGTATAAAATGATTTCTCAGCCAAGTCTTCCATGTTCAGTGGGAACAAAAATTCAAAGTAAAAATACCAAAGAAGATCAAGCTTTTCACCACTCTAACATTGCCACTGAAACAGCAGCCCGTGACATGGTCCACATTATATATGTCTCATAACCCTAGGGGACTCTCAAGCCATCAAAATTTCATTACCCTCACAGCAGTCACAGTACATTCTTAAGTTGGACTGCTGGCCTCCCTATTAATAAATAAATCAACTGTAATCCTTTTTAGTGGCTAAACTCTTCATTGAAGTTGTATCAAACGCCAGACATTCCTTGCATGATTTTAACCACTGCAGAATAATATACTTCCTAACATATTGACAGTTTTCTCACACATGAAAAAACAAAACACTCTAAACTGATAGAGGAAGTTCTAGCATATTGTAATCGACAGTTTGCCTCTTTGAATATTGTAAATATAAAATCTATTAAAAAGTATAGCAAACCTATGGTACTTCTGAAGCAGTCACCTCTTTTGTAATATAAAGATATAGCTTTCTATGGAAATAGTCTATGTGCATGCATGTGTATATAAATACATTTTCAAGATCATTAACCTAGGGTTTTACAAAAGGCTCAAGAAAATCTGTTTCAGCACAGATCTTTCAAAAGGAAAAATCACAGGACTGCAGCCAAAATATCAAACATTATCCCAAAGAAACTTCACTGCCAAAAGGCAGTAAGCAAGTACTCCTGTCCTCCTCTTTCAGAACTTGCCTTTGACTTAAAACAAGTTTTCCAAGCATGACACAAGACACTCATGAACACAGAGCTGTCTGCTCAGACACCATGGAGCATTCAGTCCAACACAAAAAGGAGGGTCCCATTTGAGACAGCTGTTTTGCACAGGCATCTTCAGGTAGAACCAGCCACCAGAGGAAAAACAAGTATGAATAATACCAAAATATAGTTTTGGTTTTGTTTTCTCAAACTGAAGTTAAAATAATAAATAGGAAAAACTACACTTTCTTGCTTGTAGTTTAAAATAAAAGCGCATTACTCTTTTAAGGATTATCATACATACACACCTACATTGCTGTTTCCCACAATGTGTTACAGCTATTGCCAGAGGACAGCAATAAAATTGCTCTGACTTTTGTACAGCTGAACAGACAGGTTTAATAAATTAATAAAATTACATGTAGACATGCAGGCACTAGCCATGACTAATTTTCATTGTTACTCTTTGTTTTTAATTTCCTCTTGAATTTGTCATGAAGTTAATAGAACAGTCATTTTAATTCTAGTAAAGTTGAACATCTTCTACAGGTAAAAAGAAGTTAAAAGATAAAATGTTTTCCAAGATTTGTGCATTTAGCATTTAACGACACATTAGATTCTGTTCATAACCTCAAGAGGAGGTAAAAAAACTTTGAAAAGCTTTAAAAATGAATCAGTCAATTGCATAAACCTATTTCTATTTAACCACTAAGACTTAATATACAATGGTCATATCCCACATCCTACAAAGCTGCTGTTAAGATTTTTGTTACAGATTTTAACTGCACAGTAATCCAGTCCCACCGGCACATCCAAGGCCACATGCTCCTCGTCACCACAATTTCAACTGCTCTCATCAGCTAAGAAGTTTAAAGCACAATCAAATTTCTTTTCCAATCACATGAGTCCTGTTAATAGGCTATTCTTTGTGTTCATTCATCCATTCTATAGTCTGCAACTTCTCCAAAATGTCTTGAAGAACAGTTTACAATGAAACTTTTGAATGCAAGCTGGCCCGGGGAACAACCTTATCACCGCTTAGCTGTTCCCCAGAGGGTAACAGGTGACATGGCCTGAGATAATAATAATTTTTTTTGTGATTAAACTCTTTCAAAATTACAGCTAGAACATCACACTCAAAGGCTGCATTAGTTAGGACTGATACTGAATATTGACTTTTCTGAGAAGAGGAGGGGGTAAAAAAAAAAGAAGGTAAATAATTCAAGGCGATTCCTTTAATGATTTAAAATTACGGTGTGTCAACCAAAACAGCAATAAAACATTAATTCATATAGGGGCATATGCGTAAGAACTTACCATTTTCACTGTCGGACTTGTTTTCATGTTCGGTATCAGTCAGAGTGAGGGCTGAGTTGGAACGGCTTGACAGACAGGAACTGCGCCCTGATTTGACCCCCCTGCCCCAAAGTCTCATGGCATGCTCTGGAGACATCACTCCTTCATTTTCAGTATCAGCATCTGACCCTGCACTGATAGAGTAACCTCTGTGGGGGAGCCCCATTTCCGCACAAAATGCCAGTCCTCGACGAGCTGCTGGTTCACAAACTCCTAACTGCCTTAGGGTAAAATTCTGTCCTGATTAGGGGAAAAAAAGATAACAAAAGGTGAGAATTTTTTAATTATTTTGTTTTAAAGAATCTAAAAGTTAAAACTCTTCACGTGTATAATTGTCTCAGATATCACATAAGGTGTTTAGTCAAAACTCTGTCTGCATTACAATCAAGTGGATTCTTTTGTCTCCAGCTCTCTGCACCACCCGTTTTCATTCATAGTAGACCTCAGCTCTGTTTTGTCAACTGCTTAAACACATCAAAAGTGCTCCTGGGTAGCAAATAAACAAAACAGAACCTGCTAACTAAGAAAAGCCAATTCAGCACATGAAAGGATTAAAAATAAATTACAAACTTCTTTTTTTTTTTTTTACTTAACTTCCAAAGCACTTAACACGGTATTTGGCAGGATTTTTAGTTGGTTGGTTTTCAAGTGGTTTTCTTCTTGTTTACACTAGTTAGAGGCCAAAGCACCAGGCTATTTTCCCCATGCAGATGTCCCCTAATGTGACAATGGGAAAACTAAATGGGAACCAAACTCAGTTGGTTATTTGATCTCTCTGCCATACTTTAGTACACAAATACAAATAAACAGGAACGTGGCCACCTGTTACCTGCAAGTACTACAGTAAAGTTGTTATTTTTTTGTGTCACCATATTTTGAGAAGCATTTTTCACTTTTACTGCTGAAGCAGAGTTTATGCATTTTAACAGACTTTTAGCCTCTGTTTTGGGGCAGAGCAAGAGACATAAGCAAATCCCAAATGATTGTATTAATAAATTAGGTGCAATAAACTTGTGACACTTCAATAACTTAGAGTGTCTAAATTATGCGACACTCAAAAATGACTGCCTCTTTAATGGCTGTGTCTTCATCTTACTTTTATGTCTGTAAATTTAAGACATTTTATGATATATAGACACTTGGCAAGCTCCTTTGCATGCCTATACCCATAATGCTTTTCCACCCTACCCCACAATTATTTCATAGCTCTGAGAGCAAATTAGGACATATATTCAATCTTTGAATCTGACAAGCATCCTAATTTCTCCAAAATTAGTCACTTAACACAAAAACACAGTAGCAGAATAATTAAAGCTTATAATATGGCAAGAACAGAATCCTATCAATGAGAAAGTAATAGAATTGCAGAAGTGTGAATACAGAAATGTAAATAATTTCTGAAATATCAAGAGTTAATGCACTGGTCACTGAGTTTTTTTAAGTGATCTATTATTTTATTGCTGCAGTCACATGAACCTGTTGCTATAAGTTTCTTAGCAGTCCAAACCATAAAAGAATTTTGACAATGACTTCCATAAATAATAAAAATCAGTTACTACAATTAGGCAAAAATCTAACTATTTATTATGCAGGCGTGAATATATTATTTTAATGAAAATATAGCTGGGGAGGTAAATATAAAGGAGTAGGTATATCTATGACTATGTCTGAACAGTGTGAAGGGTATAAGAAAGGGGATTACCATGCACACTGATAGTATCTTGTAATTTTTTTAAGCTGTCATGCCATGTGAATTTTCAGGTTTTATGAGAGCTGAAACTAATCAGCAAAGGAAACAGGCCAAACAAACTGCCCAGTGGTAATAGGGTCAGAGCTGAAAGTAGTAAAGTGTCTAATATGCTCATTATTATTTTGCATTTTGATATATATATATGCATGCTAAGGGTGACAGTCTAGAACACTAGTTTATGTGTTTGGTACATTATTATGTGAATCTACATTTTCCAACAGTTGCCTCAAGTCAGATACAAATACAGGAGAAGCCTATGTGCACGAGTGTATGTATACAGGTGTCTCTACACATATGGAGGGACTAAGGTGTATACGCAATTGCACATGCAGCATCTCATTTGTTCTATAAAAAGGGGGCTTTAGAAGCAAAATGGAAAGGAAAGAGGTATTTTTGACCAAAGACAAGGTTACTTGAACCAGTAACAAAACTGCTGTTGACTTCAGTGCTATACGCGCTGTTATTCCTATGGTCACCACAACCTCACAGCGCTGAGATGTGAAGGCGACGAAGGATGCAGACAGAAACAAAAAGTGCCTCTTGAGCCACAACAGCACCGGCTGCAGCGAGAGAGCATCACAACCTGCAGCTCTTCTGCCAGCCTGCATCACACACCCCAGGCTCCCCCCACTGCGAAAACGGCCTCTTTGCACTCATGGAGACATCTGTGCAGGAATAGCGATTTGCAGAGACTATTCCCCACACAGACACATAAACACTTATTTTCCTCTTAAACACTTATTTTTAAGAGAAACTACTTCAGGCATTATATATAACAACATCTTCTTGATCTTTCTAGGAGAATCGGTCTCAGGCACAACATACCACCTACCATCTATTAATGTATTTTATTTTTTACTTTAAGTTTACAACAGCCTACCTCCACGTAAAATATTTTCTTCTTTTTTCCCCTTCTCTTATTAATGTTAAAAAACTCCCCACCAAGATTTCATGTCATAGGGCCAAAACAGAAAAGGGAACTAGTTTTGAATATTGTTCTCTCATCCCATTCAACATATTAGAGTTTTTCACTACACTGAGAAGTTTTACAACATATCCCAGAAATGTTGTAACAGCTTTAGAATCATCAGGCTACATAATCTTCTGAATTAAAGCTTTCCTAAGAGCTTCACTAAGAGGATTGTACTCCATGTAAGTTGCCTACACAAATGAAAAAACAAAACAAAAAAACCCCAAACAATCCACAAAAGCCAAACTGAAAAGTTGACATGGAAAAATAAAAATATTTATTTGTGTAGGAATTTATATCCCAAAGGAAATTATATATATGTAATAGAAAAATTTTACATCACCTTAGGATTCCTGAACAATGAAAACAGGAAATCATCCAGGATCCAGGGGAAGCTGAACACAGCTGAGACCCAGACCTAGTGGGTAGCAGACTAGTTGGGAGCTTCTACCTGATAATGAACAATACTATGAAATCAAAATAAAAGCTGAAAAGGAGGTTGCAGGAGCTTAGTGGGGAAAACAGAGCACGAAGAGAGGATGTTCTTCTTGTGTTAGTAGATTTTCTAATTAACTTTTTCAGAATGACTTCCGTGTCAGGGATTTAATCATCAGTTTCTTATACTATACACACGTTCGCAATTTCTCCCACTGACAGTAAGTGCCTCAAGAGCTCATAAAGACTTAAAAACTTGGCCGCTGTAATGAACTAATTCCTGAGAAGAAAATGTAGGCACAGAATAAACAGATAGGCATAATGCTTTGTGGGTTTTTTTCCTTTCCTTTAAAAAAGTATGGAACAAAATTAGACACAATATTTCAAGGAGACTTGTTCTGGAGACACCTTTGGGGGTTTTGGACTATTTGGGATGATGTGTCATGAAGCTTCATTTTAAAAACTGACAATAATGCTGTTTACCACCACTCAACCACTAGATAATAGATTTCTCTTGTCTAGGCATATCACTTAATGGCTATTGTAAGGACTACTGACATCTTCCATTTGTGTACACAAGAACAAAATTAATTAATAACTAAAAAAATTTCCAGAAGCTTCTGCCGCAATTACTTCTAAAAACACAGCATTTGCCAACAGTAACCATACAAGCCTACCTGTTAAGTTGCAACTACTTTCTGTGTAACCAATGATCCACGTATGATTGGTTAAATACATACTTTTTTGTATGTATACCAACATACTTATAATACATATAGTCAATATTTATAATTATTATTCTGAAAAGATAATATTTCTCTGCCAGAATCACAATGGTTATATTGTCTAGAAATGCAAGTGATTTTTTTTCAGTTTAATCAAATACTGCTATAAGCAAGTTTGATGTATTCAGAAGTGATGTATTACTTTAGAAAGTCAGAAGTTAAAAGCTGGAATTCAACTGAAAGCTGCTGCACTTGTGCCACATTTGTTTCTCTGGCCTAAACTGGGGAAGTCATTCAAAGATATCCATAATAACTTGATCTTCAAATTGGAAATGTTATCTGTGGAAATGGGTTTTTCAAGAGGACTACTAACCAGAAGAAAAGATCCTATGTTTCTTCAGTTATCAGTTCTTGCTCTAAGTTGGATCTACACTAAATATATGCACACAGGTGTTATCTTAAAAACCATGAAAAGGCGAAAGAAACAAAGAGAAGGAATGGACAAAAAAATTGCCAAAAGAAAATTTGTAAGCATCTCCAGACATCAGCACCATCCTTACTAATTCATTAACCCCTGATAAGTTGACAAGTCAGGTTTTAGCAACAATAGACTATTTTGAAAAAAGAGAGAAAGAAAAATATAAATCTGAAAAGCCTCCCAAACACCTGCCTAGTTAGTATAAAAATAGACCCACTCTCCTAGCTTTAAAACCAGAGGAATTATAGTTGTTAGTGCCTTTGCTGACTTTAGTCTTGTCCTAACAGGAGAGACAGTACCAAAAAAGCAGAGCTCCCAAACCTATCCAAGTACATACTCAAAATTCTTTTTCGTTTGGCTCTTGCAGGACCATACGGCTGTCTGCCATTCTGATGTGGGCAAAGTACTTACTTCCTTTTGATTTCATATTTAGACACTATTAGGGGATATGGTTTTCCTATTGAAGCTCTTGATGCGGAGCTCATTCTCAATACCTCCAAACACTTCCTATGAAGCACAAGCCAGAACACATCTGCACAGTATTTGAAAAGCTTCATCACGTCTGTACAATCAAGAGCTCAACACTACTGACCTAATTCAACAGTACTTCGCCATCCTAACTCATATACATGACAAGTATGAAGAAATGGCTCTGTTAAATGCAAACTAGCTAGCCTATTCACTTTACTAATTCCTGAAAAATACAGTGTTCAATTACATGCTAGTCAAAATGCAAAAAGTAGCTTCTTTTTATATGATAGTAGGCAGCAAAACTGACCCTTTTATTTGCAGGGTATTAAGTAGTCACTACAGGACCAATAGTCATCTTCCTAGATCATCAAAGAAGAGCTGGACTTGTTTAACAAAAATCATCATCTTTCAAATGCAAATTCTAGCTGATTTCTTAAGGGAAAATATGTAACTTCTTTGCAAATGTTATTTTCCATTTACTGGGGCAAATAGAGTGTGGCACGCTTACTTACAATGAGGTCCTTTGTAAGGAAAGGTCTTGAGAGGAAGGACATAGAAATGCAAATAAATGTACAAATTTACTGGAAATGAAAGGATGAAGTTTTTTGTTTTTTGTTTTTTTGTTTTTTTTTTTTTTCAAAAAAATAGTAAAACTGATACCTCAGATGCTCTAGAAGACTGATAAGAAGCGTATAAATGCTGCCTCCAGAAGTCAGAATGTTAGGTGGGTAGAATGCAATTATACAAAAGAGAGAATGTCTAATGGATGTGATACATCCATTCTGTCATACAAACTTCACAATATATTTAGTTAAGAGGAGTTTTCAAAGCTGTACTTGCAGAATTCTGTTTGCTAGGATGCAAGAAATTGCAGTGAAGAATGACAAGCAATGAACTTTGTCTGTGTCAACATTTTCTTTCTGATTTGGTGTAGTATTTTGTTGTTATTATTTCAGACTGATTTTTTCTTTTGCTTTTGAGAAAACTATCTGTGAAATTTAAACCATCCTAATCCATTGTATCGCATTTCCTCTTGTTCTTAATTCCTGTTTTTCTTTTCACTCATCACAACCATCTTCCTTGTCCCCTCTTAATCTCTCTTTCTTGACCTTTCCACTCTATTCACTCTTCCATCTTAACCTCCTTTTCTTGTCATCATGTGACCTGGAGTGGAGCTGTAAGATTCATATGAAAGACAAAGTGCTTCTCTAATACACCCAGTAAACTACATAATAATAAAGAGCATTAAAATATATTAAATCTCATCGAGTGTGCATACAGTTTTCAAATGCTCGTTATTCTCAAAAAATATTACCACACAGTTCTCCCATTTGTTGTGGACTTAACAAAAGCATTTGGGGCCATAAGTCATGGTCTTGGCAACTTCTGAAAAGGTTAGTGACAGATACTGTAAGTTCTCTGAGCTGTACTTACTGTGCAACTCTTGATAGAAGAGCTTTATGCAAGACTCAAAACCCAAGTCAATTCTTGGGGGAAAAAAAGTACATACATATATTTGTGACAAATAATGTATTTTAAACCTGTTATTTAAACTAGTCATGTATTTTTATTACTATAGAATCACAAGGAGACACTGATTGACAAGATAGCCTGGGAAAGTTTTTATTTTTTTATATATAGAAAAATTGATGTGAACAAAACAGTATCATCTTGCCACTGGTTTTCCAGTGCAGAATGGGAAACTCTTAACTTTATTCCCTGCTAGGCTTGAGGTGGCAGGGGATCTTCAGTACTAATCCACAGATTAGAACATAAGAAACACTTCTTAAACCAGTATAAGGATAAAGACTGTTTGTCAAGCCCTTCTGAAGTTACTGCAGAGTAAGAGTAAAGTCAGCCAAAGATAATTTCACAATTGCACAGTTCAAAGCTTCGTAGCTACAGAAAACATGTTCCAGAAAGGGAATTAATAATTTAAACATTATGGTTCCAAATTTGGAGATTTTATGTAAAAATCTGATTTTATTTCTACAATTACATAATATATAAACTAAATTAAAAGAAACTAACACAGCTGTCCTGATCATGGGCTGCAAGAAGGAAAGAAAAAAGGATTTGTGGAATTAGAAAAGAAATACAACTCCATGAGTGGCAAAGAACACAAAGTCTTGATCATGAGCAGAGTGACAGTATAGGCATTTTAGGCCTCTGTCTTAGTCTTTGCATCCTGAGACCAAATCCTCAACATCCTAGCATCCATTTATTACAAGATAAGAATAAAGCCTAAATTTGATAGATGCGAAGAAAATACGACCCAAGAGTAAGCAATGTAGAGATGATGGATAGCCAGTATGCAAAGAGCCTACAGCCACAGATCTGACAGGTATGAACTGCCACATTAAGGTCAGTACAATGCTAATAACATGACATACAGCTTGAAATGGGAAAAGAAGGTGAGGAGGAAGAAGGCAGCAAGAAGAGAAGCACGCAAACTAGAGCTCAGGCTTACTGCTATTTCTCCATATAGGGAGGGGAGAAAACTTCACCATTGTTTATGCCTTTCCATGAGGGAAAAGCGTGTCTGCCTCCAAAAGTGAGCAGATGGACCCTCTGCATAGTGGAAAACTTGATCAGTTCTACAGGCTATGAACTGGTACAAAGTTCATAGGAAAGTACAAAGGAAAAACCCAACACACCTATTCAAAGTAGCCTATACATTTCAATTTGTGGAATTTCATATGGAAGTACCAACATATATGGGAATTGACTCTTCAGTGCATGGACAAAGTGAGGTGCTCAGACCATCACTGTAGCTAAACACAAGCAACAACACCAAATACAGACCCAAAACCTTCTGCAGAAGTGAAAATCTCTTATTCCCTCTATCGCTCTACATGTCACAACCCCTCAAGAGGTTTTCCACTCTGTAAACCCCCATAATAAATGTAGTGTAGCAGTGTCTTAATTTAGATGTTCTAGCAAAATGTCCATTACGCTGAAAACAAGAAAGTATTTATGACTCAGAGATATTTATGGCACTACAAAACAAAAAAGCAGAAAAACAAAGCTTGAAGCAAATGTGTTCCCTTGGCTTTGCCATTTCCTCAATTGGCTTTAATAAGCTCAGTAACACAGAGTACTGTCTCTCAAGCCAGTAAGTTGTGACACTTTACAAACTAATTTCAGAAAGTATCATGGAACTTTCTGAGGAATTACTCCTATTTTACATCCCTGCTTCACTTTATGCATTTATTTGCCAGTGATGGAATAAGCAATCACTCACAGCTTGGCCTCCAGCCCTAAGCACTAAATCAACAGACAGCAGAGACCGAACTCTTCAGCCTCTCTCATTCTCCCCTCACCCCATCTCTAACCACACACATTTCTGGCTTCATTCTCTCCATAGATGTTAACATGCTGAAGTCATCTTTCATAGCCATGCATGAGATCCATTCATCTCCCTAGTCCTCAGTTTAGCTTTTATTATGAACAGAAGCATCAGAAGCATCTCATACATCTCAGTATATGATCTATGGAAAGATATAAGAGGATTACAGACTTTCTACTGTATCTTCCTTTCCATGAGGTTGAAAATCCTCATGAAGGCCCCTTGCTCATCTTACAAATCCTTGATCATTATGATCAAGAACTTAACTCTCCTATTTTGCAACTGAACTATTGGAAGACAAGGTTTTTACTCTATGGACCTGTACTAGCTGTGTAGAAATGCCTGATCAAGCAGTCTACTGCCAATAACCAAGGTTGATTTCTCCCTGGAGAATCACAACTGCCCTTTGTCTCCGGATCTGTAGCTCATATACAGGCCATGACCCACAAGGGGCCAATTTCAACTAGATGAATACCTTAGAGCATATATGCATATCATTGAGTGTCAGCTAAATATACTTCTAATCAAATAAAAGAGAAATGTTTTTCTGGGTACCACTTTGTAGCTAATAGAATAACTTTAAAAGTCAACAGATCCTTATCACCTGGAACCTGAAAACCAATTAACTTCTTATTGTTGCTTTAAGTAACTAGTATAGCAACATGAGATTATAATACTACTTAGCACTTACAGTGCTTTTCATCTTCAAAGCATTTTGCAAACATCAACTAATTAATCTTCCCAACATGCCTGTGAGGTGGGTAGGTGGTATTATCCCTATAATACAGAGGGTAATAAAAAGGAAAAAAAAAAAAAAACTCTGGCAGAAGGTTATGTGCTTAGCTCAAGGCCACAAAATTATCCAGAACATACTGGCACTGTACGCTGCTTACAGAAGTTACCCATTGAAATCAGGCAGACACCGCAGGTGGCCATGTTTTAGCATAACAAAAAAGGATCTGTCACGACAACAATTAGGACACATCTTGCACTGCAGTCAGGAAACATAAAACACTAATTCTAATATGTGCCTCAGATTTTGAGAGACAGCGCTTGACATGTCACTGAATGGTAATTAATTTGCTCACTGGGAGATCACCAAGTCACTAATACATTATTTCATACCTTTGTGTAAATAACCTGCAAAGCAAGCTGATTCAGTTCTTGAGGATCACTTGTCTACTCAATAGTCAAAAATCAGCTCATCAATAAGGCATAGGTACTCATACATAAGGCATAAATCAAAAATGGTCTTAGGTATCTATCCTTCCCCGCTTCAGACAGGTAGGTTTAAACTACTCAAGCTTTAGGTTTAAAAACATGACCATTTAAATCCTTTAATCCTACAGTTGACATTTATGGTGACTAAAAAGATTAAACATTTTGCTACCCAAATAACTCATTTTGAGCAGCTAGTATTTAAAAGCAATAGACTTTGGAGTCATATTACATTAGGATAGAAGTTGCAATTAAGGTTCAGGTTTCTGAAGTCTTAAAAAATGTATCTTTGACAGTGTTTAATATCTTATATCATAAAATAAAATTGTCATATATATCACTGTTTCAGATCCCTCTTTGGCTGAATGGTGATATTTTTCCAGCACCTAAATCTAATTGTCACGGGAATAGCAGGCTGAACAATAGCTGCGATATATCCACATACTGTAATGTACTGTAAATGGCTTTGCTTTTTAGCACCCTGGTATCAATGATCCAGGGTGGACTTGTGAAGGAAAGGAATTCTTTTTCTTTACTAGCTTGGTATGTTCAGTCTCTCTTTTAGCAGCTTCAAGGAGTTCGTAGGTCGTTTAATCTAATTTAGGCACTTAAGTAAAGGTACAAAACTGTGCATAGGAGTAGTTTCTCCTGCAAAACTGAAAGGGATAGCACGAAAATAAATTGATATTGAGGCTTGGCTGACAATAAATTGTTTGACTGATAAACACAGTGAACTCATTCTCACAGCCATCTAAAAAGACCAAATACCTTTACCTGCACTCTAAACCATATTTGATTCAAACTTCCAAAAAGTAAAAAATTAACAAAACCTGCACTACCTCATTGGGTCTTCTAATAGAAAAAGGTGCCCTGAAGCTCAGCTTTTCAATGCACACAGTTTGAAAAAAAGTGCTCTGATTATTTTGTAAGGAACGATGAACACTCACAATCTGCACTGCATCCTGCCTCCTGTGCTTATGGTTCAGCCTCTTGCTCCTGTGCAGAAACCTCACTGACATGATACATGAATCACTCTATAGGACCGCTATACTCTTCTGTAACAACAAAAATCTTTGAAATGGAATAATGACTACTTGAGAGATATTGAATATTCCTCTCTCCCTTTTAACATGTATCTGACGGTAAACAAAACACAGGTTTTGCCTGCTTGCATTTTTCTTACCAAGAATATAAAGTTTTTCAGTCCTTCTGAATCCAGGTTTGATTCATGATCTCTTTCAAATTATTTTGTTATATTATTACTTTAAATTATTTTTTCCAAATACAATTTCAGAAAGACTGCTTTCTACCCACACCACAGTAATGTCATACTTTCAGACATTTTTGCATAGCAGTCTCTATGTACTTTTTATCACTTCACACAGTAGTTTAATTTTCTAAACACAGGAATTTTTCTCTGTACAGAAATTCAACTTCATATAGTCAGTTTTAATCCAGAATTCAGCAAGAGTTGGGCATAATGCAATATACAATCATAGAATCAGCCACAGAATGGTTTGGGTTGGAAGGGGCTTTAAAGATCATCTAGTTTCAATCCCCCAGCCATGGGCAGGGACTCCTGATCAACTACAAGCATTTGGTTGCTATATTCAATTAGAGAAGTTGTACATTTAAATCAGATTGTTCTTTTTAGTTGGATACTTCAAAGTGTAAGAAAAATAAGTGTCTTCTTCCTCCCTAACACATAAATAGTAAACATTCATATCATCACACCTAGGAAAGTAAATAGTCTTTCATTGAGCTTCATCCATTGTCAAGCATGAGATTAGGTATATTCTCAAACACGCAATATAAAATTGAGTATCTTTCTTAAAACTTCTTTTAAGAAAAAAAGCTCATGGCCTTCATTTGCACGGGTGGGTGCTGAGTTTAAGTATTCATAGGCTTATCAATTTTTTTTTCATTCTTACGTGGGGTTTATAAACTAAGCAAATATAAAAAACTAATTTGGAAGTTCTAAAAAGAGTAGGCTAAATAATCCTTATCTAAAGCTTTTTTTAAAAAAAACCCAGTTTTGCAACAGATGAAGGGGCTTGAGAAAAACGGAAAGAAACAACAGTAGGTCTTACCTCTCATTCACATTAACTGAAAGCATGTTGAATAGAAGTAGCGACAATTTCCTAAACAAGCACACCTGCTCTTTCAATCTTGTCAACTGGGTTTCAAAAGTGACAAGATAATCCCATTTATGTAACAGTTTCATGTTTAAATATTGTACAATATGTTTTAAATGCCGTTTTTAGAATTATAATGACAATAAAATATTTTCAGACTCTTATTTCTATTCATGCAATTAATCTAAAGCAACAGAAATTCAACAGATGAGGAAAAAGATCCTGGGACTGAAACTGACAATTGGAGAATCTCCTCTCCACAAGTAAAGATCTCATGGGATAAATCTACCCCTAAATAAAGCTCACCTAACTCCAACAGCAGTATCCCTTTCTGAGTTCCTGCCTTTGGATTTTGGGAAGCCGGAAGCACAAAGACATGTACTGAGTCAACTCAGGAAGAAAAGGTGGGAAAGTTCTGATTCATTACCAGAAAGCTTTGAAAAGCTTTACCCTAAAATATAGTTCATAAAAAAAAGACGGACATTTCTAATTGTGCCACATTGAAGAGACTTGAGAAACTCACATAACTGCTCCAGTAACTTTCCCGAGGACACTGGAAATTCCATATTGTTATTTTACACAGTGTGGGCCAAAAAAGTGAAACACTGATCATGATTACTTTCAAAATAAGTTCCCAATTAAAGTTATTTATTAAAGCCTGCCTTTTTTTCTTACAGATTTACTTCTTGTTCATTTAGCAGGCTGTCAACAAAGCCACATATCTATACTCTATTTCTAGGCAGAGGGGGAAAAAAATCCAAAAACCAAGAGAAGCATGTTTTATATATTATTTAAAATCCTCTGGAATGACCTTCAAGACCTTTTCCACAAAATACTTCCCATGCCAGAAGCTGAAAATTCTCAGTCAAAGATGAATCAAAGGAATACACCACTTAGGACTGCAAAACAAGCCCTTTATTACCTGACCCTATCAAACCTGCAGGTAGTCCCCAAAGGTGCCACACCAGCATGCATTACAGGAAGCCAATAAGTGATAAAAAAAAAGAATTGAGAGGATAATGAGGGAAATCAAATAGGCACAGATGACAGTGCTGAGACCACTGAAAGGTGAAGAGGACATTATACATCCCAGACTATCATTTTAGGCCTATAGACATGTAATTTATTGCATACTGGGCAATAAGTATTGGCTAAATACTATGTGCTTTTCTGAAGAAAGTGAAGAGGGAAAAAACTCAAGGCCCAGTGCACCACCATATGTCATATGCCAGACCACATAACTTCTTCCAATTTTTTATTGCTATTTAAAAAAGAATAGCACTCTATTCAGGCAACAGTTTATGAATTCATTAAATAAATGGAGCCTGTTTTGATATAATTTCCTCACTAGTACTAAGAAAGTGCCTACAGTACAGGTCTTAGAAAACTTCCTCTTGACTTTACCTCATAAAGGTAATGATGTCAAGGTGACTAATGACCTGAAAACTAGAAAATAGTGATGACCTGAAGTTTCAGCACATCACAGAAACCAAAAATAAACAATAGAAAGTAGACTACAGTAGCAGCAAGCCTCAGCTACACAAGCCTAAGAGAAATATTGTCAGCCAAAAAAGTCAACACCATCTGCCCAGCTCTCTTTCTAATGTAAAGTGGAACAAAGAAAAGACACCAATGGGGAAAATAATTTTAAACATTCTAAAATTAAAACTAAGGACTTCCTCACAAGGAGAAAAAATTATTTTCCCATACCTAAATCTGTTGTTGTTTCTGCATAAAAGAGAAGATAGATTTAAACAGAAGACTGAGGCTTAGGTTCCCACAGCCCTGGGCCTAGGTTTATACTTTTAGGTAGCTTGGCTGCAGTACTCTACACATTTTCTAACTTTTTTTCCCCCCCTCCTTATTATAAGTATCTTTAGTTGTGGAAATGTAAGAGTGTCAATTCCAGACACTAGAGTTTTGAATCCAATAGTGAGGCCTAAGTGCTGAACCCTAACTGGAGCCAAGTTCAATCTCTCAGAATCACTGAGGCCCAAAGGGACCTCTTGAGATCATCTAGTCTTAACCCTCTGCTTAAGTACGGTCAGTTACAGCAAGATGCCCAGGATCATAGCATCTCCTTGGATAGACTTCTCATGTCTTTCCAGTGATGGACCTGGAAATCCAACAGTGAGCTTTAGCAATCTGTTAGCATCTGGTTAGCTGTCATAGATATCCACTAAAAAAATCCTTCCATTACAATTTATGTGTAAATTGTAAACTAATTCACCTTACTCACTGTACAGAGCTCTGTTTTAGCTCCTTGTGAGCTAAAAGATAAAGGCACTGAGCTAATGCATTATTTGGATGCTCGTCCACACATACTACATTTCCACAAACCTATCTATAGTGCTTGGCCTTCTTGAATCAGTTGTATTTGTTTAATTTTTATTAATTTTAAAGCTATTTACACTTTAGACATACAGGAGTGTCAAACTTTTGGGAAATCTGTTAATGAGCTGATTAACTGGGAGTCTAGTTTTTGAATTTTAAGGCCTGAATGCTTCACACTTGACTCTGCAATATTGTCACTGACCCATTGCCCAACATGGGCTATTTACTTCCTATGCATCATATATTATTTATTTCAAAGATAGTACAAAATGCTTCCTAATATTTGTAAACATTTAGGGAGGTACAAGTGAAGTGTACTATGTGTGTAGAATATTACCAAAACTGATGAAACTGATATAATGGCATCCTCTTCCTGCAGCAAGAATACCTTGGAACTAATGAATTTACACACTCTGAATTAAAACATCTTGCCTACCTTGTCTGGTATACTCATCTGCTTCTCTGTGGACCAAATCTTTTACCCGGTTTCCATACAGCAACCTAGAGGAATCATGATCAAAAGCTTTCAAGGTTTCACTGGAGCTGTAAGACTTCTGCGTGGGCACTCTGCACTCCTCATTTTCTGCAGAAGAATTTGTATAGCGCCGCTCCTTGTCCCGTCTGCTCTTTGTCAGGGAGCAATAAGGCCTACGTTCCTTCACATCCATACTTCATTCCTTCTCTGTGCACATCAGTCCAGCTTATTTGGAAGTCTTCTCTACATTCAGCTTACATTCACCTATAATAAAATTAGAAAGACAACCACTGATGTGTTACAATGATCTCTACTTGCTGTAATTGTTCCCTAGCTGTCTGGAAGAGGAAGAAAGATCTGCTCATCAATGAGTGAGAAGCACTTCTGTGCATATCTGCAAGACTTCCCAGAGTTCCATGCACAAGCTACCCTGATCTAAAGCACGAACAAAGAAATTCTTGTGAAAAACAACACAATACTACTGAATTTTATACAACAGAATAGAAGATCAAAGGCAGACTGAGAATTTGGTGGGATAAAAAGTAGTTTTTCAGCTTTAGGAATGTGATACTTGCCTAAGTTTAATTGTACGTAAGCTGTTTTCTTCTGAGAAGAATGTACGTTTTAAGAACAAATCTGACTTCCTTCTGCTTGTCAGAAATTTGTGGGTTTAAGGTTTGGGGTTTTATACTTCTTTTCATACTTTAAGACTTCTTTAACTTTATTGTAATTTCTAATCTAAGAATATTGTTCTCATCAATGAACATAAACACATGATTTCATAGCAAGCTACAAAAAACATTTTAGGCGATGTCCAGGAAGGTTTCTCCAAGCCAGTATGTTCTATTTAAGTTGTGCTAGAAAGCAAGAAAATATTTGTAAATGACAGAAAAGGTTTTTCCTTCCCTCAAGTTTTTAAGGAATATTACAGTAAGAATCTTAGTTTTATGACTATTTATTTTTCTCTAATATTTCATTACACTTAGTTTTCAAAACCAGACTTGACCCTTAACCAAAATATCTATACTTCTGACAGAAAGAAACAGTCTGTAAATTTTGCTTTTGTTTTTTAAAGAGAAGTACTAAAATAAAATAAAGAATATAATTTGTATCTAAACAGCTGACAAGATATCTAAACAATTTTAATATTTTGCAACTGCACTTTTTTAACTGATACCTTGATATTTCTTGTTTAATACCTTAATATTAAGGGTTCTCTCTTTTGTTTCAGGGAGAACTTTCTCCTCAGTGTCTCCTTCAATTTCAAGTGCTTAATAGTAAAAAAATAAAACTGAGAAAAGCTAAACTAAAAAATTACACAATTGATTATTTTACAAAGTATTATCAGTCAAGTCCTTTGTGACATTGAATTAAAATGACAGTTTACAGCACATACCACATAGCAACAGCAAACTCCATTTACACTCTTTTCGGCAAAACCAAGGTTGCTTTTATATCTCTTTACTTATTTAAACATATAATATCAAAAAAATTAGCTGTCACTTAGAATATTTAATTTACTACAGAACTATAATTCAAGCTTGTGAATGGCAGACAGTCCTTTATCATTCTGTTCTGAAATTGTCCAAAAAAGCTTTTGCATTTCTTGACCTCTGAAAATCTCAAATTAGACTAAAAAAAGTAACAAAGACTTTCATTTAAGCTTCTATTTTTATTTTTATTTTCTCTTCTATTTTTATTTTCAAATGTTAAGTGGTTAAAAAGAAATTTCTACATGATCGGAAAAACCAAAGTTTTATAATAGAACAATTTATTTAATTTATGACTGTTTAGATATCTGCATGCCCACATAGCGTACTTTTTTAGGTATATGAAACACTCAGATTTTAAAATATTTGGTTGACTAATTAATGTAAGTTCTTTCCATATGAAAACAATTTTCTAGGCATTTTATAAACTTTGCATTTTATTAACACTAAACTGAATTGTTAATTTAAAAATAATTATTAAAAAATACACACAGGAATTCTTTTTCAGTGTAAAGACTTCGTGGAAGCATATCTCTCCTTTCATCTAAGCCTTTCAAGACTTTAAAGGGCCACTAATTCCCAGCGTCTCTCAATTGCACCACAGGAAAAATGATGTACACTATTCACCATCCAAGATGAAATAATTTTAATTTTTTCCCAAGTTTTCAAAATACTTTATAATGTAAAAAAACCTCCACAACAAAACCCAAACTACTAAATCGAACTTTTTGCACAACACTTTGTTACTATACCAAGCTGAAATCCTCAAAGATTTAATCTTTGCTGTAGCATGAAGTACTGATCTGTTTCCCACAGAAATCAATGAATACAATAAAACTTCAAAAAGCAGTTCTCTGAGTTATGTATTGCCTGTCCAAGCAAAGAATGAAAAGGTTAAAAAAATACAAGCTGTTAAATAGTACCGCATTATGGAGACACTTTAGCAGTGATTAACCTGCCACAATAATGAAGACTAGTGTGGTTTTTTGTGGGCATTTTTGAAAAAAAAAAAAAAAAATCCATTACAATTTAAGAACCCGATCTTTTTGAATCTGGCATTATATAAAACACCTGTTTCATTTCAGTAACATTTAACTTTTAAAACTAGTAGTATCTCTCAGCAAGTCTCAGAAAACAGTTAACATCTTCAGACTTCTGCCTTTGAAATTACTTCATCAGTGAATTACTACACATATCTAAAAGAAGGCAGAATAAAAGCTCTCAAAGATGTCTACAAATAAATGTTCTCTACCGTGATCAGACAACGAGCAGAGATAGAGCACAAACACATTTGCAGAACACAGAAACAAATATCTGTGTTAATGTTTGAGTAAGTCAGAAGTGACAAGCCAAACAAAAGAAGACCTGCAGATGGCCTTGTAAGATCTTAACTTGTTCCATCATGAATCACCACAGGTTTTTTTAAATATTGAGAAAACTATTTTAATAAAAAAATACAAACTGCCACTTACTGCATCTGCTCAATTTCTGTCTTGTAAAGATCACTGTAGCTCAAACATTAACAAATTTTCCCACTGGAATCTTCAGATTTAAATGAACCACTGCTGCACAATATTTTCTTTTTTTCTTCTTCTCTGCTTCCTATAATGGAAAAGCAGCATCTTTGGGGGAGCTACCAAAATGCACAGCGACTAATTTGAAAAATCTTATTAAAATTTTAAAGGAAATAAAATTAAATTTATTTTGTGATGTTATAAAAACACTTGCCTTCATCTGCAAGGAATTTTTGCCCATATGTCAATATTTATGGTCTATCAGATAGCTTCATTCCAACTAAATTAAGGAATTTTCATAGAGCAATATTTACAAAGCTATTGAACTACTAACTCACACACTCACAAAAGCATGTCAGAACAGCCGTGCTATATAACGCTACACATTATATTGCAATGCTAAGCTCAAATGGCCTGCTTATACTGCAGAAAATCAAAAAAGATTTAACTGGTGCATGCCACTACTTCAAGTTTCTGTCTAATACTTTTCAAAGTATGAAAACTGAGGATGCTCATCTGTGTCACTGAGCATTGGGATCTCCCATGACCTTTTCAGTGATCTCTCCAATGTTACAGGCTCCTGGCTGAATTACACAGGAGGGTGTACGCTAATCACCAGACTGACATGTCAGCTCTTATATAGTCATGCTCATCCCATTTCTTTACATAGCTTAGCTGATTGCAGACTCACACTCTACTTTCCCAGTGTCACTCCAAATTTTAAAAATAGTTCGAAACCATAAAGAGGAGATGCCCATTTTAAAATTAATACTTAAATATTTCTTTCAACCTAATTTAGAAGGGAAGCAGAAGAACCAGAGAAGCAATTCTTGTCATGACCAGATCACTGGGACCAGAGAGCTCATTCCCTTATGTGTCAGGGTACGTTGCAGACCTCTGACATCATTAGCACATTTAGCACAATATTTAATTACCCAGTCAGATAAGCTACAGTCAATTAATAATTAAAACAAATACATTATCAAAATTCTTTTACTTTACATATTGTAGAGAACCCAAGTGCAAACACCAAAACTGAGCACAAGTCATATTCACACACAAATGTCGAAGCTAATATGGGAGCTTCAATGACTGAAGTCTCAGATACAAAGCTGACTGATGCCCATTAGAAGTTTTACACTGCATTGAAAATTCCCCAAAATAGCCATTTATCAGTTCCTCTTAATCACCTATTGCAACATGAAATAAGGCCAATGTAGTAAAAAGAAAAAAAAAAAAAAACAAACCCAAACCACAGTTACTTACCTTTTTTACAGTAAAAAAGCCTCAACACTTAAGTTCTACACTGCCATATAGAAAAATAGAGCAGACATAAAGCATAGTATGTATTTTAATTGCCAAGATGTAAAAGAGGCATTAAGGTCATGCTACAGTGTTATCCAAAACACCCAGGTACAACTTTAGCATGCCTGCAGGACTTGTAAAGTGTTATGGGAAATTACTGCATTTTATTCAGCAGCTTCAACTCTGAGTACCTCAACGGGTTATTTCAGTTTAGCCAACAGGATGGCAATCATGCCTAACACACGGTGCTCCCTCCCCATCTCTCACCCAGAGAGCCTTCTCCCAGCATTAAACCTGATTCAATGAACACCAAGGTACCTGACTAAGAAGTCTAAATATACCTCAATATTTTATGTCCTTTGATATCTAAAAATCTACACAGGCATGAAATAGTAAAGAGGTAAGAAATAAAATGTTTGTTAAAAAATGAAGAGATAATTGTATAGAAGTGATTACATCACTGCTTGGGTTGATTTATGGATGTACTATAGTGTGTTTTATAGTTCCTTTCAATGTCTATCTCCATTTTAGACATCTCAAAACATACAAAACAAAATTGGAATTAGTTCTGAGAATAATGAGCATCATTAATATATGCAATACTGGAATAGAAAATATTTAAAAAATGAGAGGATAAAACTTGTACATTTCTTTATTTCAGAGGAACGGAGTTTGAAATACTGTTATAAGGAAGGCCAAACAACATCTCTCTTACTCAGCCTCACAAGGAGAAGCAGCAGTAAGTCAAGCAGCATGCTCTTTGGAGCAGAGCCCTTCTTTGCTCCCCGACACCAGCAAAGCGGAGCCAGGGAAGGAACTTAAATTTTATTACATATCACAAGTTTCCCTCCTAACACCTAAATTTAAAAATTTAGGCATTCCAAAGAACCATAGTATTCTCAGATGCAAAGGCCTTCATTATTATTATTGAATTACTTTTATGTTTGCTATTAATTACCATTATTATAAATTAACAATGATCACTCTTTTTACACTGACCACTTAGTACATGCACAGTCTGTACACTGGCTTAGATGGGGACCAAATCTCCTTTCGTGATATACTACTATATAAACACAGGTAGTACAAGAACCTACATAAACACAGGCAGTCCAAGAACCTTAAGATTTTTGGGAGAAGAATCAGGCTTTAACTTATTTGTCTGGAATAAGAGCAGAGGAGGATTTTACAGGCTGTGAGTCAAGACGATGCCTATTCTAAGCATTGACAACAGTTGCTTAAAATAGCATCAAAGTAGTGCTGTTCAACAGATACACGACTGCAAATGCCATTATTTTAATGTAATAATAATTTCATTTGAATCTGTAATTGTTTACAGATTAAACTAATGTAAATATTGCATTAGTTACAAATTGCATTAGGTATAGTACTTGGATACCTCTTAATAGCAAAAGAACCAAGCAAATTCAACTGATACATGCAAACAAGTAGATTAAAAAGCCAAAGTGCAATATGCAAAAATTAAGAAAATTTTCTGTCCACAAAAAAATCTTCACAATTCCCACAACTAATCACCCATAAAACCTATTACAAACAAATACTAAGAAAAACTCAAAAAGCATAAAAGAGTGATGAAATTTCCACTTCAATGGCTGATAAAGTGAGATATGTCAGAAATCAACTGAGCTGGAAAAATGACACTTTGAAGAGGTGCTTAGGATGATCTGTAGCCATGGTATGCCATTAGTCAAACTGATGACTCTTAATACATGGACATTTCAGATCATCATATCTAGAAACTCACTTCTTAATATAAAAAGTCTGTCTCCCAGCACAGACACTAGAGAGGATGCATCCCAAGTCAGCCTTCTTAAGGGGGATTGGGAAACAGATGGCCTGTCAGACAGGCGGTTCACAGACTCCTTAAGTCACTAAATAACCTTACATTTTAGAATCAGATTAAAAACAAACAAATGAACAAAAAAAACCAAACAAAACCCCATAAGAATAATAAAGAAGACCAGTCAAAAATGTTTTGTATTTTTCTGCATGTCAGGGGAACAGAATACTCATATCTACCATCACTACAGGATATATTGTTAATATAAAAGTTATTTTACATAGTCTATCTAAAAATCTTTACTACGTTAGAGACAGAATAAACAACAAATAAATGTACTCTGTGTTCATTACAGAAGTTTCTTGCAATAAGAGTCAGGAAAATCATCAAGATAAAGAGTTCTGCAGGATCCTGGTTAGTCATAGAGGTTGATGTTCATATAACAATTTTGCTGCCATTACTTAACATTGAAATCCTTGAGCGTGGTGGGGGGGAGAGGGAAAGAACATGCGTTATCATGCTTTCCCTCACATAAACAGAAAGAGATAATGCTCCCTCTGTAATGATGGGAATCAAGGGAGTACTTCTCCGGATGGCATTTTCCTGTGAGGGTACAAACACCACATATCAGCATTTGAGATAGAGCCACAACTATTTCTGTGCCCTAACTAACCAAACTAACCCTGAGTTGGCCATGCACACACACAGCCCGGGGCTGTGCTGGCGATTAAGTCGCCAAGCAAGCCCTGCAGAAAAACCGTAACTTGCAAGAAGGAAGGGCTGAGACACTGGACCAACTGCTCTGCAAAAAAGAACAGCCTCTTCAGAGGAACTTGGTATAGGGCTACACTGACAATTTCTCTTCCTCCTTTGGAGGAACGGTTTGTAGGAACTGCCACGAACTCTAATCTTAAGAGGAAATGTCTGCCTCTAATTTGGGGGATTTGTGTAAGATGTGTTATATCTCAAAGGGCTAAGAGAGCTAAGTGATAAAGAGTATATGAAGACCGAAAGAGTGTAATAATGTAGTGTGCTCAAATAGGAAGAATGAGGATGAGAATACGTGATGAAAAGACAGAGAGGCAAAGGAAGATAAGAGAGCAGAAATGCTGCAGTATATAGAAAAAATGAATAACAAAACAAGCTCAGGACGGAAGGTGGAGGGAGCCGGAATCAGTAGCACTGATTATAGCAACACTTATTAAGACCAAAAAGGGAGTAGAGGAAGAGAACAAAGAAAACTTCAGAAGGGGGAAACTTTGTGACTCATGTACTTCAGAGAAAAGTAATAAACTCAGAGAGAGTCAGCACTGGGTAATTCATTACTCAGCAGCAACTAAAAAGGTCTAAATACTTCCCTCTACTCATTTAAACTTGAAATTCATCCTTTATGACATCATCTCCTTCCGTTCCCATCTTTAACACGTTATTTCTCCCTCACCATGTTCTTACTCAACCTATCTTGATGGTCTTCTAATTTATGCAAGTATAATTCCTTCTCAAATGGTGTCTCCCAAATTTACTTTTGCACCTTCTGAGTTCTTCCACATAGTCCTCTTTTGTTGTGGAACAAAGCCACAAAAATCTAGGAATTTTTAAAACAAATGTGATGGAGAATCTGACACAAGAACAACATTTAGCAAGCCATGAACATCAGCAAAGGTGCTACAATCCCCAAGTTCCCAAGCATGCACAGCACAGTTGTTTCTACATTTTTGTTTGGAGAACAAAGCTATCAGTATGTATGTCAGCTTCACCATCTGAACAGGCTGTCGATCATTCAACTCCCCCTTCAACAACTCAGAGTTAATTCCAATCTGACAGTAGTGAGGTTTCAAAAACAATACATCTCTCAAGTCACTGTAAGGGAAAATAAATATATTGCATGTGACATGCAAGAGCTGGGCATACAGTCACAAGGCTGAGCTGAAAATACTATTGTAAAAGTGTCTGGAAATGAAAGGAGGACCTAAGGAAACTGCAAGAAGAATGTCATTGAGGACACATAGGAGAAGGAATTAAAAAATAGCTAAGGGTAGGTGCTGAATCTATTGCTGCGGTGGCATGGCAGCATCAGCCTTAGTTTCCAAGTACAGATTCTCATAGTGAAAACTGAAATTCCACATAAACAGGAGACATTCACAAGATTTTTCTTTTCATAATGATCTGACAGGTAACCAGATTTTTCAGTCCGAGTCACACTGTAACTAGAATCCTGTTGCAGCTTGGAGAATTATTTAGTGACTCATCTTAATAAAGAGTGACTAGGAAGATTTATAAAGCATGCTGCCAATTTTTTTAATGCTCAAGAACTCTGTTTTGTTCAAACTTATCCCCTTGCACCCCCCCGACTTTCTCAAAACAGCAACAAATCAAAACCATGCAGATACAAACAAGAAAAATCCTAAATATGGAAAATCCCCACAGAAACACAAGTAGTCTATATTCATACTGTCACAACATTCATTTACTGCTCCTAACACGGTAGTGTGAAAAATTATCAGGTAATGCCTACACAACATGTAGGAAAGCACTGTTTAGCTTGATTATGTTTACATTAGCAATACCTTCTCCTTGTATTTAGCTTTCCCATCTATTCAGACTGTATCAGCTGTCATGTGTTCTATTGCTCCCCAGGTCCCTGCTTCCCTCTCTGCACAAGCTGCGTCCTCTTGTCACAACCTCTAATTGTCTCTTCTTCAGCATGATCCAACATCAGCCGACAGTAGAGGTTGGAGGTTGTTTGCCCTGCTGGATCACTTCCTTTCTGCAATCCCTGTTCTAACTCTCCTCTAGACCATCCCTTTCATTGCATCAGATTTTTAGCCTTACCTTAAAGGTCATACAAAACCTTTTTGTCCTGTAATCACCCCATTCCATTCTTACCTCCCAGGTTTTGTCTCCAATTTCAACAGAACTAAGACTTTGATTAGGGCGAACAAAAGAATAACGCACTATTACAGTAAGTTCTTTGGCAAACTATGTGAGACACAAAATTTCCCACAGTAATTAGCAATTGTGTTCAAAGGACCGTGTTTCTCTCAGAAAGTGTCTACACAGCCTACTCTGGCATGGCCCTAGTGACTGCCAACCAAGATCCTCTCTGGTAATAGTACTTAAAGAACCTTTAATACAAAATCTCCTTCAGGAAGCTGGGGAAGTAGGACAAAGAACTACCTCCTGCTGACCTCCTCTTCCACTGGTGTGTGTTTTCTGTAGGTAAGGTACCTGGCTGTGCTTTCACATGCCACCAAATTTTGACCATGGGGATGCAGATGACCTGCTGCTAGCAGAACCCAGTGACAGCACCTGGCCGACTGCACTCACATCTCAGAGAAATCAATCTCAGTTTGAAAAAACGCTTCATTGACAAGTGATCCCAGTTTTGCAAAATAAGCACAAGCTTCTACAGTAAGTACTGAGCAGCTTAACATTATGCTTTTAGAGGAAAGCGAAGTTGCTTTTTTAAATCCTTTAAATTACCACCTAATATAATACTAGGAATTTCTTAATACAATAATTGATTAAAAATCCTTCTAATTCAGCAACAGATCTGAAGGTGACCTTTAAAGGATGGGCAATTTCCATCCTTTAAAAATCTCTCTTAATAACATAAATGAAAATTTGGTCTCCAAACACATGGACAATTAACTATAACTGAATAATGAAAATATTTCACAATTATCAACTAAATCCTTTTAGATCCAGTAAAAGTTTGTAGAGAAGTTCCACAGTTCAGTTACACCAGACCTAAACAATATGTAATTGTATTTCTTACCAAATAAGTTCAGCAAGCAAAGGTGCAAGACTAAAAGCCAGGAACACTGCATTCCATTCCACTCATTTACGGGACATGGAAAACACAAGCAGAACAATCAAGAGAATCTTTCCCACAGTGACATTAAAAATGCCTCAGACAAGTCCATATGGACTACATGGATGGATGAGCAGCCATTTTAATTTCCATCCTGTTTCAAATATTTCTAATTCCTTTTAATATGAAACACAGAGGGGAATATTAATTTTTTGCATGGTCTTATATCTAATACGAAAGTATTAGTGATTTTACTACTGTATATTCAAGGACACAAATCTCATTGCAGTATAGGCACTTGCAAGCATTATTTTTTTGCTGAATTGTCTGGGAAACAGAGAGCATGGGATGTGTGAAGAGGTAGGATCTGGAAGTTGCCTTGATCTACACAATGAAGTAGAGGTGCTCATGTCCCTCCTAAAGCGAAGAACTCTATAGTATAGGAGTAAGCCCAAGTTAAAGTTCTTTCCACTACATTACCTATGCTTAGAAGCATTTAACTTTCAGAAAAAGATTGATAATTTTCTCCTACTCCTGAGGGGTGGTCCAGGACTGAAGAAATGCAGGCATTAGAAAAAGAAAAAAATATCTAAAACCTGTATTTGAACTTGGTGGCGTCAAAATCTTGTCTCTGTATTTGCACAGCTGAACAACACATGTAAAAAAGCACAGTACTAAGAGATCCAGTCTGTACTGAAAAGTTCTGCCAATATAGTTGAATTTACTAGAAGTCATAGCTTAAGCTAGCAAAATTTATTGTGCAGATGCAGTGATGCTGACAGAAGAGTGCACTTTTAAAACCACTGATGTAGATAAGCTCTGAGACTGGAGCCATTCTGATTAATATCATAGGCTCTTAACGCATCCAGGTGAAAGGATGAGCACAGGCAGCAGGGTGAATGAAGGGGTTCAGACTGCTCAGCTATCATTTCTGGACACACTCATCTTCTGAGGAGGTTTCATTCAGCTGAGAATGACGAATGTGCTACTGCACACCTCCAATTCATACACAGATTGCCTCATACAGCTCGTACTGCCTCATATACAGCTGCACAAAGATGTTGAGTAGGATTAATAATACCAGGTTTGGTGTGTAAGTTACTCAAGGTTTCCAAGAAGCACGTGTCAGAAAGAAAAAGATTTAACATAGGTTATTTGCTGGTATTGGGGAAGTTTATATTTCATTTGGGACAATAGGAGGGACAAAGGAAATATTAGTATATCTTTATGTCATTTAAGATCTCCATATAACTTAAGTATATGTAATCAAAGAATCCTCACACACACACACTCAGCAAACAGTGCAAACACAATGCAGAAAAAACACTAAACAAACCCACAAACACCAAGTACAGCTGTAACAAAGACAGACTTGCACAGAGAGTTTGACATATACTGATGGAGACTAAAGCAAAGCAGGTAAGAGAGAGATTGGAAAGGTGAAGAGACATTTTATAGCTCTGTGGAATGACTAGACACATAACCATCAGATCTTAATCCATGTGCAGCTCTTGTTTCCTTAATGCTTAAAAAGCTTAACTGAACATTACAAAGCTAGTGAACTGTGAATGTGAACATATATGTACATACAAAAATAATAAAAACCACCATGAAAGACATGCCATGGGCAAAGTATTATTAGAAGTATTCTTCTCCTAAATATAAAGTAAAACCCACTGTGTAACTTACCTAAGTCAAGCCAGCTTGGGAAATGCATGTAACTAATCTGACTCCCTCACACTTTGGCAGTTGTATATTCCAAACCACCTAGATGCTGATAATTTGTCTCTCTCAAAACTACGGTAAAAGTGACCAAACCAAGACAACCAGAGAGCATTGGAGGAAGAGGTAAGGCAGGAATGTTCTTATAACTATATAAGTTGAGTTTTTAAATAGTCTCTCTTCCTGAAGAATAACAGGGGATCCCTTCCCCCTTGGACAAAAAAAAAAAGTTGAAGTTTTTAAATTTAGGTTACAAAGCAATTAGTCAAATGTGCAAAGTACCACTGTGAACTTTGAAGCTAGAAAAACATACGAGTGTAATTGCCTCCAAATTCCTTTTATCTATTTATTCAACTAAAATGAAATTTATTATGGAAACAAAACCAGCACCACTAAAAATGGCAAAATATTGCTAACTATGTATTGCTCTGTATTTCCTAACCTGTTATTCCCTCAAGGCTATGTTCCAGTGTACCTGAGGGAGAAATTAGTAGCTTTTGGCACAGGTGCCAGATTTATCAGGAGTTGCTGCCTAAGAAATACTGCCTATCAGCAAGTCAAAAACATTGCTGTGAGGCTGCATCTTCCACCTCCTATTTAAACATTTACTTACCTTTCACAAAAATATGTTATCAATAACAAAACCACTATGGGCTGGTACATGACACTGATTTAAGGGCACTGACTGTCCTCCAGAATTGTTAAATTAGACATTGTGTCACAGTGATTCAGTAACAGCTACAATATAAGGAACTAATAAAGTAGTACCTTACCTTACCTCACCACGATGTCAGTCCTGAACACTTCCGCATATCACTTCAGTCTGTGCCGTGCTTGTGATAGGACACAATACAGTTTCCTTCAAAAGCAATCTGTCAGTCTCAATTTCTGAATCGAACTGAATTTCTGAAACCCTTATCCATAAATCATGAAGCATCTTGGCTTCCTCAAACGAGACATAGTTCAGAGTCGAAAAGTACTGTTTGCAAGAATCCTGGTGATAAAATTCTATAGTCTGGGTCTTCATGCAACTACAGGAAAAAAAGACTTGGGAGTCTTTTCAGGGATTCTATGTTCTCCCTATTGACTGAAGAGGAAGCAAACTGGATTCGGCAGATGCTTACCAGAAATTAAGCTTAAAATTTACTTAAAATAAAAAAATCAAATAAAACACCTTTTCTTGTTTTTTCAAAAAGCAAGATGAAGAGCAATAGCTAAGGGAGATCCCTTCCCTCTTCTCCCCCCTTGCAGATGCCCTCATTTAAATACTCATCCAAAAGGACCAACTCTGTGCTCTGGTGCTCCACAACTGAATGGGCTTGAGCACCCCCAGGATCATCCCACACCTCTCCCACTGAAGCTTGGCCTTGGTGCAGCACACAGGAGGGTCATTAGGGTGAGGGAGCAACAATGTTAGCAGGCAGCACAATGTTAGCTTATTGCTTGTATCATCTTTATTTCATCACTAAAGAAAAAAAAGGGTCTTTTTATCCAGATTTAAATAAGAAGTTTCTGACCTGCAGCTGACTTCAGTCTGTTTTTGAGTGCATTTGGCAGTATTGACCAACACAGTTCTCTCAGACAGAAAATAAAAGCCAGATGCACATGATTTCAGAAAGCTTTAATCTAATTGTATATGAAGTAGCCCGATAAATACAATTCTTGCCAATCCTGGTGAAAGGCCAAAGGCTTTACACTGACTGGTCAGCATAGGGTCTTGAAAGTGCCTGGGCTTGTCTTGACCTGAGCTGGTCTTAACAGTTGCCAGGTGGTCAAGCAATTATTTCCTGGCCTGAACCTGAAAATATAGAGGGAATGCCTGACACCCTGTGGTAAATCACTGGGTAACAAGGAGAACCCTGAGGGGTTGTCACCCTGTCACCTGAGGCTGGGTAAGGCTTTGGAGCAACCCTCAAAACCCAGGCTGGGAACTGATGTGAACAAAGCAGGCTACAATAAAGCACACACAAATAGCCCCAAGTGCACCATGATCAAGACGCCAGACCCACCATGAACACTGTGGTGGAGGGCAGGGAATGCTGGTGACTTCATGGAAACAACCCTCCCCCCATCATTTTATTTCCACCCTCACAACCCAGAGGAACAATTAACATAAAAAATGTCAGGCACTTGGAAGTTCCATTTAAAAATCTTAAGTTATTATTAAAGATTCTTTTCTACATTCCATGGACTATCAGACTGTTAAAACATTAACTGGACTACTGGGAAATTGTTAGTTCTTTATCTATGGCATGCATCCTTTTAAGTTAAGAAGATTCTGAATTGATCAACAAAGCTCACCTTCCCATCCACGAGGAACAGTGTTTAAAAGCAAAGGAGAACTGCAAAAGTTTTGGAAGATTTTAAAAAACATGTTTTCCTGAGAGCTGCAGACTAACTCTCCAGGCACTTTCCACTGCTTTTCCCTTACTCTCTGCATATGCAAAACCTTTGTCTTTAGTAACATGCAGTAGAGAGTAATGATGATAATGGATGCTGCCACACAAACTCTCATCTGGGCAATAGCATCTGACTGATGAGTGTTTGTCATTGGACACTAATGACATGTTAAACCACGGCGTAATCATTACACTCTGCATCCAACTGCCTGCTTTCCAGATTCAAAATAATAAGCTTCAATAGACTTCAGAATTTAAAAAGGAGAAGAAATTTTAAAGAATATAGTATTAAATATGATCTACTGAAATAAAAGAACTTTAACCGCTGTACCATTAGGAGCTAACTGCTTCAAGGAAACTACAAACAGTCTGTATTTTATCCAGGCAAAACTATGCGTGACATCAAGAAAAGCCTTACCTTCCACCAAATATCAGTTATAACCAAGACAGTCTTATTGTCTGTCTTTGTTTGGAGTACATTTTACTACTATAGGAATGGGTTTATTAATTTAGATGGATAGGTAATTTATATATCCAATAATTATAGTATGGGTTAAAAGATCTGCTCTTTTAATACTGTGACTCATGGAGATTACTTACTGAAACAGCAAACACTTTCCACAGAGCTTCTTTGTTACATTACTGCATAAGACCTGTGACTAATATTAATGTTTATTTCAACACAGATCCTTACAAAAATAAGAAGAAAATATTCTCTTTCTTGATTCTTTGGAAGAAATTGCCCTTGCTCCCACAGATCTTAAATACCCATATTCCCAGAGACTGTTTTGTGAAATGAATCCCTTGATGAGCTTCAGAATCAGGCATTTTAACAAAAAACCCAGCCCTGTCTCAATACTCTGCTGCTGCCACCGTTGCTAACGATTACAAGCATTCAGTACTGTGAATAATTCAGAAACTCATCTGTTCCTTTTAGTGTAAAGACAATGTTGAGAGAAAAGGGTCACTTTTTTTCCTTTTCCAACTGACTTTGCTATCCTAGCACTGGTCCGATCGCATGATAATACCTAGTGTTTGACATGCATCCCCTGACAGCTTTTTAGCAGCAGTTAGTCTGTTTAGCTTATACTCTAGAAATAATAGGAGCACAAAGGAATGACAAGTTTCAGCGGTTACACACCCGGTACTAGGACTCACATTTGCTGAAGCTATTTCAGATACCTGATGTAGAGGCCTATGTTTAATTATAAAACAGACAGATGCCAGCATACATATTGTAACTGGGCAATCTGGTAGTGATGCACGGAAACAGAGGTGCTTCAAAAACATTTCTTAAACACACATGTGAGCAGTATAATCACCTGTTTCCCAAAGACTAACACTTGAGAATACACCGCTCCAAGCCTTTTTGACAAGTCTGTAAAGTCAATGCCACTTCCCCTTTAATCTTATGATTAACAAGTGCACTAGAAGGCTGTCAATATATACACATACAATATGCAGTTTTATTTGAAAATGTTATCTGTCAGAGCAAGACAGACTCATGCAATGCAGTGTTTCAGGGATTAATTACTGTTTACTTGAGTCTTCTCCTCCCTTCACTTAAATTATAACCATTTTTTTGCCAAGAAATCTTATTTTAAATGCATACGCAAAGGATTTGTATTATAGTAAAAGCTCCATCTTCCAAAAAAAGATGAGTTAAAACTTTAACTTAACATTGTAGTGAACTCTAACATGCACCGAATTGAAGGCTGCTGCACTGACCCATAGGTTTGTGTTTAACCATGAGGAAAGCTACAGTATTCTTTAATACTAAAAAAAAATCCTAGTCAATACAGCAGAGCATAGCACCTAAGTATTTTTACCCATCTATTTAATTATTTTCTTTCTCTGGCTGAAATTAACTAAATGATCAAGGATGATGACTACTTAATGGCAAATGAAAGACTACTATGCTTTCCCTCTCAAATAAAACCTACAAAAAACCCAAACCCCCTCTCCAAGGAACAAACTAACCCCCTCCACAATCCCTAATGTTCAAATAAGGTCTAGCAGGTTGTGGTTTGTAACCTGACATCTTTTCCCCATTTCCTTCTTTCTCACCAAATAACTTTAGATATATCAAAATGTCAAATTTGGTCTCCTTGGTTTTGCCAAAGGACTTTTCAATGTCTTCATTATTGAGATCAATGAACTCCTCTCTTAGGCTTCAGCAGAAAGAAGAGCAGCACTCTATCCTGAAGAGGGAAACCTTTCTCCCAAGTGTCCTGCACTCACAACCACTCAATTTCACAAAAATTAAAAAAAAACAACCAATCAACAAAAACCATTGTGTGTGCACTTACTCGTCTGCCATAAATTTAGTTTTAGTACTTTCTTGAGAGAAAATACCACAAATAGATACTTATCATTCTAACAGCAGGACAAAGTCTCTGTTTCTAATTTCAAAGCTCCCTAAACATCTCAATTCTATACCAACTGCTGGAAGCATGGTGAAGAGTCAGAAGTGGTTATAAACTTCCCACCTTTCAAATGCTGCATGTTTGCAATCTTCCACTACACACATCCTGTGCAAAACTGTGCAATACGGACAGTCATAGTGCATTCTGAGTTCTTCATCTTTTTGTATGATCACCTGGGCATCTCTCAAAAAAATTTTGTTACCACCATGTGTAGTTTTAGATTATGCCAGGTACTAAAAGATTCTAATAAACACACAGGCTCTTCTTTAGTGTCTGCTAAAGGGAGAAATTCAAGTACCTATTCGTGAGGTAGAATTTACATATATACTCCACATATTCTAAATTTTACAGTCATTTTAAGAAAAGGAATTTTTTTTCCCCTTCAGGTGGGGATGCTGCCTGTGTATTTGACAGACAGGAATGATAATGTGCGTTGTTAGGCTACTCTCCTACTCTCCTACCAATTAACAGAGCAGCTACCGCACTTAAAAATGGTAGTAATATGAGCTGCTGTTCACAACAGGCAGCTGCAGGTTCTCCTTAGGCACACAACCTGTAGAATCATAGAATCATTTAGGTTTGAGAAAACTTCTAAGAGCACTGAGTACAACAGTTAACCTACCACCAAGTCCACCACAAAAACATGTCCTTAAAGTGCAGCATCTACACATCTTTTAAAGACCTCGAGGGATGGAAACTCAACCACTTTCCTGGGCTACATTCAAACTGATCAATAGGCACAGTAACTCCCACTTTGACCAAGACTTTTAACTAAGAAACTGAAATAACTCTTATCCCACTGTTTTGTCTCAAGCCAATAACAACCAGTAACAACACTGTGCTCTGTAAAATTGTTGGTGATTTTCCATGTTGGAAAGAGTCAAATGTTTTGGTTTCTTACACTTCTACTGGTGAAGAGTGAAAGAAAACTGAGCAGCAGAGCAAAAGAGACATTTCATTTCATCTAATGAATTCAAATAAATTTGTACCAGCAGGTTTCACTGTCCATTTCAGAACCCTGTCCTCTGGGCTGCTGAGATGAACACTGATGACCAGTGCTCATAAACATGAAATTTTTTGCTGGATTTGCTTACCACCGATAATCCTCATAGCGCACAATGAAGAAAAAGGAAGGCAAAAAAAAATGGAGAGCTAAGAATTTATCTTCAGCTGTAAACAAGGAATTCGTTTAAACACTACCACGTACAATTCATTTATTGTCTTATATGCCTCAAAACAATCACTAATGCAAATTATACTGAGAAAAAAATTCAATATTTCTAATTTGTTGTTAAAAAACAGCTAGTACATACAACAGAAATATTAGTGTAAGGCACTATCAATTTTGATACAGTTTGTAGTTACATATTCAAATTATTGCATGTAAGAAATTGTCAGAATTAATCAAACCCATTAAAGCATCTCAGTTTAAGGTGCTTTCCTAAATTTTGAATTAACATGAAAACACTGATGAATAATGGAAAACACCTACATGAAAGATTTGCATTGGTACTTGCTTTAAAGTTTGTATGTTCAGTGAATGCATTATAAACATGAAATCTTACAAAGATACTTGTATTTGTTATTTATGAGATTCCCATTCTCTCTTCCTAATATGTTCAAACTGTGAATTGCTTGTCTCTTTCTACTAAGACCATTAAGCATTACTGGTAGCAGTAAAAAAACCCTGTTCATTAATTTTTATTGGAGGGTGGAAGAGGGAGGAAGAAGGCACTATGGTCCAGGCCAGAGGAAAACAGGCATTAAATAAAAATTATAACAAATGGATTTTTTGGAGTGTGTACACAGCCATATGCCGCTAAACCTGCGAATACTTACATATACGCTTAATCTTACTACTTCGCAGAGTCTAATGTCTGGAACAAAATCATACACACAGTTTTCAAGGTCGCACACATGTATAAATTAGTCTATCACCGTGAAAAATTTGTCTTGCTCGTCAAATGATTTGCATTCCAGCATTCCAGTTTTAAATAAGCTTTGACAACTCACCTTAGAGAGATTAGTCAGAATTTAGAATTTGTGATGAGTTTTAAGAAAAGCATTGTTTGTAACATAGTGTATGGATGCTATCTATAATTACCATAGCCGTTTCTTTCATGGCTATTTAATTGCCTCCCATAATAATTTACAATCCACACGCAGCGGTGCATTCTATACAAAAAATTCTTGAACTGGATTGTATGAAAATATCCAAACCCCCTAATATTTTCATATCTGGCTGTTCAGGTTCATATGGGGTCTCTCAAGAGTCTTCCAAATACACTTTTACATGACAACAAAGCAAACCTAATAGACAACATAGATTAAGATTTATGGCAAAATTTCCCTTTTTTTAGAAGTTACATTACAAACTACATGAAGAACACATAATAGCAAGCTTACTTAATGTAAAAAATACTTGTCAGTGATGCTCCACTGGTGCATAATGCTTTGAAACCCGTGTTACAAACAGAGAAAACAATCACAAATCACAATCTTTGCTAAAAGATACAATGTGTAAAGTATGGCTTGAAGCACTCTCTTGGGAAATGTAAACAATTTAAATAAATAAAAATTTACCTTTATGTGCCAAAATAATCCTGTCTCTCCCAGTCTTGCAATCTTTAACAATTTATACATCTTCTGCACTGATTTTTCTTCCATCAGGAGCCACCAGCATCTGCTGGAGGAAGCAAACGGTTTCCCTCCCTTTCCCTATATCGAGTCAAGGTTTGCCACAACCCAAAAACCCCAAAACCCCCAAAGGGGCTGCAAGCATTCTCTCTTCCTACAGCTCTTCCCGGTTTCACTGCTAACCACTTTAACTCAGGTAAGGGGGATAAAGATTTCAGGCATGAGTTACAGGCATAGAACCCAATGGATTTGTTAAGAAGGTGTCTTTCATTTAAGGGCTGCTGAATTCAGTATCCCTCACTACTTGTCACATAAAGCTTGCTCATTTGCAAAAACGTATACCTTCTCATTAGTAGTTTCCAAACTTTCCCTGCAAGGCCAATGATCTGAATAATCCCATTTTATCATAATCTGAAAAGATTAACACCATGGGTATAGCTACCGTGTGTCATACTGAGGGTAAAAGGTGACTTTTAAGGTTTTCTACCATCTTGTTGAAAATAGAGTTGAAGACAAGGCCAGCTACCAGGCCCTGAGTATTGTTGGTAAATGAAAAAATTCAAAATGTTGTGATCAACAACAAATATTTCATAATGCCTATGTTAGAAGATCTTCTAAGATGATAATATTACCTTAGGAAAATCAAATTCCTACACACAGCAAGACTCCTTGGGGGGAAAAAAAAAAAAAAAAAAGGGGATCAAAAGCAGGAAAAGTAAGAAAAGAGGGCACAGGATTTTTTTCATCCCTAGTTTTACTGACGTTGCCTTCTAACCCCTCCAAACTTAAAACTATTTCAGAATATTAGGGAGTCATAAGAATATAAATACAGTAAAAGCACAAGCATAGAGACTAACTAACGGGAAAGTCTGAATTCATCCAGTGGAAGAACTTTTTTTTTCATTGACCCAACAGTTTGGTAACATTTCAAAACAATGTCCTGAAGACATCTGTCAGACAGCTGCATCAGAGACAAAAGGTTCAGGTCTCAAACTTCAAAGTAGCTCTGTAGCTTCTTGAATTACATTAATCAAATTCAGATTTTTAAAGAGTAGTTGTCAAGAAATGGTAAAGGTATGAATGGTAAATTAATGTTAAAGAAATGGTTTGTTTATCTACACATGCACACAAGATACATATATAATATTCCATTGATTCAGTCAAGAATACTCTACTGTTTTTACAGCTCTCTCTTTTAGATCTTTCAAGTTTCTAGAAGAAATTTTTTTACAGAAGTAAAAGGAGACATTTGATATGGTTCCTTGAAAGACAGGATCCAAAAATCCAAGTTGCTGTGGTGTAACAGGGAAAATATTCCCAAAGAGAAACTAACAGACAGGTAATAGCAAAAAAGTAATAGAA
The DNA here is from genome assembly GCA_013396775.1 of Cephalopterus ornatus. Taxonomy (NCBI): domain Eukaryota; kingdom Metazoa; phylum Chordata; class Aves; order Passeriformes; family Cotingidae; genus Cephalopterus; species Cephalopterus ornatus. Next base: position 168,622 of record VZRE01005080.1, read on the forward strand.
ATAAATGTTTCCTCTATGCAGAAAGGTCCCACCAAGAGCTGAGCTGAAAAACTCATAAAACATGGAAAAAAAGAAATTAGTTGAGAAGATATAACTATTCACTGTCTTTTACAACTAAAGAAATAGGGATTTCTTCATATCTTTTCACATAAGTGCACAGAAGCAAACAGGACACTAAATTAGCTGAATGCTTGGCCTGACCAGTATGTTTGTTCTTACACTTTTATTTTAGAAAATCCCAGTAGCACAAGCTGCAGCATTTCTTAATTCAAACTATCAAAAGGCCACTGGAAAAAGTGGCATCTGCTCCCTTGTACCCAATCCATACTTTGCAGTATGCTTTATCTAGTAGCTGTATGTCAGGATGAGCTAGAAAATCAGCCAAATGATTTTGCTGGGTTTGTTTTTCAGGAGTCCACAGAGGCAGTAATGTGAGGAAAAAAAACCCACTGGCTTCACACATTCACCTAAAATAACGTTCTTTCCTATGGAGAGTTGTAAGTTATGCAAGTAGCAAGAAGGTAGTTGGGAAAAAACATTTGAAAAATGGAAAATTTCATAACTTTGACCTTACTGTAAGTAGATTACAAACACTGTTTTTGCAAGCTCCTCAACTCATATAGGTTCCTACTGGGTCAGTGAGCTGAAGCATCTCACCATGCTTAGTTTCAGAGCTGGTGTGAGGAGTCAAAGAAATGGTACAGCTCAGAGAAGGGTATCTTTTGGTGGTGACAAGTTATTTAGGTTGTCTCCATTCTCTTGCATATCAGTGTATACAAAAGACCAAACATAGTTACATATTCTATTAAAATTATTAATAATAGTTACAAAACACTCATTTTTCTGGACAAACTCAGGAAAACTAATGAAGACTCAGGATATAACTGAAGGAAGTTTGAAAACCTACAGGTAAGTGAAGATTGTTCATGTGCAGAAAGTGTTTTGTTTAGCTCGAACAGCATATTTATCTAACACGCAATGTTACTGGTTTACAATTGTGTCGTGCACATTATTTGAGGCATAGAGAATAAAAATAGCTATCATATCCACTAAAAAAATATTTCCATCTCCACACTTCCAAAACAAAATCTACTGCTTGTAACTTCTTCATAATAGCTAACTCTTCCAATTTAACTGTGGTTTGTTTCAAATACTGTACACTTATCAAATCTTACATTCACAAATACTGTCCTAAAGAAATCACTTCCATATTATACATTTTTATTTACAGCAACCTTTGTAAAATAGAGAATTTTACAAGGAATGTATCGATTCCAAGATAATAATAAATGGGAGCTGTGTTATCTACGTAGGTTTTCTTCAGAAAAAGGATCAAGTGATAAAGTACTGTTGTGATTTGTAAAGGTCACATGCTGGCAGGTAAAATCAATCTTAATTTTGAGAATGGTGTAAGAATAAAAAAAAAATTCAATTTCTAAGTGCTGGATTCTTAGGAATGCCTAGCTTGAAAGAGCCAATCATAAACATAGCTGTAAGTAAGATATTTTGATGAATTCACTGAATTAATTACTACCTCTAAGACAGAAAACATTGCTGTGAAATGTCTGTTTGCAGCAAGGTTAACTTTTTGCTCAGATACATTCTGTCTCCCCATCTACTCTAGTTTCAATATTTTTTCCAGTATTGTGTTATTTTTACTACTAATAGAAAAATTGTTCATATTAAAAAAATAATAAAAAAATGAAACACAATTCAACAAAAATCTATTTGCATTTGGATTTAATCTATTTAACAATATTCTGTAAAGTGCATCTTGAACTTTGAAGGGAGCTTTTACAACCAAATCTTTAAGCTTAAAAGAGAAATTCAGTGCAAGATAACTAAAGGACAGAGGACTGGTCTGTCACCTTTGCCCTGGCTAAATATGTTTCAAGTAGAAATGCGACTGAAGTGGACATATAGAAGGCTGTGGTTTAAGAGAATATATGTGTTCTGTCCCTCTGAAATGAACAGTTCTTAGATTTGGGGAGCCAAGTAGAATTTTACCAGTGTGAAAAGTATTAGTTCTAGTTTCTTCATCTCATGAATCCTCAGAAGAACACTCATCTTAAGCAACACTTCTTCAGAGATGTCTATTTTGTATAAACAATCTAGCAAAATAATCACATTACTGCGGTCTTTAGGCAAAGGATGCCTAAAGAAAGTGAGAAACACTGCATATTTATCTTTTCAAATTTCCCCAAGCTTACAGATTGTTCCATTAGTTTAATATTTTGTTATTCTTTATTAATAAATACACCAGAAATATTACATCACTATGGATATTGCTACATTTATATTCTGTATAAAGCTTGCTGAGGAGTCTGCATGTGTCTCTTGCATAAGACTTACACCAAGTATGGCAGCAAGAGAGCACAAAGAAAAAAAACCTACTTATGAATGTCTAATAGCATAACTATGAAAAATGAGTATCTTCCAAGTTCCTTCCCTTTAATAGAAGTTTTACACCTTCCAGGAAAAAAAGCAAATAATCTTCTCAATATCAACACAAAGTGTTTGGTAGTCACTGATCCTAGTCACAAGCAGGCAGCAAGAACACTAAGATTAGTGGCATCCTCTTGTTCGGACTAGAGAAGGTTTATCCCTCTTACTTGCAGATCCTAGATGGCCAGGTGAGGGTGCCAGCCACATCAGCCTCCACCAGTATGTCACAGCCACTTAGCACTTTTAACTTTGTGAATGTGAAAAACATTCAGGTGTCTTCTGCTAAGAGTGCTCCAAGTAACACCTGCCAAAGCCTGAGCATTGTTGTGAGCACAGCTGCTGGACACTTCTACAGTGATACTGTTTACGACAGCATCTTCCAGCAGATGGAAACACATGCAACAAACACAGCTGCTAGCTGTAGGAAAATCTCTCGCCCGCGTAGTAGAAAGTGAAGCACGGCAGAGGCTTCTTGTGAGCTGAGAAGACTGCTTACACTATTGATGACAAAGTGATGGCAAGTAGCAAAGTTTGGTACTTGCGACCCCGCCGCCTACAAACCAGGAGGAGGGAGAACATGTTCCCACGGACAGAGTGCACACTGGTTATGAATAAGCAAGGCGAGTAGCCAAGGAAGCTGAGAATTCAGTGCTATTATCTAAGTCTGACAGTAAGAGGGGGCTACCTTGATGTGTATGATGTGCTGCCTTGACTGTCAGAGCAACTATCTTAGGGAAACAGCGAGAATGAAGAATTAGGAGAGCAAAGAACTTGCATTTCCACAAGTACAAGCCAGAAACTTAGCAATGGGGGGGGGGGGAAATCTAGTTCAGAAACAAAAAAGAGTTGTCACCAAGCAAAAGAAATCAATTTCCACAAAAGAATAAGGGAGGTGTTCAGCTAACAACAGCCCACTTCCTCTAGATGAGTATTCACATGCATAACATCCCATTCTAGACCAATAGTAAGAACAGAATAAAATGGTTTTTTCCCCTTACGCCAAAATGTAAAGTCAACATAAAACAATATTCCAGCTTATAATATGAAGCTAACTTAATCTTAGTCATAAATCAAACCTAAAATTTTATTTCTACTACAACTGACTATTAAGGTAAGCTTAATGAAAATAACAAATACATGCCTACATTGACGTAGGCACCACAATTTCATTTTTGATCCCCAACTTCTATTCCAAGACAGCTCTTAAGGATATATTATTATAATTGCCTTTATATCTAAATGATAAAGAAATTATCATTAGAACCTTGCAAAACCTCTGTTAAAGATGCTTAAACTATGTTTCCATTTAAAAGGAGAACATTCATTCTGCAACTCAGAAGACTAATCTCAAAAATTACTTCTAATAAATACTTGCCTGCACTATGGCTGCTAAGAAGATACTAAATTACACCTGAGAAAAAGCATACTCCTAAAATATTGAAATACTATATATGATACAGAAAATATCAAAGTAGAAAAATGTTTCAAAAAAAAATGAAATTTTAAACTTTCAAACAAAGTAAGAGACTTTAAGGTCTTCTGGGTAAAAAATTGTCTTTTGTACTTGAAAATTTTCTAACATTTTGTAACTGTTTAGACAGAATTAACTTCAAAACATAATACCTTTCAGAGGTACTCCCTGGTCAGTCAGTGAAGTCTAACTGAATTTGTCACGACATGCAAACACCAATTTGGAAGGAACTGGTTTTCCTTAGTTCACATTTGAAGATAAAACATTTTGACTGAAACAAACACAAGCCTCCAAATAGGCTCTGACCTTTGCATAACTGATCACCTCTTTTCAAGTTCTGCAGCTGTAGCCAGCAACAACACGCTAATGAACAATTTGCCCACATCCAACAATCTCCAAAGCGCCTCAACCCCTGACATTTAGAAAAAAATCCCACACTTTCTTTGGCTGGAATCTGCTGATAGGAACATTATATCAGCTCTACAGACGATGAGAGATGGTGAGAACGGAAACGCTGTCAATATAGGTAAGACTCAAATTCAGAGCTAAAAATGTTGTTGCCATTCACCTCTATGGCTATTACACAGCAACACAGCTTGGGAACTGTCCCCTTGCCTCCTGCACCTTGCCTGTGGCGCAAGCTGGCAGCTTCCACTGCACTGCCTACGGGCAAGGTCTTGTTTCCACAAAAAGCATCAGCCTCTAGCGCCCCCCAGTCCCATATAAATACCTCTTGGTCAGGCAGACTGACTCTTTGAATGCAAATGCAAGTTGGGAATTAATTTTAAATTAGAGAAGACACTGAAAGGGATACAAATCAGTGCACAAAGCAGTCATGAGGTGTTTGCAGACTGGATCTCAAATAGTCTTCTTTGACACTGGAACAAATCAAAGCTGTTTACAAAATATTCGCTTTTTGTCTTAGGTCTTGAAAGATACCTGCAGCACTAACGCAGAGATCATACCAAGCAAAGAAACTTCAGGGGTGAAAACAGGTGGAGTAAACATTGATTTGAAGCCAAAACAAAATCAGCTGTAGGCTTAATTGTGAACAGTCACTGCAGCAGCCATTAAAGCAGTCTTCCTAGGCTATTCAGTGAGCAAAACACGCATAAGTCTCACAAGACTGTTCCAGCAAAATGTCTATAGCTTCAGAAGTGTTTATATGGAATAGAATGACAAAGGACACTTGCATCCTGCCCAAAGTGGATTCAGGTATCTTGAAACTTTATACAGAGAAATGTAGAAGCAGTAGGTAAAAAGTGCTTTATATTCTTAGCCACTAGACCTCTAGAACTGGCACTTTTTAAAGTCTGCCTAAATCAGTGAACAAGCCTCAGCATTGGACTTTGTAATGTAGAAATACTCTTAATAGCCATCACAGCAGAGGAGTTTGTTTTTTGTTATTCTCCGAAAGCTGAAGGACTGTATGCAATGTCATGTATGAATCACAGTAAATATACATACACTTGAAAATCTAACCAATGAAAACAACTGCAAACAACTTCAAAATTATTCACCCAAATAACATGACAGCCTAAAAATTATTTTCAAGCAATATGTATTACTCAAGAGCTCCTATTAAAATACCTTTTACTCGTGTAACTAAAATCGGTGCTAGAATGAAAGGAAAACACTGAGTGCAAAATATAAGAGACACCATATTGATCCTTGAATTTAATTGCAAGCCTGCCAAGTTATAGAATAGTCAGAAGAAGAATGAATGCTTCTTTCATATGCTGGAAATACAGAGACAAAGAAGAGATGGAGAGAAATGAAACTGCCAAGACAGGAAATTCAGACCACAAGGTACTAAAAAAAAAAAAATGCCAGTGTTATATATATAGTAAATCATATTTGCAGGTAAAGGAAACGTATCAGTTGAGAAGTTCAGGATCAAACATGCTACCAAGGTTATTCACAGAAAGTCTAAATAGCATATATACGAGAAGAACAGTTGATTTGTCCTCAGGAGAAACACATCCATGTGAAGTATTTACAGGGAAAGTCAACACCAGCAGGCAAAGAGAACAGAGAAGAGTCATTAAAGGTGTCAAGAAATATGTACAGCTGAAAATCACGAGCACAGAACTGTAAGTTAGCAGCATAATTTAGACACAGTATATAAGAAAGAGCAAATGGCCGAGTGACCCTTGCGAGAGGGACTCGAGAGAGCAAAGGTCTTGTCACATAAGAAATGAACAAATACACACCTTCTTTTATTTTTTAAGAGATGTGTAGAAAAATGTCCATAATAAAAGGATAGGGCCGGCAGTTGGATGAAAGATTTGTAGAACTATAATGGTTATATGAGGAGGACAAAAATAAAAGAAATAATACCTGCACATAGAGACTGCACAGTTCCTTACAGCAGTCATCATTATTATGATTTAGGTCAATCTCAAACATAATTTCTTAATAACTACTATGGAAAAGACTATGAATAAAGTCTAACACTGACTATCTTCTCTTTTCACTACCAAACAATTCATGATAAAAATGTTCCTTAGCTGGAGGACTTTATATCAGGCCTTTTACAGACATGACATTTAAAACTTTCATGAACTGAACAATCTCAGCCAACTCTTAGAAAGCAAAGCAGCAGGCAGGCTAGCTCACTCCAGGTACTGTGTACATTTACCCATTTATTTAAATTACCTAACTAGATAGGATTGTAAAGCAAAAATACCACTTGTCAGCACATATCAACTATAATTGGTGCTGCACATTTCATAAATAAACCAAAATTGAAGACTCTATAAGCATCTGACTAACTAGCAACTCAGTCCATGCCTAAGTTTCTTCTCAGAGCCAGAACAGTTTCTGAAACTGAAGATTTGACAGAATATGCATAATATCTAAAAAAACCATAATTGTCATCACAGGAAACACTTATGATATATTTAATAAACATATAATTATTATTTAATAATTACATATTATTTGTATATTGTTAAACATATATCAGTATAATGATATCACAGTAAAAAATGGCTAATGAGAAAACAGACAGACATTATCAATGTCATTACATACCAATGTACTCAAAACTATTTAAAACAGTAGGACAATACTGTTTTGTTAAGTCTTAACTAATCACAAATTTTTCTAACTTTTTTTTTTTTTTACTATGTAGATATTGGTCAAATATTAGAGGATGCTTAAATCTAAGCCTCATGTAACTTACGTTCTAAGCTTCATGTAACTCACATGACATCTATTTATGGCCTATGAATGCCTGTTATGTCCTTCACACGGTTGGAGGTGAAAATGGGAGCGTCCTCTCCAGTCTTCCAGTTCTTACATGAATTAAGCAGAGGCCATCTTAACAAGTGGGCTTGTAAATCTAAAAAGTCCTGCATCCTTTTGCCAAAACTTTCTCTTCCAAAAAAAAAAAAAAAAAAAAAAAGAAAATAGAGCAGCAGAAGCTGCCTTTTATTACTGAGATCAGGAAAATTGGAACAAAAAAAGAAACCTAGGAAAAGAAAAGAATAAATGAAGATTTAAATGTTTTAAATCACAACAATGCATCATATACACATCATTACAGAGGACATAAAAACATAACATCCTAATATGATTACATTTAAAAGTTCTATAATGATGTGCATACCATATCTTATGATTTAAAACGTTTTATTTCCATTGAAGCAGCTCTACAGCTTTAAAACTTACTGCAATTTCACGTCTGCTACCTCTTACATTTTTCAATATCAAATGACAGAGTCTGCCGAATATTTACTTACTAAGAAGCTTGGCAGAACTTGCAGGCCCTGATTTTATTACAGGATTGTAACTCTATATACAAGTTACCAGACCTTCTGCTTGGAATCACAACATCAAGAACTAGAGTAATCTTAAGCAAAGGTTTTGTTCAATTGATTTTTCTCTGTCTGAACTCCTCAGCTTAAAAATCTTGATGCTTTGAAGCATCCAAATAGTGCTAACATTCAGTACACAAAACACATCTCTGGTGTGTTGTCAGACTAAGACTCAGTGGACAAATCAGAAATAGAAATGTTGCAGAAATACAGATATTTATATTGTACAGGACCGACTTCTAGCCCTGCTTCAACTGGTAAAGAAAAACACGTGCTGAGTACTTATGCAAGAACCTAACATATAAATAAATATATGTATACCATACACTATATACATACCTACAAGTTACATATGTAGCTACTCAGATGTAATACTCTAAGAAACCTTGGCGCAGAAGTAGATTAAAAACTCAAGATGTATGAATGAATATTGCTTATTTTCAACTTTTAAACAGGTTTCCAAGCCAAGCATTAAACTGGGAGTGTAACATATTGCTCTGAAAACACCGAATAAACCAGCAGAAGGAGGAAAGTTTGTTAAAAACACAGATAAGTGTCATACTTCGCCACAAGTGGGGAAGTAGCTTTGCCAGTGTTTGAAAACCAGTAGCACAACCACCAAAAAAACCCAACCCTGCAAAAAACCACAAGTTTCTTTTTGTCAAGTATTCTTTCAAGTCAGCTGATCTTGAGAAATCGAAAGCATAGCTCAATTATCTTTCATTCTCTAATCACAGTGGAGAAAGAAATTTAGTAAGCACAGGATCAGTTCATGTATCACTAGCAAAAACTCAGCAAACCTTCTATAGCCATTGTAAGTGCAGTGTTAAGTGTTAGCAAGTTTCATTTTCAAATTGAAATAGTGCAGAACAGATGATAGAATTCATCTAGCATTTTTTCAGGGATGTTATTTACAGTATTTCTTGGTAAGGAAAATGCCTGCATAACATATACAACTTTGTTATTAATATACCAAAATCCTCCAGTTTCTTTTCAGGCATAGTAATGTTTGTCTCAAAAAAACCCCAATCTCCCATTTTCTACCAGAGTCTCAACAGGTTTCATAGTCAAAGACACTGAAGAGTCTCCTCTTCCATGAAAAGGGCTTGAGGAAAACTATGAACATCAGAGATATTCCTCTCCCATCTTCTCTTCATCTCAGCCAGTGATTTTCATGAAGCCATGCTACTAAATAAATAACCTGTCCAGATGGGCATTCCCTGATTTTGTGCACTTCTGTAAAATGACCTGGTGCTAAACCCTTTCCTGCTTCCTCCATGTCAGGTCCTGTGGTTGCAGGGTGCCATCCATGCTGCAGGACCAGAGGCGTACAGGAACAAGCTCAGCCCAGCACTCCCAAACAGTGGCTCCACACTCTCACAACATGCAGCACGTGCACTGGCAGTGTGAATCAAGAACTGGTACTGTCTCACTACAAACACGTGGATTTCAACTGCTGACGTGAAGAAGTCGGATTTATGGAAAACTGAAGAGACTGAAGCCCATTATCTTCCACCCTTCCCAGTAAAAGAACATATATCAATATGGGAAGGACAACTAGGCAGTCACCTGAAATACTCATCTTTCACTTTCCATTGCTCCCTGCGAAAGAAAAGCAAGTTATACTTCAGTCCTAAAAGTTTTGAGGGATTTCACAGATATTTGTATTCTTTCAGTTTGTTTAGTGTTTGTTTTTCATAAGAAAACTTTTCATCAAGACAAACTAGTAAGTTGATGGCAAGATAATTCTGTTTGAATATCACAACAGTATTTTAATTGGTAGACTGTCAGCCTTCATAAATTAGTCAAAGGGAGGATAACGAGTTTAAAAAAATAAATACGTTGGTAATGAACAAACAATCAATCACAGAGAAATAAAACCGAGGCTAAGAGAAGGATGATACTTTCAAGGGAGGCAAGCAATCCACAGAAAGAACCTTCTTTAACACCTACATTTGCCAGAAAGCATGGAACTGATGATTATTCCAATATACATAATGTATTCAGAGACCTCAAATAACAGACACTACTACCTGGCATTTTGAGCCCCGTTGTTGAAGTATACTGATTGTAAGCATAAATGTTCATCTTATAAAACAGGCAGATGGTCTGCTTCGCCAGAAACATTACAGTCTGACATTTGTTATCAATTGTACTGACTTAATACTAATGAGAGTAAATGGAAATAGATTTGCAAAAATCTGTCTCAGGAAGATGTATGTGTGCCTTTAAAAATGTTTTACTTCAGATATGTCATGCTATGGTATCAAGAGGAATAATGATATATTTTAATATACAGCACCACTCTGATATTTTGCAGAGTTTTCAAGGCAGTAACCAAAACCTACAAGAGAATAAATTTATTCAGGAAAAGAAGCAGAGGTGATGTTTCAGAAACTCTGCCATAGCAGAAAAGAAATCAAAATTAAACTTACTTTTTATGATATTATAAAATACCATTATACCGATTACTGAGACTTTTGTTCACAAGTACAGCAATTTTAAGATAAGCACAGAAAGGGTAAGTTACATTTGTTCTTTGAATGCCGAAATGCTGTGCTCTTAGTCAGTGTGTCCCTGCTGATCGCATGCTCACTGCAGGCAGGGGAAAGAAAGAAGAGCCACCAGGCTCTCTCCAACATGATGAACTACCAGAAACCCCGAATGGGTTAAGCAGCACAGCCTGCCTCATCACAGTCACTGGCTGCATTACGAATGATGGTATAAATCTAAAATCCAAACTGACAAACATTAAACAAGGGGCATAAATATCAGTGCTTTCTCAAGCCTAACACTTCTCCTTAGACTTGTTCTTCTCCATGCAATTGCTTCAGGTCTTAAGAATCATTGAGGCTGGCTATGTTTCTCATAATGATGAAGTAGTGAAAGTGTTCCTTCTAAGTCAGTGTCTGGTCATCAGCATTTCTGTGAAGTGACCACATTAGTATCTCTCAGATTTCTGCTGTTATGAAACATGACAAAGGACACCGAATTTTAAAAGCATCTTTTCGAATACAAATTAACAAAAAAACCACTGTGCTCTTGCATAAAGGTGCTGAAAGATGGTCAAGGCACTATTCTAAAATTCATTCTTATAGCTAAATATGCTGCTGTCTTAATAGCAAAGCAGTGGGGCAGGCCATTCAGTGAATCCTGACCCTCAACTAAATGCAAAAAATTGACTGAAAACGCAACAGTCTCCACAGCATAAGCACTGCTCGTCTAGCAGGACATGCCAAGGCACGGACACAGAGCCTCTACAACAAACCGACACCACAGAAGCTCCTTGCTTGTTTTGCTCCCTTCAGATGCTTTCCTTCCTGTTTCGTTTCTTCAGCAACACCATAGTGGGATCAATTATACAGCAATTCGTTACTCTCATTAATTACGCAGCATCAGTTCCATGAAGATTTCCGAGTTTATTCAAATTACTCTAAGCACAAGCACAATTTAAGACTGAGGTGTAACAACACAGCATTAGGTTACGATTTGATTGCTTCATTTCAATTTATGTCAGACACTAAAACTTGAGAACTGATTCAGACAGACTAATGGTGAACATCTGGATTTCTTCTTTTATAGCCAGAACTGTAAATATGACTATTCACTCATTTACTATTTCATCAAAAGCCAATGCCTGTTTATTATCCAAGGATAGAATATTAGAGGCTTTATTATGAAGCAAAAATTTATTTGTTTCTAATCATCCATATACTATAACAAATGAATATAGCCAATAAAGAGGTGTTTAAACAAGTCTTTTAACCTAACTTGTCTATAGGCTATTGATAGAAAACATATGTAATTGTATTTTTCGTTGCTTGGAAAAACTGATTTTGGCTAAGATTTTCAGACCCTATGTACTGAAGGGCAGACATTAAATATTACATTTTCCCAATTATGTAACATTTTATAGCAAAGAAATGGTCATTGCCAGTAACTTCTAAAGTAAGATTGAACCCAAGATTCTATTCCTTGCACAGATTGCTGTATTAGCATACTGCAAAAACTATGTACTCCAAGTTGATATAAAAATGCCTCTGCTATAAAGTACAGAAAACTTAAAGTCAGCTGTACATGCTGTAACACACTTTCTCTGAAGCTTCTACACTGAAACACAAAACACAAATTAACTGTCATGTTTAAGCAATTATCTTCTATCAAAATGATCAAAAAACTAATTTACACAAGAGATACAGTAGATGCATTTCCAATTCCCCCTCTAGCTTCCCCTAAGACAGAGTAACTGATCTAAACAAACACAGTCAATCATTTGCAGGGTGAGAAGAGTGTTTTTAAAAATTATTATTTATTCTTAAGTAAATGCAAGAAGTGTGATCTTGCCTAAAAGGAAGAGACTGAAAATACACAAGATATGTCAGTGAATGTTTTATTATACAGGGATGTCATCCAGACCAATATCCTACTTTTCACTATTATAATTTTTTTCTCACAGAAAACTGATAGCACAAACAGATACTACTCCATTTTCCAAACAAGCTTTTAACAGGCTAAAGAGTGAACTAAGTGGAGAGAACAAGTTTTGGATTTAGCCTCCTGAAACAGAGTTTGCCTCTTGTGACCTTGAGCAAGATGTCTGTTCCTATCTCATGAATACTAGAATCTAGAACATGAGCAACATCAAGTGCCCAGGTTCCTAATGAAAACATATAAACAAACCAAAGGGAGAGGGGACTGGACACCATGGACAATGCAGACAGAGGGGAAATAACAATTTCCCCCCCCTTTCATTCTCTCGAGACACCCTTGCGGATCTACAGCAGTGGAAATTTCTACTCAATTTGGTTTTTTTAAAGTACAGGACTGGGTCTTATTTGTTCAATTTTAATACTTTAAAAGTGACTTGCTGCAATAAATTAATATATCCACACACATATACTTCATATATTCTCTCTCTCTTTTGTATGCAATATGCAAATTGCACTAAAATCTATTGCAAATACCAGAGTCTAATTTTGAAGAGTGACTAAAAAACATAATGTACAAAAGAACATAATGTACAAAATCACATTACAAAATTGTTATTAAAAATATCTCTCCTGGAGATATGAACTACTTTTTTTGTTGGTTTTTTTTTGTTTGTTTATTTTCCCTCATCCCTTCATGCATACAATTGCATAGCCTGGTATTAGCATTGGTATTGAACCCACAGCTTTTTGACTAAGGAACAGAATACAATGGATAATTTCTATTCCAAAATTCAGAAAATCAAACTTTTTGTATATTATTTCTTTTAAATTGAATTGGGCATTTAAACATTGTCATATGTGAGACAGTAAATATATACATTTTTTAATTGCTAAAGAGACACAACAGGTTTTTGCTTTTTTTTTTAAATCGAAACAAAACAAAAGCCATCAATTCCACCACCTCCCTAAAATTGCAGTCACTGTCCTTATGAAGCAGTGATTTTCAAATCTGAAGAGGAATCATTTTGGATCAGACAGAAATGACTGATGTAGTGATGTATGAAAACTGTGATGGACCAGTGCACCATTTTATATACCTTCAGCTTTGGTTTTGGTTAGAAGCTAAAGCAGGACAATAATAAAATAGGTTGTCTTCTCTAGAAACTAAAGTAAAAACAAAAATCTCTAAGAGCCATAACAAATTTTACTTATATCAGTTAGTAAACAGTTAAGAGATAAAAATCTTCAATATGAAACCCATTTTGTTTCCTATAGAGACACAAAATCTATTGCTAAAACCTGAATGGTAGACAGTCCTTTTCAGAAAACCTGAATCCATTTGTTTTAATATTGAGGTACACTTGAACCACCTTCTTGGAGACACACATGTTAGCAGCATACAAATTAGCAGCATGCAGGTACTTGAACCAGTGCTTGCAAATCTGGGAGTAAGCATGCACAGTAGCTATTGCTTTGCACATACAACAGCACTTCCCTCCACAACCTCTAAGAACTTCCCTCAGCTCTTAAGATTGTTTGAGGAAAGATGTATCAGGAAGGAGATGGTCCCGGTAAAACAACAGTTAAAAGTTCTGAGATATGAAATAAGAAGTTTCCATAGACTTCTTAGACTCCTTCACACTTCACTGACTAAATACACAGCAAATCAGTCATGGCAATTTGTGGTTAACTTTCACTATGTTCACAAAATACAGACGTTCAATTTTGAAATTTGATCAATACTTACACAATCTTACACACCAAGTTAATTGGTAAAAATGCTGCATTACATTCTTTGAGGCTGCTCTGAGGAAATATTTAAGTATTTGTTACCCAATGCGAATAAACCTGCTGTTTGCAAATACTCATGATGGTTAATGGAAGTATTACGTTGTTAGAAGGGTTTCAAAGTGACTTACATCAGCATGTAAACAGGATAAAAATAGAACTAAAAATACTGTACTGAAACCATGACGGCATAATTTAGACACACACACAAAATGCAAAGTCCTTTTCCCTCTCAACAAGAGAAATATTAAAACACATGAGTCACATACAGAAAAGCAGCTTTAACAACGAAGTGACTGCTGTGTAGCTTTGCGGCAGTAAATAGATATCACAAGCACATACTCTTAAAAGACCACTATTTAAAATTTTGCTACATTATTTTACAAAGAACATCTAGCAGTCTGCAGATCTCATGCATAAATAAGAATCAATCATGCAAAAAAAAAGCTAATAAAAATCTGAGCAAAGACAACTGAAGTCAATTGTACATTTTATATATTCATTAATTAAGACCAATTGCCTATTTTATCATCTATGATCCTGGCAAAACTCTGCGATTTGCACAATAACGGCACCTGCACATCAACCAGTGTCATCTTCTAAAGCAAAAATGTGCATATGTATTTCTGCAATAAGATTAAGATTAGTTTTAATGGAACTTTACACAAGTGTAAGCCCACTGTAGTGATAAAAGCAACAACTGTGTGTTCTGCTGCTTCTGCCCAGGTCTGTGCACCCCTGCCCCTTATTCCATCCCAAAGTTTGGCGTGTCCCTGTTATCAAAGTTTTAACTTGGGTCCATTCCCCTGCCAGTATCTGCGTCCAAACACTCTTAACGCTGGCACAGGCAGGTAGAGGTACAGGCGGGGACGCCTGCAGTGTTCATGAAACTATGATTCTCACCCCATAACCTGGCTTCATCATCTGAATCCAGCAAGCATTACAAAGTGAATCCAGACCTGAAAACTGTTTCTGATGTAACAGTCACTTTTTGCTCAAGTACTCATCTTCTCCCAGCAAAAACACCATAAAAACTTAAAGAGGCCAGACAAGCACTGCTCTTTGTCCTCTTGTATACTCCTGTTCTTCTCCTGTACTGCTGACCTTAAGCATTTACCAGTAAAATTCAGGTGCATAATTCAGGTTTCCATACAAAATCAATTTGGAGTCGTGGTAGCTAGATTTCTACTGTTTAGCTCTTATTCTATTCTTTACAACCAGAGCTAGGCATCACTACCAAAAGACATTTCATCTTTACTCATACAAGCTAGAAAATGTCATATTATCATACTGGTCTGAAACTTGGATCCTGTGGAGAATGCAAAGTAAAAATTCAGTCAAGGGTAGGGAAGCTGAACAAGACGGTAATTGTTGACACATATATACATATATATTTGCCACCCATATCCAAATGCAGCAGTGAAAAGCAGATGAAGGAAATAGAAAATAAATCAATTACTGCACAGGAAAGAAGTGCACCTTGGGAATAAGGACTGTGGAAAACAAGCTCACTAAAGCTGCCAGCAACTGTCTGAATATACATTTTTTTTTTTTTCACATTACAAAAGATGAGACAATATCACGGGCTTCCTCACTGCTGAAAGGCCACCAGCAGTTTGGACTGATGAAAACCCTTTGAGAGACAGTAGTGGTAAGGTAGCATTACAGAGACTTGGTGGACCCATCTGTGATTGATATAAAACTGAACATACTAGTAATGATATATTTTCAGGTGTCACATGTGTGAATTCGTAAAGGAAATTCAAGGGACAGTTTCAAACAGACTCAATATTGCTCTTAGAAATCAGACATCTACATTATGAAGCGTCCTCTGGCTAAAAAGCTAGAGTCTTCTTATCAAAAAAAAATCTCAAGTTATGCTTTATCCTGCCCAGTCACGGTAATTATTGCAATGATTTCCCTTCCTCTTTTACTAGGGGGAAAAGATCCATGATCTTATTTGATTCTTTAAGGAGAAACAACATTCTGGTACCATCTCATTATTTTAGCCTAATTTTTCCAGAAAAATAATGCTATTATGAGAAGACTAAACAGAAAAGCATAAAATTTGAACCACGTTTTCCACGTTCTATCAAATTTTGCAAGATACTGGATGCCTCAGATATGAATTTCACAGAAGTTAGAAGCCTTACAGAAAAATAAGATCCAACACAGCAACTCTTCAGGGAAAAGTAACCACAGCTTAAAGAAAAAGCAATCTACTAGCTAATCAGAATTCAGGTTCTATTTGTTGAAACCACAAGCATGATGCTCCCTAATAAAGCCAAAAACCATTGAGGGAGACTGAAATGAATGGCACATTTGAGGGACATGGCAGGGACCTGGGATACCTGACACCAGACACTAAAATACATAGGGAATGAACTTAGAAAAAAATTCAGGTTTCAAGTCTACTACTCATGAAACAACTCCATGGTTATGCAGTATTCTCAAGCCATAGCACCTAAGAAAGAAAAACAAAAGAAGACTTGAAGAGCAGATACATATAAACATACACATAGTCAATACCAATTAAGCGAAAGGGATGAAAACCACTGCAATTATTACTGTGACTGGACAGGTTTAACTATCTTGGGAGCATGCAATATAGCAATGTAGATTTGTGCTGAGGTGCCTAAACAAAAGACAGAGCATATCTCTTTTCATCAAAATGTCCAATATGATAAACTTTAAAATAGAACAGTAGAGAAAAACTCCCACCATTTATTCTTCATACAAGTAAATATTATTTGTATATGTGGAGTGTAAGCAAACACGCATCCTTTTAAAGGCCTGGCTTTCGAAGTATATTTCATTTTCTTCCACTTCCTCTAAGAAGAAAACATCATTGAAAGACGTAAAGAAGTCCAATAAAATAAGAAACAGATAACTGATGTCCCCCAAACCTAGAGCAGATACAAATTATTGTTGACTCATATTGTAAATTGCCTGTCCACTACAAGCTTTCAGAGTAATGCAACAAGGAAAAAAATGTTTTTCAATCACTGCCATCCATCAACTTAGTAAACAAGTAAAATGTATACTCTGCCATCTGCTAGCTATTAGTCTGTGTAATCATAAAATATCATGTAATGTAATCATAAAAAACACTATTATTACCTACTCTTTCAATTTATAAACAAATATTTCTATCTGTCAAATGATTTTATGCTAGCGTGAGGCTTGAACCTTTTGCACTGCTTACCATCAATCTAGTTGTCAACCTCAGATAAGTCTGTCTCCTTACCACAGTCCTCCTACATTTGGGAAATGCTCAGCATGGCAGTACTCTATTTGATCCCAGAAGAAGAGAAGGGTCAGTAAATGATCCAGCTGTCAAGGACCTGAACAGTTTAACAACAATGGCTATGAGAGTCACTGCTCTTGGTCAGACTGACTTAGATGCTGCCATGAAAGAAGAAAATAGAATTCTCAGTTATAAGATTTTTTTTTCTGCACCATATTCTATTTACCCTTCATACTCATCCTTAAACATATCTGCATGAGAAAGAACCCTAGAAAAGTTACCATTTTCTCAAATAATATCTTTTAAAGGTAAAGTAGAAACAGTTTTAATTTAAAATGCTTAAGTCAGAGGAATAGTCCTTTCTTTCATAGATTTCCAACCAAAACTATCCATTAGAAAGCAAACATGTTAATGCACAACACTGTGCAGGGAAACTAGTAACATTTTTCAGTGACACGTATTATTAAAATACGTTTGAACAGTACTGATCTTATTCCTAGAAAGTTCTTAATATACTGGAAAGTCATCACTTAAAATGATGTTCACTATTTTCACTAGCTCACAAAACTTGCTAGAGATATTATACCTTCAGACCAATAGAAACAGGAGGTCCAGTTGTTTGAGCTCAGACACTTGTTCCTTAAGTACTTGTAATTTACAGCAGAAAAAAAATTAGGTTTATGACAGGGAAGACTCTGCTTAAGGAGATTTTTTTTTCCAACCAGCTAAATGCCAAAACCAAAGGTAATAATGGCTTATGTATCACTTACATTATTTCAGCTGTACATGACTCCCCTTTGTTCTCATAGGTGATTCTCTGCTAACTTCTGGATTAGAATCTGTTCCTGCAGTGACTGAATGAAGTTGAACAGCATAACAAGGGAACATCTAGCATTTTGGTGGCCTATAAGTGTCACTGTAAACTAAAATAGTAATTTTTTAAAGATAGATCGATCCAATGTGCGAAGATTGACTTTGGAACTCTGAATGAATATGTGTCTCAAGCTACAGAAGTATCTTTTCTTTCTTTCGATCAGCTGTTTCACGACCGATTTCCTTATAACCTGTCAGAAACCTCTATTTTCTTTCATGTCTTGGTCAGTAAAATTCCGTCATGTTCCACAAAGAGTATCAGTACATCTTCAAGGTATGGTCCAGGGTCTCACATCAATTAGCAGTGTAAGAACACAGCCAAAGGGATAGGAGAGAGATCATGCTCTTAAAATACAAGTATGAAGTCCATGCTACTAGAAACAGCAACCTTCATGCCACCTCATTGCTTCTTGGGGTAAACACCTGTATTCCCATAGCAATCAGGATTTTGTTTGAGCCAACAGCCACTCAGTCTGGTGTATGGTGCTGCCAATACAGTCTAGGAGCCCTCTAAGTGGAACAGATTTTCCAAACTACTGAAACAAGGAGTGAACTCTGCTAGATCTCAAACAAATCTGTCTCCTAAATCTAAACTTGTCATCTTCTCCAGGTGTTTATTAAACAGTTGTGCAGTTTGTATGGCAGATTCTGCTGCAATGGAGAAGAATTAAAGAGTTCAAGAACCGCACTTAAAAACTACGCTATCCACATTGCAAGGTGATTGTTTAGAATTTATGGAATGAAATGCGTATGATAAAGCTAGATATTAATACATTAACTGAGATATGTACTTTCAGTTTTAGGCATTTTAGGCATTTTGATGCAATCTTTAATTATGTAATCACATATCTGCTACAGAATTCATGGCTGATAGCAGAGGAAAACAGTACAAGATTGATGCTTGTACAAGACCTCTCATTTTCTCAACTTCCTAAACTTTGTGTCTATTGTACTTGACCTTGATATCTAAACTTATTATATATAGTATTTATGAGATTTAACAATTAATGCTGTCATAAAAACATGTACTTGAATAACAGGAATGAGATAGTGATATTAATGCGATTTTCAGCCTGGAAGAGGTTTCATGTCCTAGGATGCACCCTATAAGTCTATTCAACTTAACCACTAATACCACTGTCTTTATATCACTGACAGGGAAAATTAAAAGGAAGTCTCCAAAAGCAAGGGCATTTCCTTTCTTCTGGATCAATTTTGTAACTATGCCATATAGTATATGACATAAACAAAGGAATTTAGTGATTCACAGAAACCGAAAAATACTTCAGTAAAGTATTGTGCAGTATTTTTCAGTTGAGCACAGGCACAAGGAGAGAAATAAGTTTGGGGGGGGAGATAAAAATCACAAACAAACAAACAACAGCCTAACAGCGAAACAAAACAACAAATCCAACCTTCTGGACTACCTCAATTTCTCTCTGCAAAATTTTACTATGGCCTCTTTCCCTAAACATTAAAGCAACATGCCTCTCCCCTTATAATACATGAGGAAGAGGGAACGTCCCAAGAGTGAGACATACAATGAATATGTTCTGTGACAAACCATACATACATTAGAGAACCGGTGCAAGAAAAATTTTTATTTTAAGATTCTTTATGTTAAGAAATAGGGTTGAAAATTTTGTTCAACCAGAGAAGTTTGACTTACTTACATTAACCACATGGTACACAGTAAAGTCATAAAACAGACTGCTATAAATTCTATACTTTTGCAGAAAAAGGTACCTTTCAGTTCTTTACAGTGCCTCTTCTTTAGTCTAAGTATTTGTCTTCAGAATTCATAACCTCCGACCACTTCAAAATTTCTAACACCAACTCCACAGAATCAAACCCAAAAGACTAACTCAGTTCATAGCCTTTACTGGTCACTGTAAAAAGAATGCAGAAAAATGCTTGCTTGATCTCTTTCCCACTGCATTAATACAGAGGAAAATTTACCTCTGTCAATGGTTGACAGGATGAACTGTCAACACTCAATCTAATGCTCACTAGGCTAACAAGGCAGGTGATTCTATGAACGGTGGCAGCTGAGAGGAGCACTGCTCTATCATCTAATGGTACAAATTTGACCCGGAGAACTGGGCCTCAACCAAAAAGACTATTACGTCTGCCAAACTAGCCAGTCTTATTTGGATTTTATCTAAGTTTAAGCAAGACAACACCCACTCCTGCCCCAAGTAAGAATGGTGTGGATAGGTGAAATGTGAGTCAACATGAAGACTGCTAATAAGAAGTAAAAAAACTTGAAATAAAACAAAACCAGCTGAATAAATTAATATTGAGTCAGAATTTGCATTTTGACCTTGTGCTGGGGTACTGGATACTGCAGGGATCGATTTACTGCACTGTTAAACCAGAGCATACTTTCAAGACAAGGAAACAGAACTAGAACTCTGCTTTCTCCCTCCCACACTGCCAAGTGACTCTCTAGTAAATTTATGACTTTTTACACACAAAAAGAAAAACATACATGTTGTCAAGTGGCAATTAAGTTATCTGCAATAAATATCATAATAGTGTTTTCTAAGAAAGAAAAGTCAGCATAACCAGAAAGTAAATTATAGCTATGAATTCCCCACCCAAATTTCTGATGTTATCCACTATATGCAATTCTATTACGGCTATAAGTTCATGATTGTCAGATATTGCTAGAGCAGCCGAGTACTTTTAATGACAGTTCTCTCACTTGAGATATCAACTAGTGAGGGAAGTTAATAATCCAAGTACAGTTCAATTTCTTACATTGCAGTCAACATTGTAACTCTCCAAAACAAATGGCCAAACATGATTTTAAGTCTGTAGTAAATGACTATGCAGCATTTTAACAACCCATAACAAATGACTATGCAACACAACAATAAAGAATCTTCCCTAGTTTTAGAAGAATAAATAAGGAATATAAATATTGAAGAAACCTAGATGCAAGATCAGCACACCCATTCATATTTTCAGTAAACATGTGATCGTAAGACAAAAATTATGCATAAACTGAGGATTTACTTGCATTTTTAATGCATATCTTTTAAGACATAAATAATACTATTTTATCAGGGAAAAAATGTTGATATTCAGCATTTCAGGTTTAATTAGGTATTTAGTAAAAGTGTAGGCAATAGTGTACTTACAGTGACTAACTAAAGGAAATTTCATACAGCTAGGTGTAAAAATCATCAACTGGTTTTGTTAACACATACACCACCTTCCTCAGCCCATACTCACACAGCTGGCTGGAGGACTTCGTGTGCTAGATTTACCTTCAACACTATACATTCCTAAGGCAAGGACTATCATGTCCATCTCTGTGCAACATGCAGTGCAGTACAGCTCCCTCCAACAAGGGTCTATTGACAAACATGCTATCTAGAAATGCTGAAGCATTAAGGTCAAGGTCACTGGGGAGCATAAAACTGGGGAACAATTAGACAACAGATCACTACAACACTCAGTGTAACAAGTTCTTCAGCAGTCTTGAAATAAGTAAAATGTTAATAAAATATATTGTATAATATTCAGTTTCAAAGAACAGATATATACGTACATACTTGACGAAAAAATAAAAATCAATAGGAGACTAGCAGAACAATTATTACAAGCATTTAGGGTACTGCAGATATCAAAAGGGTGTATCCAGGGATTTTCAGAAGTCCAAATTCCTAACTAATTCCATACATACAGTAGGGTCTTAACCCTTGTCTCTTGACAAGAGATTATTACTGAAACTGAGAGTAGGGGATGTGCTCCCATTTTCCAAGGCAGGGTCCATGCTTGGCAATTCACTTCAAGTGCTTTGAGTTCGAGTGGTTTTTAACAGGATCAGAGACCACCACAAAAATATAAGTGTAACAGGTGCATAGCTATTATTTGTTTTGTCCCTTGCAGTAATGAACCAGTGACCTACCAAGTAAGCCATAGGTGAACAGAAGTGCTGGAATATTCTACTAAATCAACTTTTAGGTTTATATTACAGAAAAGACTTAATTTCTACTTCTGAAATTGACTTGCGGAAACAAACCCCAAAACTCACAAAGAGTATTGAAGTAGGTATGTTTATTTACAGCGCCGGGGTGCATGGGGGATAATCCAGCCTTTCATGCCCCTCCTCATTACCTTTGTTCAGCTCCTTTTATGTGATTTAATCTTACATATGCATTAGTTGTATTAGATATACATTAATTGTGTTACA
>VZRE01005081.1:0-278252 GCA_013396775.1 Cephalopterus ornatus
CTTCGTTTAAACACAGGCTTTCTTAGTAAAGGTAGAAGTGTCTTATTGAATTCAAGAGTGTAATGCTAAGTATACACTTCAATGCTTTGAAGAACTGCTTTTGATTTGATGGAGAAGAATTTCAGAGGGAAAAGAAAAAGATGAACTCCCTGAGTTCTTAAACTGAACTGTATATGTGATTTCTTATTTACGGGAAAAGACTTCATCTGCTGCACTTGATTTCTTTCAAAGGAGCTCTGTAATTACCTCTTGGAGCTTGCCAGTGTAAACACAATGGAACCCAAGAAGCTGCTGTGCAAATGAGGGTTAATGCAGCATATGATATACCATATAGGACCGGACAGCATTAAACAAAGGTTAATCCTCAGTGGCAAAAGACATTAAATGGACTCTCATATTGAATACCTTGACAGCAAAGGGGGAGAGAAGAAAAAAAGCATTGCCTCTCAGATGCTTAATTATCTGCAGTGTATATGCAAATATCCAGAATTTGATGAGGTCTTTACTTTTCACCTTTAAGCACCACATTAGTAATTCATGAAGCCACTACTAACGTTGTTGAGTGCGAGCAGCAGTGAAAATTAAGCACTAATGACTTCAAAGGTAGGGTGCCCATAAAATGAGTAGATACCTCTGAGGTCATCTGTACTATCTGAACATAAGTGATGGAAAAATGTACATTAGCTCAGCATTTCATCAGCTGCAGGTTTCTAAAAATCATCACTAATGCCAAGGGTAGTTATTCAGACAGCAGGTGAGTTGCTACGACAAAAGTTCACAACACCATTACTGAAAAGATCCCCTTACGAATCCTGGCCTAAAATACCACCAGCTTATGAGACAGCATTTCAATAAGGTAGAAAAGCAAAATAACACACTAGAGAGTCACCGCACCAGGGAGGTAAGCCAACAAGTTAAAAATCTCTTTGGTTTTGTCTCCTTTCCTGAGGACATGAAGATTCAAGCAAGTTGCAGAATTAAGTTTATGTAGTCATTGGGCTTTTCAGGGTCACTTGTAAAGCCCTAGTTACCTGAAGAGCTAATCTATGACAAACCACACTGCAGCAAGTCAGTCAGCAATGATTTTGTTAAATTGGTGCAAGAAATCCACTAGACTTTCAGACTATTCAAACAACTATATATTGGATA
Organism: Cephalopterus ornatus; assembly: GCA_013396775.1. Lineage (NCBI taxonomy): Eukaryota > Metazoa > Chordata > Aves > Passeriformes > Cotingidae > Cephalopterus > Cephalopterus ornatus. Next base: position 1,150 of record VZRE01005081.1, read on the forward strand.
CAGCTAGTATGGTCCTGAGAACTAACAATGTAGTTTATGCAATATTAAATAGCAAGTATTGAATTTACAACATAATATTACAAGGTTATTTTGAAGTGATTGATACATTAGTAAATCAAGATACCTGATCTTGACATAACAGCAACTGAGCCTTTTATGAAGATGTCTCTGTACAACTCATTTTCCATCTTACTGTGCTTTTAGGATTTCAACAAAAAAAGAACACCGAAAGAAAATTTTTTAAAGTAACTTAAAAAAAAAAAAAGAAATGGGCCCAGTGTTTTCATACTCTTGAACTATTTAAGTACTTACCTGATTCCAATATACAGCCATATCAGAAAATATGCCATTCTGGAAGATCACAGCCCCTGTTGGTGTCCATTTGAGTAGCCCCATGGAGCTGTAGCAATTTACACCCATCGTGGATCTGCTCTAGACCATGAACTGAGGAACACTTGATTTGTAATGTGATACCTCCATGAAAACCTGTGCTTGTAGATGAGAGGGGTACCTATGTGGTTTGATTTTTGACAATAATCATGAAGGCTAGTGAAACGTATATTTAGCATCAATAAACTTGAGTGTTAGCATGGGTGGGTGGTAAAGGCCCACACACTGATGCACATTAAAAATAGTGAAATCAGTTCATTAAAAATCAAGAGGGACAATAGGGGAAATAATACATTTTCCAGAGTTATTGAACAGCTTTTTAAGTAGGTTCACATTATAAAACAGATTAAATGGAAAAAAAATCCCAATACAGATGCTGCACAATCAGTCAAACGGCATATATTTTATTACAGGCAAAAGAAACAGGTAGTTGAGCCCTTTGCAACACACTGAGATTAATCATTCATTATGGGTCTGTCAGAAAATGAGAAGGACAGGATAAAAGACTGCTGCCACCAGTGGCACTCCCTGAATTTAACAAGGTAAAACTCCTGTTCAGCTGGAACAATGAAATTATTGAGGTCTGGGAAGCACAGGACTGAGAAAGCATAAATGATTTATAACCGACTAAGGACTCCGCCTTAGCATGTTTCTCTATAAATTCAGCTATGAATTCACCTGCCTCAGACAGGAGAGGAACTCCTGACTATCAGCATGAACGCATCTCTCCCATCTCTCCACAGACCAGGTACAACACCAAGGGTACATGTCAGTCTCAAGTAGGAACATAGGGCCCTTTTATGCACGGTACCCTTTTAAACGTGGCACCATAGCCAGTCCACTGGGCTTTTACAGAGGTATTTCCTGCTTTACTGAGTGTACCTCACACCTGCAAAACTTGGCTATTATTTTCAAGACTTAGTCCAGTGCTCCCTACTGCTGCAGTGCCTGGATCCTATCTATTTACTCCTGAATTCAGATATCTGTTTCTCCCAGAAATCATGCGAAGGCTGAAGATGTGGCATGGAATAGCTGCCACCTATCAGCTGGGGACACCTATGACAATCAACACACACACGTTAGGTAAGAGATAATTGCTAAAGAAATAGAGATTCCACACCAGAGAGTATTTTGCAATAAATAGATTTTTTTTTTCCAGGAGCCTACCCCCTTCCTGCTCCCTCCCTGGCCCTTTGCCTGCTGGCAGTGGGAGGAGAAGTACACCAAGAAAGCAGCATGCCATGGTTTCACTTGAGCCCCACAGTGCCCCTAGTAGAACAGTTACCATTGGAGAAACTAGAATATGTTCAAGAAATGCTTTAAGATAAGCATGGCCAAACTGGCCCTTTAGGGCCAGTACTAGCTGGACTTGCAGACTAGACAGAAAAGTTACAACAGTCAATTACTATTTGAGTTGTAAACTTGTATGCTGCAGGGCCACCACTTACACCTGAACCTGTGGAACAACACTAGAGATAATAAAACTGGAATCAAGAAACAATCTGACATATACAGTGATACACCCGGCATAGAAATGCTAAAAAACAAGATTAAGATAAAAATTCTGTTGAGCATGGAAATTCTCAGACTTTAATGTATAAAACCCAGGCCTTAGTTATAGGGATCTGCCTAGCTGTCAAGCCCCATGTTGTCTCTTCACTCCCATCCAGTCTTACTCAGCAAGAACAAGAAGTGGTCTAGCTATGTGTATAGCGCTGTGCTCCTGCATTTGCCTCCTCACAAAAAGTGGATTTGTGACTATTTAAAGTGGAAATACTGCTTTCCAGCACAAGAATTCCACTTGCTGTTGGAAATCCTACGCAAAAGAAAAATAATATATACTAACATATGTAAAAGTGAAAGAAAAAACCTCCAAGAAAAGCGTGTAGGCAGCTGGGGAGCAATTCCTGAGAAGACTGTTATACAGCAGTTAGTGAATTACTTTTTCCAGAGAGGCAGTAGCTAAATTATCAATATCCAGCAAGTGACTGCCTTGATTGCAGTAAATCTTAAAGGCAATACATCCTCTTCAATGGAAGAACCACTGCATTGCTATTTGCAGAATCAAATAACTTACTTCATGTCAAGCCTTTGATTTCCGCATGCTTGTTTTGGACTTTGAAGATTGAATTATGCATTAAAACCTGAGCCCTACAAAGTTTCCTCTACCTTGGAATGTGAAAAGAGTTTTGACTGTGATGATAAAGGCAGAATAATGTAAAAATTGGTATGGAAAACACTGGACAGCCAGCCACAAGTTAGTTCTTGGCTGATCTTGGAGACCCAGCAAGGTCTTGATTCAGCTTCAGTTTTATTCCAGAAGAATGAAACAGCGCTAACTGGGGGAAGAAAAAACAGCCAAAAACCCCACCTCAAACCCAAGAAATGAAACACATTTTTAATATGGCCTTATTTATCTACAACGCTTCATTTAATCTGTCTCAACCATCACACCTAATCTTTTAGTATTTATAGCACTCTATGCTTCCAGTCTATCTATTGTGCCCTATTAAAACTAATTTTAAAACTGCAGATATCAAGGCTGTGGCTGGCTCCTCATGCCCATTTTAAGGACACAGCGCCAAGCTTACCAATGTTAGCAGAAGCCTTGATAGGTCCCCCTCTTATTTACAGTCATTTTTTTTGTTGGATTTCTGGGATAGACTTTGAATAAACAAACCTGTTCAAGAGAAGGAGACAGCCTTATTTTTTTCTATTCTTTCTTACTTCCCAAAGATGTTTCTAAAAGCTCTCAGTTTTAAAGATAGGATAGATGCAGCAAATTGATTGGTCCTCCAATTTTTTATGGCACTAGGGTGCCTAACTGCAAATACCACCTCTAGATTACAATTTTTTCTCCTAGATGAACACAGCTTCCTAAGAAACGGCCTATTTTTTATGAAGTGAATCTGAGGGACTCACTTTTAGACAGCATCATATTAACTCATTAACTCAAAATGCGTGTGTACGAGGAAACTAGGGACAAAGTGGAGTTCAGAGACCTCAGGAGATAAAAAAGGCCCTTCATAGGGAAGCACTAAATGAGATACCACCTGTCAGAACAAAAGCAAGGTTTTACTGATTCCTCAAACCCCCACATATAAAGTGGGGTTTACTGACATTCAGGGAACGCAATACATTTTCCCTGAGGATTACCTTGTTCAGACGCCTGTCATTATTTAATAATGTTTGTCTTGCATTTCACTATTCAAATATATGGACATTCAGTATTTTCTTGGGGTGTAGCACAACCCAGAACTCACCAATATTCTCAGGCTTCCATCTGCAAAGTGGTCTTTGGCATTAGGAAGGGATACGTGAGTGAAAATATCCCACACCAATTTCTACTTTTGCTAGAATATCCTTTGAAATCCTGTAATTATTAAGAATGGAAAACTGGGGAAAAAAAATCAACAGCTTGTTTCTTAATATAGATATGTGGAAGAGGATCATCTTACCCAACACTAAATGGCTAAAAGTCAGGCATCTAGGCTAAGCTAGTTATTTTAAAGAAATCAAGTGCCTCTCCCAGATAACCCACTTTTATCATATCAGAGGGAGCTTAAACCATTACTTAGACACGTGCTCCATGGATGGGCATTAATCCTTCCCTGGAATTCCTGCTTTGCATAGCCTTGTCTTTGCTTTTCTTCCATAGCTAAACTCACAAGCAGTAGAAACTGCAACCTTGTATTTACAGTCAATGCATCACAGCTCCAAAACAGAAACAGTATCTGGCTGAGTTTCAACAGAAGAAGCTTCCCTCACTCTTCTGTACAGAAGAAGATGCTGGTTGCTTTCAAGACTAGAATTAGGAAGAATTTTTAATACTGATAGTGTGACATAGTCACCTTGACTATTTTGAAAGACATACACATGAAGGCTGCACACGTGTCCTACCTCCATCACTACTAATCAGAATCATCCTGAGCAGTTTATATTGTTTGTTGCTGAAAAGTGAGACAGAACTATGTTAATCTATTGTATCAGCATTCTTCAGGTCTGACCACAGCAGAATACTCAAGTTATAACAAGTGATGAGAAGCCAGCTTTCAGTGTCTAATAATTTTTCACAGCACTGGAGTGGAAGCAGTTAAAAACATACTCAGAACTGGTAACGGAAGGCTTATGAATGAAGGAATGAACCCCTCACAGACCTAAACCACAAAACTGATAGTAAAAACAAATAATCTGTGCTTGGTCTGACAGTCTCTCTCATACCTTGGATTTCCTTGCTGTCAAAGAAATTACGTTACACCCAGTGCTGCAGACTATTTGGAGCAAGTTATTCTTTCTCCTCCAAAAACCAAGTAGTAACCCTTCAGCATGACTCCAGTAGCTATAGCAATACACAGAGGCAGTGACAGGCCTGCACAGTGGTCCAGCTTTCCTGCACAAAAGCATCAAGGCTCGTACTAATAGAGAATCTGCAACACAGAGCTCCCTGTTAAAAGAGCTGGCAGATGGCAATTCAGAGGAGGAATTCCTGGAGAAAGAGAAACAATAAGAAGTAAATCACAAAAAGGTTGGCACAAGAGCTCAATTCATGGCCTTTATAAAGCCCTCTGTACACACAAAGCCTAGCTGAGATTTTTGGCTCAGACTGAACATGATTTTTTACAGCTAACAACCCTGTAGGTGCAGATGAGTAGATAGCAAGCCGGGGCAACAGCAGCACTCATGGAGTAACCAGAGACTGGTCAAGGCCTCTGGCTTTTCCTTCAGTTTAAACCTCATTTGATGTTTGTGCTTCACACGGTGCCTCAGCTCTGTGGGGGAACCCTGTTATATAGGGCTGGAAGTCAAAAACCAGGTGCTTCCCAAAGGTGGAAGATGGACAGGCTGTGCTCTAGCCCAGTTCCTCCCTGCTAGCTGCAGCAGCTGACAAGCCTGGATAGCTGCTTGCCACCTTTGTGCCACAGAGGTGGGTGCTCGTGGCACCAGCCAGGAGATGCTTTTAAAGGCCAGCTTACACATTGTTCCTAGACATATTTCCATTTCAAAAATTTTTTTTTCATTGCAAAAGTCTTTTCTGAGGGACATATGGGTTCACCCTGGCTCCCTTATGCTCACCATCAAATGAGCATGAGGGAACAATTTATCCCCTCCATCCTTCAGGCAGAAGATGCATAGTCCAAGCCGCCTCTGTTCCTGGATCCCCTGCATGCTTGGAGGATTTAATTCCTCCAACACAAGTTCAAGCTACATGGGAAGGACCTTACAACCTTTTGTCACTGTAGCCAACAGAAATGGCCCTCAAAGCTCTGAGTACCAAACTAGCTGGGAATTACATTCACTTCCCCTTGGAATGGCAATATAGTTTTCACTGACCTGAAAAACAAACCCAATCTTCTTTCCACGTAAACCTAAACAGTACAGCTACAGTTACTCAAATACTTCATGAGAGATCCAAAGTACCAGTTATATTTGGAAATGTTCCCCCTGGACTTTAAGGACTATCTCAGGGAGCCACAGCCCAAGCACACAGACTTCAATGCCTCTTGGCTGACTCTCCAGGTTTTGCAGGCACCAAGGCTGTGCTCTGGGACCAGTAATCCCAAAGGGCAGATCAGAGGATTCCCCGCAGCCAGCTGGCTTTGAAAACAAGTGGGTACTCATGCAAGCAATGCCAGCTCAACAGGAAGGAGATGCCAGACATCTGCTGCAGTAGTACAGGGAACATAGTTGTATCCTAGATCCATATTTCCAATCTATCTAGCTAGATTCACCTAACTGGTACACACCAGCAAAGTATCTGTCTCCCTATAACATCTGCTCTTTGTTCTCAAAAAGACACCAAGCCTCACACAACCAATGAGGTGATGAGGTTATTTGTGAACAGAAAAAGAACAGAACTCACTATAGACTTAGTTACGTGCAAAATAGCTTTGAAAACTGCAAGTCGCCACAAAACAGCTCACCAAACCCTAAAACCCTCATTATGTGGTTAATAAGGGGCTGTTCATCTACCTCCCCCCGCTTTAACCAACAGTTCTGTTAACACCACTGAGAGCAGGATGATTTCTTACATAAAAGCAGTCACCATGTGCTGCTTTTCTATGGTCGAGTTTACATTACAGCTTTTAGAAGAGTGTAGCATGACTAAGTTTCACAGGAACAGAACTCTTTTAGGACCATAATGTTTCTCGTTCTAATTAAGGCTTGTTAGGATTACTTTCTCTATATGTATGTATAAAAAACCCCCATTGTTTCATCAAAACAAGCTCTCTAAAGACAGAGCTTTCATTAAGAAGAGCTTCACTGGAAGAAATTGTACAGATTCAGGAAAGATTTCCAGGGAAATTAGTATTTTGACTATGGGAAACAATTTGAGATAACTTTATCCCTGTTAGAGAACTACATAGAGCATACTGTGTATCACTAGACTTGGCTGATGGGTGTAGCACCAGATTCAGGCTCAGCTCAAGCTGCCACACAGGGAGAAAAGACTAGCAGCCTTCCACAGTGACTTTTTGGTGACCTGAGTGACATGACCACAGCCAGCCAGCCAGGCTGCAGTCATCCTGCTGGCAAGGAGCAGCTCGGCAGAGGGCTTCAAAAAAATAAAAAGAGCCAAGGCACTTGAAGGGTGAAGCATTAGCCATTGACTGAACAGCCAGTAATAACCAAATTAATAATTTAGCCATGTACCCTGAGGCTGAATGGACTGTCAGGGAGCTGTACAGCTTAAATTCCTTCCCACCCCCCAATGGCTACTTTTTGTTAATTCAAGAATGTTTGTTGAATCTGACATTTACTGAAGGAAAAGAAAAACCAGGAAATTTTAATTAATTTGAAGTGGCCTTTTCAATGTAAAGGGATTTTATTTTATATGTATAATTACAGGGTCTGAAGCATAGGAGTTAAATCCAGAAGGGGACATCCAACAAGTGCATCCATGGTTGGACCGTCATCTCCAAGGAGAGACTTGGGTGCTAAAACAGCTTCAGTAGCTAATGCTATCAAAATTTGTGAGCACATTCTAATTCTGCCAAAGCTTTAATTTTGTCTTCCACAAGTTACATACCTCTAAACTCCATCCCCTCAGACCTGGTTATGAAGCATGAAAGACCAGAGAACTCTACAAATGGCTGCCCTAATAAAAGACTTTTCTGAAGTGTAGGCATACACAACTTGCTTGAGACACTTCACAAAACTCAACTCCATATCCATTGCCACTTTTCTCACACCTCTGACCATACACACACACGCCAAGATAACCTTAGTAATTCACTCCAAAAGCACAACTCACAAATGGCAGCAAACTGACACTGTTGGATTGATTATTTTTTTACTATTATTGTTTTATTTTGGTTGCTTTTTTGTTTGTATGGCAGGGATTTTTTTTTTGTGGCTTTGTTAGGGATTTGTTTGTTTGTTGTTGGGGTTTTTATTTGTTTGTTCTAATCTGGATGCTTGGGGAAACTCACGAAAGTACCTTGTTCCTAATTCAATGAAAAGGCAACAGCAACCTAACAGAAAAATGTGTTTCTCCATCCAGTTGAGTATTCAGTGTTAAGAGGAAAATCTCTCACAGATTGAAAGTCTAGAACTGAAAGACTTCTTCAGAAAGACTCCAGCAAAATTCACATGAACCAGCTTAAGGGACTGTATATGTCACCTAAATCCAGTGCATTCTGGCTGGACCACATCTCCCACAAACTCTCCCCAACTTTCTTTCTGTGGTAGAAAATAAGAATTTATGGCTTGTCATCTGAATAAACTCTGCATCCCAATGCACTGCAAACACCTTCCTCATAGCAGAGCTGTATGCATCAAGTCATCATCTGCATTGTACTTTGAAGCTGGAGCCCTAGCTATTTTCATATGTTAAAAAAAACCTAATGATGACAGCAAGTTCTTGGGCAAAATATTTTAATACTAAAGTTCATCCAGTCTATTTTTTCTCCTTTACCTATTGCAGCAAATACAAGATGAGATATGATGTATCCTTTATAGGCAGCTTTGTGAAACCTTCAAGTGCTTACTATGTGTAGTAAAGTCTGCTGCTGAGATTGTGATCAAAAAACTTAATACAGGACAAATGTCAGAGCGAGAAGAGAGCTAGGAAATGTTAATAGTGTGCCTTTAATCGCATGCTGGCTCTTCATCACAAGGTAAATGGTTTGCTAGAGCTTCAGTTGTACTACAGTAACAGTTTGCTGAAATGAATGTAGCAGCATTGTTAACGCTGAACTACTATTATGTTCTTAAATGTGCATGACTTACTTTTAACAGAACAGTTCAGCTCACGTTTGTTACACAGACAATAGCAGCACTTTGGAAGAGGATATAAAACTTTCAAATCTCCGGAGACACTTTCAATGTGAGAGTAATTCACGGGTTGTTCAAAGCTCCCTTTGAACAGAAAATAGTCTCTTGCACTAATGCAAGCTGCCCCTTTTTTTTAAACAAGTATTTCATTCATAAACTGGAAGTGGAAGTAATAGCAAAAAGTTTACAGCCACTCCTAAAAATATACAAAAAAAACCCTAAAACCTTCTCAAACTTAATCCATTTAAGCTGCAAACATACCCAGAGAGCATGAATTTCACTGGGCAGGAAACTAGAAAATGGCATCATCTGTTGATGTGCAACAGCCCATCGTTTACTTGAGGCAGACAGAGGGAGCTGTTGCTATTCAAATGGGATATGCTCCCAGACAGACACATGATTATATACGATCAATTAGTTTGAAAGATGGTTGACACCAAAGACCTCATTTACTAAGGGCAAAGAGAAAATGCATCTGTAATTCCCCCCATTTCCTTGTATAGTATTCATCTCCTCTTGCAAAAAACACCAATAATGCAGAAATGTTATCTAACATTAAAAATAAGTTTTTCAAGCCTGCCTCCATTACAGCCCATTATTGAAGCCAAGTAGATTTGAAGGCATTTATCCCCCGATGTGACTTATACCATTGTAAGGGGAGCATGGACCAATAGAGGGGGTTGCAGACTGAAAGGATCAAAGGACACTTCCTATGCTGCCTCAGGGCACCACTGACCCGCGTTCAAATTGACTGCTGCAGGCTTGCAAAATGACCTTGGCCAAATCACTTAGCTCTGGTCACCCTCCCTGAAAGAGTCTCTCGTCTCCCAGCACTGCCGGTACCAGTTCTAGATAGGAGCCAGCTCCAGTTTGCTAGGCTCTGGCTATCTTCTCAGTGATCCTAAAGGCTGGCACCTAAATTGCCGAGGAACCAGTTGTCCTCAAAGTCTAGGAACAGGAAGCCATGAGGATGTGTTCTGGATCAGACTGAAGTCCAGCTAGCTGATGCCTTCTATCTAGCAATTATTTAGGGTAAGGATCAATACAAATTTTTACCCTGCAACATCTTTTCACTTTGACAGGTAAGAGATGATTCTTCACATGAGAGGTTTTATCTAGAGCATTAACTGCATTCATAGATATTAAACATGTTCATTAACTTGACTAAAACTTTTCGAAGTTTTACTAATACCTTCCAGAGCATTCTCTAGCAGTGAGATCCACAGGTTAATTAATTTCTGCCAGGAAAAAATATTTTTAAACTCTCCACTCAACAGCTTCATTTGTTGCCCTATTTTCTTCATGTGAGGAGTTTCTCAACAGGTCTTACTTTCCACCCCATATACAGAAACAAAACCATTGTAGAGTTATCAGCTACATCACTGCTTTTCTCCCAGGATAGGGGTTCACCACAGAATGAGGAGAAAGCCGAAACATTCAGAGATGCAATCCACCAGAATCCAGTTGTAAAGCCCACAATTTCTCAGAGTGTTTGGCCAGCAATAGGTTAGGTGCACAGTGCTGTTTTCTTTGCACTTCCTGACTTTTGCTTTCTAGCAGCTTCATTCTAGCATTAACAGATTCCCCCATGCAGCGCAGCAACGTCCTTGGCCTAAAAAATTGTGACAAGACTAGCAACAATTAGCTTTAACTGAGTATCTGAAAACCTTTCATTAGCAGACTCCATAGCAAATAGTCTGCAATCCTCTTAAAGCAGGGAACGCAACTCTGAACAGGAAATTTTAGGAACACAGAAAACATGCCAAAGAATTTTCTGCTATATTGCTTTTGCTCATATTGGCAAGAACGTTGTGCTGTATGAAGTGAGCTTTAGTTCAATATTTACTGCAATAATAATAAAAAAAAAGCCTTGCAAAAATTAATAGTATTTTAACTGCTATTGGGTGAAACACCCAATAAAACAAAAATGCACAGGAAGCCAGCCTGACTTTCTGATCCCTTGCCAGCACCACATCCTTGCTAGGCTCTGCTCTGTTACAAACAGCAAAGCAACAGAGGACAACAAGAGGGCAGAGATGGTTTACGGTGTTTAGAAGACATCCTTTGGAAGATTACCAGAGAGATTATTTACTCCTTTTTGCTAAGTCTCAGCTTTAACAGATGGTAATTAAACAGGGAATCCTATTGCATGCTCCTATGGAATTCAGTGACTGATATCTACTCAATAGCAGAGCTCAGGCTTCTTGCCTGTACTTCATGCTGAAGTCCTTCAGTTGGGATTCCCCCAGAGTACTCAGCCTACCTCACCTTGTTGCAGCCAGTGGAATAAAAACTCCTGATATATGCAAGAATAGACCTCGCCAATATCATAGCTGCTCTTTCTCCTGCCTTTGAATTTGTCTCCCTACTGCCACAGACAGTTTAATTGATGTCAGTCAAGTTGTTAAACCCCCTCATGCAAGTACATGGACGAGACGTACATGAGTATTCTTCTGAGCAAAACCTCAAGGTATCTACTGCACAGAGGGAATTCAATTTCAGAATATAGTCCAAAACTTTACTTTCTACCTTGTTTAATACTTTGATTTATATTCTCATTAGCATGGGGAATAGCTCCTATTAAAACTATTAAAGATAATTTTTGCAATAATATCAAAGGATATGAGTAGGCGTAATGATAGTACTAACGATAAAAATTAATAACATTCATTATTTTTAATCATATGTACAGTTGAAATGAGTAATCAGGAAAATAAACAAGACATTTTATATGAGGGGATGTGAAAACACTCTAAATTATCAGTTGTCCACTCAAAGCTTAATATTGCACTTTTGCAGACAGGAAAGTATTCCATGGGCAGGCCAGACAGCCAGGAACCTGTGAGCAGCATAACATCAAGCAAATGCCTGTTCACCTCTTCTGTACCTGCATCCTTGATCCCCCCCTCACCCTGACACACCCAGGATAGTGTGGGAATTTAGCACTTTACTTCCAGGTGTGTGAGATCACTGGATCAGGCTGTTATTAATGCTGAAAAGTATCAGTAATAGCATTTCTTCCTTTTATCTCTACAGCTGTTACTTTACCATCCTACTGGCCACGTCTGTTCATATCTTCAGCATGACATGATTTCTCACTCATAGGAAGGACAGCGCAGCCAATGTCTCTATTGACTTTGGCAGCTACACATCCTGGATTCAAGCTCAGTTGTCAGCACAGGCAAACAATGGAAACACCCATGAAACTGCAGGATTTAGCACTCTCACTTTGACCAGTGCCTACCCAAACTGTGTTTCACACAACAGCTCTCAGCAGGTAGAAAACTGGCCTGACTTATAGCAAGAACTCTCCTCCCCTAATACATACACAGTAGTTGATTCTTCCAACCATGTTCCTTTCCAGTTACAAAAAAGGTACAAAAAGTACTAACTTGTTTTGGAGTTCAGGCCTGCAAGACTAATGTCCAGCAAATAAGACAATGTACTTCCCATCCTTGTTTCAAAAAACTCTAAAAACACAGCTCACACTAAGCACTACCTTCATAAATACATACTTAAATGGTACTTACTCCTCTTCTCAGGAGGACTGTCATTCAGGTTTTATTTAAGGACAAAGTGGCAGGTGGGAAGTCAAGCAAGAAATAGACGTCTTAACCAATCAAGTTATTTTCAACAATAAAATTGCAATTTTCGTTTCCATTACAAGTCATCTTAAAGGTTTTGCAAGAACCTTTGCTTGATATTAAATTCTTCAATAAAATATGACACCTATTTGTAAGTTGAAGTGATTTTATCTTCATAGTCAAACATAAGCTTTGCTGATGTCAAAACTTTTGTGTTTGTGTCATTTAAAACACATGTCCTGTCTTAATTCTGAAATAAACAATACAGCTTTTGGACTGCAGATAAGTTGCACCTTTCAAAGTTTCACTGCCCCAAAGCTTCAGTAGCTACACTATTCCCAAGGAAGGGGAAATCCAGGTCACACAGGACTTTTTTGAAAAACATGCTTTTACCTTCTCCTCAGATAAGGTTCTAGGACAGTGAAAAAAAAAGGCAAAGAAGTGAGCACTGAATGCTCATAAAAGCCCATCCCCAGCTGATGAATTGGAGTCACACAAACTAGTTGTCACCTCAGTGGCTGGTTGGGCCATGCAAACCTTTCTAGACTAGGCCATGGTTACAAAAAGTCCCAGCTACTCCCATCATAAGATTCTCCATACTAGGAACTGCAGTAATAGTTTCCAAAAGAAGAATTTTCCTCCTGGGCCACTGATCAAATAAGACTAATTTCCATTTTCTTGTCAGCTTAACACACTTGAGATCAGAGGAACAGTTTCACTAAAGCAAGTTGTCCACAAATTGACAGGCAGAGTCCCTTGAAAACAGTGGCCAGGTTGTCCTATGTCAGTAAAAGCTTTTCATCAGCAAGAAAGAAAAAATCCAAAGTCAAAGAGAAAAAGAAAAAGGGCCTCTTACCTCCTGCGGTATTTTGCTTCTTTGTTCCACCAGCAAGATGATTGTCCAGGTCTCATACTCCTGTTAGTCTAGCACACAACATTATGCAAGACAGTGGTCATGAAATTTGTGACCTTTTCTTGGTGGGAGGAAGTCTTCAACATCTGGAGAGAAATCAGAGGAAGGAGAGGCAACATGAGTCCTGCTGCAAGTCATCAGAAACACAAAGGGACTGTGTTTGGCCAGTTAGAGGATCACAGAAGGTACAATTCCTTTACTGTGTGTACAGGGGCTCTATATTTTGTGCAGCTAAAGGATTTAGATGCTTTTCCCCTCATGTTCGCTTATGTGCAAAACTTGCACTCTGACAACACCACAGAGTGAGTTCATGAACAACCAATGATGCCCCGTGAGCACATGGAGATGATGGAGCACCCAATTTCAGAGCACTGTTGTTATACAGGACTTGCACAGACAGGATACACAAGCAAGTATATGTTAGTCCAAAAAACCCTCAGGCTCACAAGTTCATACAACACAGGTCAGCTCCTGAAATTGGCTGCTTAGCTCAATGGAGGAAAGAGCCCTTAAGGGCTCTTACAGACTAGAACTGAGTCTCTCAGAGCTGAGACAGCCCAAGCTGACTTCCACAGAGCCCAGGGCAGCCATTCATGCTCTCCACAGCACAGCACATCCAAGCCCCTGTCAAATCCTGTCACTGTCTGGACCCATTTGCCTACCACAGAGGGGAATCCCAGAATGGCACCAGGCAAGACTGCTCAGGGCAGTTAAGGCTTGCTGGTGCCCTCAGCCACTGGCTGCTCATCACCACAGGGAGAGGGCTGGAGGTGAATCCCAGGGAACCCCTGGGATTCAGAACTGGCTGCTCCCGGGGACCCCTCCTGAGGTGAGTGGGAAGATAGAGGATTAACCAGGTAAGTATATGGAACTAGCCAAGCATTTTGTCTCTTCCCACTTCCCTCCTGTCGGCAGTGTCCTGGAAATCAGGCTGGTCAGGGGCACCTTCTATTCAAGGCAGCCACCTGCCCACTGTCAGTATATGGCCAACAAGTCCCAGATCAGAGGCCCCAGCAGCCCTATCAGGGGAGCTAGATTGCTCACAAGCAATTTCTCCCTGGGGATGCAGGAGGCAGGAGAAAAGTCACAGGCAGCTCAAGGAGCCACTTAGGTGCTCTTGGAGGTGATGATTCCCAAGCTGTGGCAAGGTATCAGGGTAGAGAGAGGTATCACCCTATAACCCCAGAAGATCCAGAAACCAGCACCAGACACCTGCACAGAGTGGCAGCTGATGAGGAAGGGGTCGTAAGTTTAAGGGTGAGCAGCTGCAAAGTTTTAGGGTGCACTGCTGCAACCTGACAACAGCTTCCTACAACACTTCCAACTGAACCTAAAGCTACAGGCCAGCCCCAAACAATCCCACAATGGGAAACCAAGCAGAAATAAGCCCCCCACATACATCAGCCTCACAGGTGAAGCCCAGCTCCCCCAGATGCCAAGCAGGGGAAGCAGAGCAGAGCAAGAATTAACAGCAGGTTCTGCCAAAGGCCTAGCACAGAGAAAGCAAATACAAGGTGTTGAAACTGAGACATCCAGGGAAGGACACCAAGTTTATGAAGGACCTGAGATGTACAAAGACCTACCCACAGCCAGGAAAAGAGAAAGGATCCCTCAGCTGGAGCTTAAATGGCAGTGGGAGGACCCTGCTGAGGTTAATTAATTAATTAAGGTTAATTAATTAAGCAGGGGCTTAATTAAGGGTCCTGCAGAGCTGCAGCCCTTTGCTGCCTGAGAGCAGGTGGCCTCTCTGAGAGAAATAGAGCAAAATCAAATAGACAGTTTGGACAAAAATCCCTGGCTTTTTGGTATCTTCTCTCATGTTCCTTGCAGAGTTCTGGTAGAGACAGACAGCTCCCAAGACATCTTCGTTTCCCAAAACAATCAGTGAAGAGATCTTCCAAAATCAAGAGAGTTAGTTCACCACCCAGAATCAGGGAGGAGGGATGAGAATGCAAGGTTCTGATCTGAATTTGAGGGGTTTTATTTAAATCCCAGCCCAGTCACTCTACAAAGTAACAAAGCACTAACACAGCAAGGAGGCAGACGTGATACTGTGGCATTATGAAAGAACTATCCCGTTCCCTCAGAAATATGTGCGAGCAGCAGGGAGGCAGTAACTGGGAGCAGCTGGAATGGCTGCTGAAGCCCTGCAGCTCCAGGGAAAGGAAGAGTCTGTCCAGCCTAGGATTTACCAGCTGCAATGCCAGGCTGGGTGACAACCTGTCAGTTTGGAAAGGCCCCAGCCTTCACTCAACCTCTGGAATCCTCTGTCATTGGCTAGGGCTGGAGGCTTGGCTTCCATGCATGAGACTTCTCTTTTCTCCTGGCACTTTTTTCAGTGAAGAGTTGGATGCTTTGTGTCTGTCCTTCAGGCACAACAAAAGAAGCAGTGTGTGTCCTTCACACATCCACACTCCTGTGCACAAATCTGATTGTAGGAAAAAAAGGCACTAAAGTGATTTCAGGGAGATCCCTGGGCTTCTCTTTGTTTTTATCTTTCCCCTTGCTTAGTGTTTTACTTGTGAGAGTCCTGTGCACCCAGACACGTGCTCTCCAGCGAAATTTCAGTGCCTGATCCAGTGCTGCTGTCAGTATATGTGACCCTAAGGGAACTTTCTGCTCTGCCTGAGATGTGGAAACAGATCATTATGGTTGGGGGTTTTTTTTGACTCTGGTTTTGCTCTCAGAAACATCAATTCCCAGATACAAAGGCATTACGTGGCACCCAACAAGCTGAGCAGCCCTTAAAATGGGGAAGGTGACCGGCGGGCTGGAACTAGAGTAACTGGTGCAACCCAGGACACTGAAACCTGTTCTAAACCCTCTTTTCTGGACACGGGCTCGGGGAGCAGTTTTGGGGGTGCAAAAGCCCAGCTCATCTGACTTCGAGAAAAGGAGGGCAAGTCATGGGCTGTGGGCCTCGAAGGAAGGCGTGTATCCTTGGGCCTTAAGACCAAGAGTCATCAAACTCAGAGACTCAAAGTCCTATGTTTTCTATACTTGAAAATGGAGACCAAGTCCTCAGTTTTCCAGACTTGAAAACAGGCTCAGGGGGCTATTTCAGGTGCTCTAAAAGAGAAACAAGGTCCTGCATGTTTGGGGCTGGGAAAAGGGTTCCAGGAGCTGGGCTGTGGGGTTGGAGCAGAGATCAAGTCTTGCATGTTTGGGCTCAGAAACTGAGATTGAGTCATCTGTTTCTGAGCAGGAGGGTGGGAGGGGGTGAGAAGATGATGTGTCCCAGGCAGGCAGGAGGTGGGCAGGGTATGTAGACCCCTGCCAGAGGTGAAGATTTGGTCATATTGGTCCCCAAAGTTTGAGAGGCCAGCCTGCAATAGGCTGAACTCAATGTCTGAAAGAGTCTCTGGGGAAAAAGACACTTTTCACACTGTTTTTTTGTGTCCAACTCTTTATTCAAGGTGTGTACAACAGCTGGGATAGTCATTAACTCATTAGTTCACATTTAAACAATGCACAATTACGACAGCTCATATTCCTAGGACAGTGATTGATTTATGACCCTGTCAAAGCACACACTGCTATAATGGGCAGAAGCTTTAATTAGCTTAAGGATGAGCAGGGCCATCCTTAGCCAGGAGCAGAGCAGGCAGCAACATTGTCCTCTGCACAAGCAGCCTGGCTTCTTCCTCAGAGATTCAGGGAACCCTGGGCAGGTCTCTCCCTCTCCCTCTCTCCTTTCAAGGGCAGAAATGATGTGTCTTAGCGCATGCATGGTTCCTGCTGGGCAATCTGTGGGAGCAGTGCCACTGGTCCAGTTGCCCTCACTCACCACAGATGAACCCAAGACTGAACCAGCTCCTCCACCCCTGGGAAGGAAGGCACTTTTTCAGAAAGCAGCCAAACATCATCTTCAGTTTGATATGTTACACTTATACAATATTTTCTGTGCTTATTAACTAATTATTGAGTGTTTAATAATCAGACAATATTTATAAACTAGTAATTCGTTACTATTTATATACTTGTAAGTTGATTATTCAACACATGCTAAAACTATGCTACTTATAATCAAGTGATGGCAGCACTTTATTTACAACAATGTCAAGAGCCCCCCCTGGCATGACAGTGAGTAGGAGTTGCACTCCTACCCCCATGAAGGTGGTAGGAGACAGGCAGGATCAGGCAGCACATGGGCAGTTGCCCAGCGCAGGCCTTTTGCCTCTGCATTGGGCACATATCCAAAATATGCAGGAATATGAGTGGTGTGTTTCATTTTTATGAAGGTACTGTTGCCCTTACCAGTGTGACTTTCCAGTATCATTAAAATTAATAAGATGTTGACTAGCCAAGCAACAAGGAATAGCAGTAACTCTGTTACCTCTCAGCTTTTCAGTTTGCAGTCTCATATTTAGCAAACTTAAAAGTTTACTTAATCTAAGACTATTGAGTAGTGTAAGATACTGGTGCATCTATCGACACAATGTAGAAATTTTAGGGAGGTGCAGGCTGTGACAAATGCCATTAGAATCATTAGTCAACTACACAATGAAGCTACAGCATTTTTACAGGTATAACTAGGAGGGTGAAGCTGAATATGGAAGTAGAATCCATGAAAGCTCCTGTGCGAATTCTAATTAGTAATGCTGGCCTGCTGCAGAGGCTAATCACAATAATGAGAACCCAATAACAGCCTAGGAAGCCCAGTTAAAAAGTAGAAGACTGCAACGTCAAAAAACTAATAGTATTTTTAATTGGAAAAAAACCCCTAACAATCCAAAACAAATGCCCAAAGAATGAAACAAATGAAGACACTGACAAAGTATTCAAACTTCAAGAGCACATAGTTTTACAAAGCAATTCTGTAAATCTCCATCAGCTACTAGGAAAATGCTCTAAACCCAAGCACTTTCATGGCTTGGTGGGGCTCTCTGGTTTGTTGTGCATCTGTAGGATTACATTCTACAAGACAACATTTTGAAAGAAGCAGCTGAACCTAGTCCTGAAGCTATTGATTTTAGTTGTATTCTTTCAAGAATGTCTATGTAAGTACAGGAGAAATCTCTGAGGGGAGAATAATTAATAGTAAAATGTTGATTCTTCCATAGTAGAATAAATGTTGAAGGAAAATGGTTGTTTTGGGTAAACTCTGGCTAGCAGCTCAGCCCCACACACCTGCTTGCTGAGAATCAGCAGAGTAAAAGTGAAAAAACTTGTGGCTTGAGATAAAGACAATTTAATAACTAAAGCAACACCATGGAAGGAAAGCAAAATAGGGAATTCATTCATTGCTTTTCATGGGTGGGCAGGTGTTCAGCCACACCCAGGAGAGCTGAGCTCCACCATGAGTAATAGATAATTGGAAAGACAAATGCCGGATATTGCCCCTTTCCTTCTTCTTCCTCCAGCTTTTACTGCTGGCCATGTGGACGTGGTATGGGATATCCCTTTGGTCAGTTGGAGTCAGCTGCATTCCCTCCCAACTTGTCATGCACCTCTAACTTACTCAGTAGCAGGGCAGTCTGAGAGGCAGGAAAGGCCTTGACGTTTATAAACACTGCTCAGCGGTAGCTAAAATGTCCCTGTGCTATCAACAGTGTTTTCAAAACAAATACAAAATACAACCCTTATAAGGTACTATGAAGAAAAGTAACTCTATACTGACCAAAACTAATGAAATTGTAGAGGATAATCTTACCTGTTTGTAACTGAGGCTTAAGTGTTGCATTTCATGTTTCCTGAGGCTGACACTAGGGCACATGATTATAAATCATAGGTTAAAAAGTTTCCTGTGAGGGAAAGGAATATGGCAATAATCCGAGCCTAAATGTAGCAATTGCAACTTTAAAGTATAAACATTATCTTTTTGTTGTTACAGACAGAAGATGGAACGAAAAAAATAACAAACAATGGGTGAACAGTTGTTTAAGAATAATAGCTAATAAACTGAATAAAAGAATTCAAAAATCCATTACTGACTATGCTGCTAACATCTGACTCCTATGGAGGAAGATATTGTAGTCTGGGTAACTGAAATAGTAATTAACACCAGTTTTATCTTACTTTTAAATGTCTTCAATAAGTATTACAGGAGAGCAAGTAGTTAATTCCACCACATAGATATTAATAAGTACTCGCTGCCTAACTTTGCTTTAATAATTGCCATTATTACATATTTATATGAGGAGGAAAAGGTGCAACACTTAGTTTATGGCCATGACTAAAGTTATGGAAAGAAAAAAATAAAGTGTAAATTCAAGTGTCTCAGATCCACAAAAGAGAAACTCTGTTTCTGCCCACTATTGAATATGATCAAAATGACCTGATCATTAATATGTTTATGCAGAAATTGTCAAGTATCTCTGCAGATATAATTATATGTATTTGCAAATTATACTTGAGTTGGAAGAAACAAGTGATTCAATTAAATCCAAATGTTTCCCACGTGCAATCTGGTAAAGTATAATTTGTTATCATTAAGCTATCTTTGCAACTTCAGAAGTGAGAACTATACTTTCATGTCTTTCAGAAAAATATTATGGAAAACAATGGTCCTTAAATAGGCAAAAGGAGTAGGTAAAAACAGATTAAAAGCAGTACTTGGCAGACAGAAAAGCTTCCTCAATTAGAGATGTCAAAACCCCCTAAATTTCTAAGTATGTGGGCATGTAACTTTATGAGAAAGACTTATGAAATGACTAACCTGGTAGTTGTAAGAATATAAAGTTATTCTATTTCTTTTCTGCCTGATAGCTGTTATTTTCCCATCCTTTGAGCAAGATAGGCAGTAAAACATGTAGTGTGTCATCTTTGCAGTATGACCAGGCTGTACCTGTATTAGAAGAGACTCCACCAGTGACTGAACCTCTGGGAATCTGTGAACAAAAGCGGAACACTCGGCACTGTGCCCTCAGGGACAAAACTGTTTTGGGAAGTTACTCTGGGTTATCCATTGTGCCAAAACGTTGGTCTCCAAATTACAAGACATGGTAACCTCCCAATAGGGCAACTTGTATCAGTCCTCTCAGCTGCACAGCTGTTGCATTTGGCCTTCTAGTCCTGTTGTAAACTATCAGTAACACCTGCCATAGTGTGAACTGTGTGTTGATGGTTGTGTTACTGCATCCTGGCTGCTGTGTGTGCACAGTGTGAGTTTTCATGCTAGCAGTGGGCAAGAACAGGTCAGTGGCTGGGCAGTAAAGCTGCGTGTTCTCAGAGCACGCTGTGCTAGGGTCATTCCCACTGATGAGCTGTGCAGGTCTTTGGCCAGTGCCATGTGCTGTGCCTCTCCCCTTGGAGTCTCACCACCTTGCGCTGACAGACACTGAAGGCTGCACCTGCTGGTATTGCCCTTAAGGTAAGAATTATCCTTTTTTCCAGGTCTGGGCTGGTACTTCAAGTTTACGCTATTGTGCTAGAGAGCAAACAGAACTTAAAAGATACAGAAGATACACTAGTAGCTAATAGGTAGCCAATAAGTAGTTCCTACCGATGCACCTGCACAAAGCTTAACAGCCAATTAGTGCTGCAACTTCTTTGCTGATAAAGCTCAGTCAGCAAGATTAGCCTTGTAGGTGAGAGAAACCCATAGGGAGATTGAGCAGGGCCTGATGAAACTAGATCGCTTTTCAGAAGTCTTAGTACTTGACTTTCAGCTTACAAAAATTTCTTTAAAGCCTGTGTTCAGGTCTGTTTTGTGTGTACATGCCCCTCTTTTCTAAGAAGCCCAAAGTCAGAATAATATAGTTGGAGGAACCTGAGCATGGCTGGCACAGGCTAGAAAACATTGAATCAAAACCTTCCACCTAAAGAATATTTGATGCGCCAAATCTTCAGCAGCCTAGAAATTCAAATAGGAAGACCTGATAAACCTGACCAAAAATTCCACAAAATTCAAGTTTTCTCATGCCCGCACCAGGACTACCTGGTATTACCTGATGAACATGAATTGAAGCAGGACTTCCTCCTGTCTGGGTCTCAAGGAATTTCATTTTGACATGCAGATGGACTGTAAAGAAGCTGCAACAAAACCAATGAAAACAAAACAAAAAGCCTTCAGCTGCACAATGCCTATTTTTGATATAATAAAAGTACTGAAAATGAGAATTTCTACAGACTGCTTTCTCAGGTCCTCTCTCCAACTTCCTACATACAACAGACAATCTTCAAACTCTCAGGGTCAGGAAAACCTCCTTAAGATTTTTGCATATAAAAATGTTTCTTGAGTTAATTTGAAAGGGAAGTGTCAAGAGTATTTCAAAGCAGACTGTTGATTATTAGAGAAATTGCCAACATTTTTTAATTCCATTTTCATTTGGCAGCCCTGTGAGTGCTACTGAGCTAGGTTCCTTTTCAGTAAAACAGAACCATTCACTGAAGCCCAAAGATGAACATCAGCTTCTTGGGAAGGTTAAGCAGATGGAGCAGCGGACATAGACACTGCCTGTCAGACTGCAGATGAAAAGTTTAAGGTGAGCTGTCCATGCATTTGGCTTTGAGGATCTCAGGCAACTAATACTTGAGTTCAGGGAAAAATTATGGGGTAGTAAGAATAATATTTTTTGAGTGAAATTCCCAAGTATTATTCGTTACATGGATTTCTCAGTTCTACTGACATTTGGGCTGTAGTCAATCAGATCCTGCCTACTTGCAAACATATTTAGGATCAGTATTTCAGCTTCAAGAAGTAGTAGAAATTCTATCTATTCACTCCAACAAACACATGAATGTGTTCGATATTCATTCTATGAAACACATCCATCACCCTGTCTTCATAGTAGCTCTTTGTGGGCCAAACAAACCACAAGATTTCTTTTCTTATCTTCACTACCTTAAAATAATACCCCCAAAGAAAAACTCAAGGACCTAGTCAGAACCTTATTTCTTAAATTTTTTTTGTTATTAGGCTTAGCTATCCCCCCTTCCCCCCCCCAAACATCCCAGTAGCTGTCTTGTCACAACAAAGATGTTCAAAGTTACTGATGTTGTTCTTCAAAACCTAGAAAACCTGAACATCTCTTCAGTGCCTCTAGCACTGCTGAAGGAGGTAAATATCTCTTCAAAACTGTGCCCCACCAAAATAGTCTAAGAGGAAGCAGTGAGACGAGGCTGATGAAGAGTTGCTTTATGTAAATGTTGCTGTCTGTGATGTGGTGAGATGTTCTTTAACATCCTCACAAGGGGAAGTGGAGGGGCAATCCCAATCTCTTCACTCTCATGACCAGTGACAGGACTCAAGGAGACAGCATGAAGCTGAGTCACGGTAGGTTTAGGCTGGATATCAGGAAAAGGTTTTTCACCTTGAGGGTGGTTGGGCATTGGAACAGGCTCCCCTGGGAAGTGGTCACAGCACCAAGCCTGACAGAGTTCAAGAGGCGGTTGGACAATGCTCTCAGACACATGGTGTGATTCTTGGGGTGTCCTGTGCAGGGCCAGGAGCTGGACTCAATAATCCTGATGGGTCCCTTCCAACATATTCTACATTTCTATGAACTAATCCCTTAGGCAGACTGCAGGCAAAGGGTAGAAATATCTCTCCTGTTCTGTACCCAGACAGGCAGTGGGCTACCTCTCCAGAAAAATAGTTGTTTCCCGCTGGTCGTATTTCCTGTCTGCCAGCCTTGTGACAGTAGGCATCCAGGTTCAGGCAAAATGAATGTCTAAACTATTTCTAGCTATTATCCTAGTGCAGGGAACATGCAGAATCACATGGCAACGTTTGCAGCAGTCCAACTCTGTGGTTTCCCCTTCTCCTGCAAAAAAAAAGCCAACCACACTCTCATGTTGAAGAATACAAATCAGGATCTGTATTTAACTCCTCTCCCATGTGTATCTATGAAGGCATTACCTGTTTGAGGTGCAATTAAGTAGGTCATCTAACTTGTTTACCCCAATTATTTTTGCTTCTGCTTTTGTGCACCACTTTAAAACTCTTTCTTGATTTTGCTGTATGAGATATGACACAGAAGGAATCTGTCATGCTTTGACCTTTCTAGAGGGATGCCTGTGTTTATGAAGGCAACTTCTTCCAGTGTTAGAGGCCTGAACAAGATGTTGAACTTTGATGACAGGTTGCTACAAAGAGCGTATGATTTGTAAGGTGTCATGGCAGTTTAATTCTCAAAGTTGAGGGGATTTTCTTGCTAGCAAAGCCTGCTTTCTTGTCTGACATGCAGATTCTATGGACTTGATGCCAAAGACATTGAGTTGTACCCTCAAAAGGACTTACGCATTACTGGTAGAATTTTTTTCTCCTGATGATTTAAGTGTCTACATTCTGTTTTTGAAGTGATTTAGGCCAGAGTCAAGGAAGTATTTTAGAATCCAAAGTTATAAAGTAGCTCAGTAGGGGGATTATCAAACAGCTCATAAATGCTTTCAAATCTCCACCATTGGGACCATTTTGAAGAAATGCACTTGCCAACACCCCCGATTCCCCATAGTTTTCAAAACTTCAAGAGTTCCTAAGTCAGGAAGGGGTTATTTGAATACAGAGCACTGAAACAAATATAAATGTCCTCTACAAGCAGAAGAATATGGTTGTGATTTGAAAAGGGGAGGGGAAATAAGGTTTACTTTTTACAAAAGTATTAAAACTTTCATGCAAAATATAAATTAATCTCTTTAAAATAGATAATCTAATCTCTATTCATCACTTCTCTTCCCATGGACTCCTGGGGGAAAATAATGAGTGACACAGCTAGGCAGGGAGAAATTGTACCTGAAGGCTGGGTAGCCAAGGAGGCAGGATGGCTTCCAAACCCAGGCAGCGTGTGACCATGGCATGTTCTTGCCCACATGAGACCCAGAGAAAAAAACCATCCCTGCAGCTTCCAAACCTGTAATACATCCCTCTTCCCCATGAGAGTCAGATAGCTCAGCCACGCACTAACTGGCTGTATTAGTGTGGGGCTGTGTGGTGGCATGGCCCTCCTGTGCCATTTAATGTTCCCTGCTCTGAGTGCTTCACCAGAACCACAAAATGAAAGTTTTTGGGCTTGGCATTTGGGCATGACTTCTGTTCTCCACTTCAGGTTTGTGACACTTTAAAGTCCCAGCCTGCTCTGCTAGCAGCAACTCTTTGAATTGCTTGCACATGCATTAATGGAAATATCTATCAGTTATGAGTGGGAAAAGTGCTGTGCTAAGTGTTAGAAGAGCCAGCAAAAACATGTTCATGTATTTTTAGTCACCCTGGGATTAATTCCCAGGCAGGTCTTTGTTTACAGTGCTATATTTACATGGAACAGCCATGTGGAATAGGGATATTCCTCCTGACAGCTGCTCTGCTTTCCTCAAAGCAATGGAGGGAGGGATTGCTTCAAAATCATACCTGCTGCATTTCTGTCTCCCTCCAAACACCATCACAGGTGCAAAGGTGACAGCTACCCCAGTGCAACCCCTCTGTTTCTCACAGCTCACGTTGGTAGGCTGTGGGGGCACGCGTTGCCATCTCCTGCCAGGAATGCCCCAGACACAGACCTCAACTCCCACCGCTGGGGAGACCGGTCTAGATGTTGCCCCATCATTCACCTCTAGGTACTATGAGGCTCGCAAACAGTGGGTCCCTCCATTCATCTGAGGGAAGCCACTTATTTTAAAGTGTGTTCATTGGCCTGCCCATGCTCTCCGCTGTGTTCATTTAGGACACTGTCATTTCTTGGAGCAGAAGACAAAAATAAATTGAGTGTATCAGTGATAAACATGATATCTTTTGAAACTGCTGATCTTCATTTTACATATCTGAATTTTCAAAAACAACTGCTATTTGCTCTTCCCCTGACTCCTGTTAAGTTCTGACCTCTGAGCTCCCTTTGATCTCATTCATAGGCTTGGTGTGCAGGAAGAGTTTCTTTCATTCTTTCCTGACTGCAAATACGAGGTCAGAGACTCTTCTAGCCATCTCATTTCCAGAGAGACAAAACTAGTCAGGCCAGACTTTTGGAAGACCCTCACATCAATATTTTATTCCTACACTGAGGAGTCCAGTTCTTGAATAATGCCTGGCAACTGCGGCTTCTCTTAAGGTCACGTAGAAGAACCAACCACCATGTCAGTAACTTTTACAAGGCCTTTGCTAAAATACTGTCATCCATAGCTGTGCCTGCCTGGGTGGCTCACTACAGACATCATAACTGCTGAGGAACAGAGATGAACATAACATGTGCCCTGTGGATACTGCCTTTTACCATTGCATTTTTCTATGCAGGATTGAGGTGTTATTAGTAAGCAAGGGTGAGGGCAGCTGTGTAGCTCTGGATTCTTCTCATTAAATAAGGCAAGGTAAAAAGCAAAGCCTCACTCTAACCTGTCCCTTTGTCTTGGCAGCAGGAGAACAAGCACACTAGACTGCCTTGTTCCCGCAGAGAAACCCATGAAGCAATACAATGACAGAAGTGCAATTGCCTAAAAGGATGCAGGTAGTCTGGACCAGTAGCTGATTTTTTCCCCTGTTGTCACCCTGCCTTTACTTCATGCTGGGGACGTATCACCCACAATCACAGGCTGTATTGCACATTTTAGAAAAAGCTTTCCCACAAAGGAATTTTCCCCCCTACTTTGCCAACATGAGCATTGCCAGCCAAATGTTCAATCTCATTCTAAAAAGCCTGACATCTGACCCTGTTGAAAATTTAACAGGTTTTTTTTTCCAAGTTATGCTGAGCTGCATAATAGAAGGGACGTTGTCAAAAGTTGCCATAGAAATGGGGAAAGAAAGCAAAAAATATTACAAAGAAAGATAACAGGTGCCACTGGGGCACGTGAGGTCATAAAACCCTGTCCCAATCCTGCTGAGCCAAATGAAGTGACCTGAGCCCCCAGAGGACTGAGGCAACTTAGAGAAATATAGAATAAACATCTGAAAATCCCTGAAATGCAAAGAGTGAGTTTGCCAGCTTCAGCAAACAGATCAACACTGCAAATATTCCCAGATCCAGCTTCCTTGAGTTAGGCTTCCCAGTCCAGAATTAAGTTCTCTCAAAGAATATTAGCTGTGATGTATCTGCCTGAAATACACCTATTTCTGTTGGTATAAATGGGCTTCAAAGGTATTTTTCCTGTTCAAGTGAGCAGACCAAATTTCTGTGAGCTCGCTACACGTGGAGGTTGGAGAGTTCCTTCTCTAGTCAGCTAGGCCTAACTTTATGCTGACCATAAATTTTGTGAAATTGTTCCTTCCCAGGCAATTGCTACAGGTTAATTGCTTAACACAGAAATTATTTCTAAGCTGTTCTGCAGGTGACTTTTTGCAGATGATTCAAGTGATTCCTGCATTCACAAAACTTCTTGGCACTGGGAACTTCATCTTCCTTCAAGTCACCAAATCTGCAGGACAAATCTCTCATTTCCTTTTTTGCTGTGCTGGGACCACTGCAGCCCACATTTCTCTAAAACTCCCACGGAATGTCTTAGTCTTCTAGAGATATGAAGAGAAAGAAGCTGTTTTCTGGGAGTAAATATGATTTGTAGGCAGGTCTTTGGCCTGACAGATGATTTTGGTTGTGGAGAAAGGAGTGTGGAAGGCTTATTGAAAAAGAAGGAACAGTTTACAGAAGCTCTGAGTTTCATCACAGCATTTCTCAACAACTGTGAACCTAGCATACCAGTAGGACTTCATGTTTTCAATGTCAGGTTAAAATAGAGAAGCTTTCTGTGAAACCAATGGCAACAGACACTAGAAATGAAGTTGGAAAAAGAGCCTGGGTTTGGGCCTTTTTGTGTGCAGAAATGTCTGGATCTGCACTTAAGACAGCATGGGGGATGAAATAGAGGAGGACTAACCCACTGTGGGTCTGAGACAGGGAATGCCAGCAGAAGACATGAAACAGTAACATGATTAGCCAGACTGGCCTATCTGCTACTGCAGGGACAGGTCAACCATCTACAGTTCCAACATAACCGTCCAGTACTGCCCAAATGATGGATCGATATAAATTTCTTCTCACTTGGGACAAAAAAGTAAAAATAAAAAGGGACCACTCTTAGCACTTTCCACTTCCACTGCTATTAGGAGCAAATAAGCATCTATCATAGCAGTATTAGGTGCCTGGCATTCAGGTTAGCCATGGAAGGAGCAAGGGTTCAGCAGTCACTTACCTCCCTTTCTAGTTTTTTTGCCATTCTTCAGTTATTAGATTCTGTGTCCTACTACATTTCAGAAAAAGTATTAAGCTATTCCAAATTTAACTTGAAAATTAAAGCAAAGTAAAATGACACTGAGAAATCCTAAGTACTTTTGCTCCCAAATGTATTTCCCACAAGCAGATTTTACTGACTTAAGTATTGTATGCATGAATTCTGGCTATGAGATTTAATAAATGCCCCACAGATTGGTTTCGGTTTGTTTGTTTTCCTCCTAAAGGACTGCGCTGCCACTGCCTTCAGTTGAAGGGGATTTCAGCAATTCCAGTGCAGGGCTAACTCTAAAGCTGTTTTTTGCTGATAGCAGAAGATCTGTAGTCCTCCTTGTGCTCACCTGTAATTCAGATAAATGTCCTGTGCTCCTAGATAAGCACAAAGTAAAGCATTTTCTATCAAAGAATGCTTTTGGGGAAAAAATGGTGATCTGGTAATACTACAATTTATTTGGTTCTTTTTTTTTTTTTTTTTTTTTTGGAAAGATCCTTTCAGTTTGCCTTCACTTTTTTTTTCATGTCAGAGTGGGTCCAGGGAGGGAACAAGGTACAGGATGGTGACAATATACACATCTCAGGTGGGCATGTTGGGTTGGGTTTGGGGTTTTTTTGTTGTTTTGTGTCCTTAAACAAATACTTCTGTCATTCAATTCCAAGTGACTGTTCCTTTCCAAAAGTTCTTTTACATCTTACCTTAAAATGTCTTAAAAACTCAGGCAAATACCAAAAAAATAATAATAATAGCAATAAAAAAAAAAACACAGGGAAAGTTTGCTCTAAAATATTTTAGTTGACTAAAACTTAGTATTTTCTGTCTATTTTATATCAACCTGAAATAGAGTTTTTCTTTTTATTCCTGAGTACATAGGGGCTGATGTGTCTCTACCCTTCTTTTGTGTGTCTACCCATTTCCAAGCAGAATTGGTTAAACAACCCACAGGATCACAACTGAATTAACAGGCTCTGTCAAAATATGAGGAGATTCATTATCCCATTGGCAATTAGTTGCACATTTTTTCATCTCTCCTGTTTACTCTAAGAACAAGACAGGACCTGCAACAGACATCTGTCTAAGCTGAACCTGCCACAATAAATGTCCAGAGCTACATGTGAAAGAAAGCTTAGGAACAAAGCATCTTGTTTTGAGTCACTGAGAGGTCCTAGTAACAGGCTGCTATCATACCAGTTCCTTTAAGCTGAATCTGACATCTCTCTCTTGTCTAAACAACTGAGATTTTCAGGGACAAAAAAATGATGGACAATCAAGCATAAAAATACTGAATCAGAAGCTTCAGTAGTACTTTCATAATCATACAGCAAGGCTGAGCTTTAAAAGGCAAAAATCTGTCAGCAGAGAAAAACAAATTATACCATTTGAATTTTTAGGGAAAGCTAATGAAAGTGAGAAAGATCTTGCATGCAGGAGAGGGAGTACGTGGGTATTCAGCAAGCAAACGATGAGCCAGTCTCAGCTGAGCAGAAAACATTTCACTGCCTGCATTTGGCACTGAAACTTTAGTGTATTTGACAGGTCATTACTACCAGATTTCCTCAAAGAAGTGTCAAACTATTTTAATTTCTTTTTTGTGAATACACAAGCGTGAGCGTACACGACTGTTTCCATGTATTGCATTCAAGATACACTTAACAGAAGTTGTTAAAAACATCTGTAGAAAACAGTACTGAAAAGCAAAAATATATTCTCAAGAAACAAAGTGCTGAGAAATTTCAGTCTACAGTGGGAACATCAGTATCAGTTTGGGAGAGAAAATAGATTTTATTTTGGTAAAGGCAAAAAAAATTAATATCACCATCATCTGTGCAAGGTTTCTGCTGTCCAGGACAGATATACGCCAAATCCTTTCCTCCCAAAGTTAAAATTCACAAGATTGCACATGCCTCCCCTTAAACTGCAGCTGCAGATAGAGACTAAGAAGTACCTAAATCCAGACAGCAGCAGTTACTCATGGGTGATTGATTCCCAACCCTACATTTGCTTTATGCGCAGATCAGTATAATCCAGGTGAGCAGAAAGGAAGCACAAGGTGGAAAATTCTCAACTTTTTGTTCAGAGAGATATGTCCTACCTGTCTTTGGGTAGGCAGCCCGCAATCCTCTCCCTAAAGGGATTGAGAAGTGCAGTCCCACTGCATTGCAGGCAGCCTCACGCTCTCAAATCTCCTGAGCACTTTGGAAAAAATCACCTACAGAAACGTTAAGCCTTTGCTTTTAAAACTTCTCCTTAAGAGATCTGAAGGCTCACTTCCTATTAATTTTAATTCATTTCAAAGTCTCTGGAAAGCCAGCAAACCTGGTTCCCAAGAGATCCCCCTGAGTGGGGACAACTTTGCACACACAGCCACCTCTGAAAGCAATTTGTCAGCTGCCACAGATGTGCAGGATGTACCTATGCTGCCATGACCAGCTTGGCTTTAGGGAGGCCTCCGGTGCTGCAAAAACAGCAGAAGTTACCTAATATTGAATATTTTAGATTATTTCATCAGTTAACTTATGACTAGTAGGAGATAAGCCTTTTAGCATTGTCCCTCCAGTTGTGACCACTGAACTCGTGGGAAACTGATGCTGGGATATCTCAGAAATGGTTCTTCCCAACACTGTGCTGCATCATCCCCTCAGACAAATGTACAGCCACCCTCACCTTCACACTGATGGTACAGCTGTGCCCTCCGGTGTCACCCCCAACAGCAGAGCCTGATATAGCCCCCAACACACTGATTCAAGCTCTGGGAGCATTACAGCTGCCCTGTTATAAATCCACAGCCCCCAGAGTGGGAGCTTGACCCACAATGAGCCCTAAGGTCTTGCTGCAAAGCCACGTTAACACATAACCCTGCTCCCATATCCCTTTGAGGGGCAGGGGTTATTAAGGGAGATCCAAGTCATGCTCTACTGAGAGGAAAAAGCCCATCCCGCTTATCAAAAAAACAGTGTAGTCCCACAAGTCAAAGTGCAGTCCAAAAGGCAAGACCAAAATGTCTACAGACCTCCCTCGATAATGGGTCCAGCACCATTTCTAGAATTACAGATAACCACTCTCCGTGGTGCTGAGTTATATGGAGAGAACTGCATGCTGCAGGGAGACTTACAGAAAACCTTACAGAGAATATAGAACTTAATAAAAACAAGGTCAAGAATTTTGGTATCTTATAGCCCAACTGCAGTCAAATTCACAAAAATAATTTTTGATACTTTATATGTATGAAGAAAATAAACAAATATTCAGTAAACATAGTAACTAAGAAGAAAGGCTCCAACATCTAAACACTTGCCAAACTGTGAAATAAGTTACCCTTTAACCTTTGTCTCTATTTTATACTCTTTATAACTATAATTTGTAGCAGAGATAGAGTAGATGTATCTGTCCTAGTTGTTGCTTGAAACATAGCATTATCACTATAAAATACATTTGAAAGGAGTCAATTAAGATTTTTAGAAACCATGCCCCAAAATTAAAGCCAGCTAAACATCTTCTGTTATAGACCCCTCCAATCTGAGGAATTTTGTTGCCTAGGCAACCTGCTCACAGTGTATCTGTTCAGACCATGCTCACTGTTTTAAATAGAAATACCATCCATTTAATGCGCAGCTGATTTTTAGCAAAAGGTATATATGTGTAATACATACCAACAGATCATGTATTTGTTTTGCATTAAGAACCCGATTTGCTCATGCAGTACTCGCAGAGGCTCATATCAAGTGTAAATCTAAGGACGAGTGAATAAAACTGTAACGGCACTGAAATAGCAGTAAAGCCTCATTAGCGGGGTGGGATTGTCAGCTGCATGGAGAGCCCGGCATGTATGAGACAGTCCTGCTGATCTCATCACAGAGATGTGACGAATAATTGAGCAGTGCTAGAGGGAGTGTATACAGCTATTTCACTTTGCTTCATTATATCCAATTAGAAACTGGTCAAGCAAGTGAATTAAATGACTTTAGGTTGCCACTTGAAGAGATACTGGCTAAAGACAGAATCATGTAGGTGTGTGAAAAGATTTCCCTATAAAAACACTCCTCTAATTCCAGACATAATGTTTTCTTCAGGAGTCGGGAGTGCTAGTAAATGGTGTGCTGTTACAAATTGTTGGATCCCTTGGCAGGAAACATCCTGGTGGTGGCCAAGCGCAGAAGAACTAGGAAGTGTTCTGTGTAAGGCTCAGTACCTTCTGTATAGCTGGGTATGGCAGGTGATGATATCTGTGAAGATATTGAAATTTCCTGGGCAAAGTTGCCCAAAAGATGTAGAGTGTTGCATTACCAGAAAAAAACCAAACACAAATCCCCTCACTGCTTGGTTACAGTCTTGCCATTTTTAAATATCAGCAAGTTCACCCTCTGAAGAAGTTGGAACAGAGGGACTACAAGACCTCAGAGAAGAGGTTGGGCTGTAAGTAATCACAATGACTAGTGGGACTTGTACTGATGGGCATTGCCTACATTGAAAAAACAGGCACTGGAACAGTCAAGCTGACAAGGGAGAATCATTTTTTGTGCGAGTTTCTACTTATAAGAGACATGATCTTACAAAGGTATCACTTGGTGAAGCAATGCCAAACGATCTGCTTCTCAGAAGGCATGTTACCTCTTTAACCCATTGAATCATTACCAAATCTCATATACTGCCTTTACAAGGAGAGATTTTCCACATGAAGACAGAGAGAAATGGTTGGTACTGAGACAGGAGAAAATCCTTAACCTAACTCTGCCTGGAATGGTTTTTAAATGGCGAACTCTGCTTTTGTACAGCCCAAGTTAGTTGTGGGAAGCCTTGTGTATTTTAGAAGATGTCAAAAGACTCAAGGTTGTTCTAGGCAGAATATGGGACAAACTTCAGAGATGGTATCCATGTGTGAACTTCAGTTAAATGCTCTGTAATACCTCACAAGAGTGGTGACATTCCAGAAATACTTATATTTTTCCAGTTACTTTTATATACTGTTATATGTTTGATGCCTTATACTTGCATTATGCACAGTAGTTGCACAAGTGTAAGTGGGCACGCTTAGCTGCAAGTATGGTTCCAGTAATTAAGTCATTTCCTCAAATCTATAAATTCTACTTCAGAGTTGTTTGGGTGACAGTGCTCCATTGATTCTACCTTCTACAGAAAGCTTGCAAAGCAAATCAATAGGACTGTACATTTGGTGGTCCCTGATGCCAAAAAAAAAAAAAATCACCTGCCATAAATACTACTATGCTAAGATAACAGTTTGTTTTGGAACAAGATCATGCTAAGACACTGAATTAATTGACCTGATTTATTGACACTTGAAAAGGGTTTTAAATGATGTTGACCTCAGCTTTTGTGTCCACAGATACCACTATCAAACCATCTTTATTTTCCTTCTTGTAATTTTTTATTTGTTTAAAAGACTTATTTGCCTATAAACCCCATACATTTACAATAATTCTCCCATTCTGCACTGCAGGTAAGGAGCACAGAAATAAGGAATACTGAGAAATTTAGCAGAGGTAAGTGACTAATTAGATTATGACATAGGCATTGGTTAGGTAATTTATCATCCCCAGAGTGCAGAGACACAAAAAGTTCATTTCAAATAAAGAAGATTTAACTTTCATTCTTCCTTTGATCTGAACTGAATTCTTTCACAGATTATTGAATCTTGTAGGGAGATGGAGGTTCTGACCTCTGTTTATTTATTCCATTTTGCTATTTAAGTTCAGTTTGCTAGAAAAAACAAGGACAAGGCTGTGACAGTTCACAGAGATGCAATTTGTCTATTGAACTTAGCTTGGCATCTGTTAGACACACAAAGAAACAAAAGAAACTGCATAAATATTCATCAGCAAAGAAGTCAACCACGATGCAGGATTTGAAGTATTATATGTTATTTTTATAATGATAATAGTGATTCATCAGCCCTAATGATACCTCCGTACATTGCCTGACTGATCTTTTACTCGTGTGAGTATAATTTATTTTTCCATTTTATGTCCTGCCTATCATTTGTTCCCAAAATATGGAAGTAGATTTACATAATAGAATTCTACTTGGTAGTACTGGACAGGTTGGAGGTTTTTCCTTCAGGTAGTGACAGCAGTATCAGCTCATTTTTCCCTTTGCATTTCATTTGAATAAAGCCTATAATGTGACAAGTGGAAGATGGCACTGCTTTACAAACAGCTAATTGGGGGAGGAATTACAGTGTAGGCATGAGGTAGCAGGGACTGAGCTTTGAAATCTATCATCACCTCTTGAGAAAAAAATACTTTTTCAGCCTAGTTTAAAAAAACAGCTTTATTTGTCAATTCTGTTTATCCTTATAAATGAATCTTTTAATGACTTGTTTTTCTGGATTATATATTTGCCAGAACACAGAGAAAAACTATCCTGTCTTACAAAAAGGCAGAGTTCAACTTAACACCTTATTACTACAGCTATTGCAGCTGGGATTTTTAAAACATTGAAGAAAGTCATATTTTTAAAAGTGCAGTAGAGTCTTGAGTCAACCTGACTTTCAGTAGGTGCCTAAATCACTCAGGGTCTTTTTCATGTATGCCTGAAAGCCCCTGAACGCTGATGGGGAAGGATAGCTTATTCTTCTAGACACAAGGAAAATTCTGACCTGAGCTCATAAATGTACAAATATTCTTCAATGCATCACAAAATTGCCTACAAATCATCTGAGTTCCATATAAAATGTGAAATGAAGGCTTGCTTGATTTGTTGGAAGAAGGTAAAGGGAGAAATACACAAATGGATTGTTGAAGTCAAAGGATTGCAAAAAGACTGGGGCAGATTTTATTCAAAAGAGAGGTGCCCTTCTTTTTCCTTCAAAGAAAAAGAAAAAAATTGGAGATATTACTGGAAACCACCAAATATGCAAGAAAAGACTCTTCAAGACAAGCTGCAAGTGAGTGAAGATGACAACTGGAGCACCAAAAGGTCTGCAAAGGGCTGAGATACAGCTACAGTCTGACCCTGCCAGGCTTGGCTAACCTCTGGCATCCACGGTCCTGAGAGCAGATAATGTATTGAACTGTGCTCGCTGGGAGGACAGCTGAACACAGGAGCAAAGGCTCAAAGGGTCTGCAGAATTTCAGACCTCAGGGGCTTGCAAGTCCCACGTGGACGAAGCCTGAAGCAAACATGTCTGGAAGCAGTGCTGGCCTTGCCCTGAGTGGAAGCTCTACCTCTCCCTCCAGCCTTAGGCTTTCTAAAGGATCACAGCACACAAGTCAGCAACAGAGAAACCTGGTATGTTTCTGCTATCGTGATTCAAATCCCCAGTATTTACAATATGGGTTGAGTGATTTTGGCATCACTGTAAAACACCACTTATTCTTGCAGAAAATAAATGAGATTTTGATGAACTGTGCTATCAAGGTATGTTCATTTCAGGTCTCTTGGGAGATATTTTCCCTAGCAGCCTTATCCTGCCCAAACTCGCTCCCTCAAAACCCGTTTTTTACAGTCTTGTGGTTCTCCTCAAGGTACATTCAGCAGCACCAGAGGTCACAGGGGTCCCTAGCAAACACCCTCCTTGTGGCTGTGGCTCCTTTCACCTGTTCTTTGCTGAGCTCTGGCTGGGATAGACTACATTGTTCTGCACTGAATGGAGCATCTTGCATAACTAATACACATCCCTTTCCCTCTGCTCATTTCAGAAAACATTTTTGCTTATTGCCTGCTTGGTCAGGAACCATGAAACCAAACAAAGTAGGTCTGGGAGGGACCTCATGGGATCACCTCATCCATTACCCTTTCCCTAAGGCCTACAGAGTTAATAACGGAACAACAAGCTTGCAAACTCCAGCTGCCAGGCTTTGAAAGTTTGGCTTCCCCTAAAGAAGTACATTCCTCTTGTCAACATGGGAGAATCTGCATGTGCTTGCTGATCTGTGCACAGATTAATTTTAAAGCATACATTTTGCCCAGACAGCCCACTGCTACCATTATATGCATCAGTAAGTTTCATATTATGCAACTACCAGCACTTATGTTCAAAGAAAGCACTTTTTGCTCATGACAAAAGGTAGTTACTATGGTCTCATTAAAAGACAAAAGCAACGAAAGATAGGTCCTTGTGCAGCATCATCTTCTGCCTATTCTCTTAGCATCTATTGTACTGAGGTATGCATCGGTAATTTTCTGCACCTCTCTTTCATGTAGCACAGCTGATTGCTAAGGCATATCTTCATTGGATTTGACTGCTCACTGAGTGTTAGCCATTATCAAGTTCTCCTTCCTGTTTCTCCCTAGGTCATTCCCCTGAAGACATACCTATACACGAAAAACACTGCTGTTTTTTCTCTCTTCCTTGTTTCATTTAGCACTAATTTATGGTCATTCCTGCCTCTGTAAAGCTGGATTTAGAAACATTAGTAACAAGGAACCCAGATATCTGAGCGTGATCTTTTCCCTCCCTAGAAGGTTCTGTGTATTAAGTCTAGTCCCAAGAGAGTCAGAGCAGTCACAAAACTCTTCTAAACCAGAATGTGGACACCAAAGTCCTATGGTATAGCAGCAGCTAAAGCAGCCTGACAGGCAATCTGCAGTACCTGCAATACAAGGAGCCTGAGGTACTTAATTCAGGTGTCTCTACACAGGGTCATGCGTCAGCTCTGAGACAGATTAGCAGTGTAGCCTCAGGCTTTCAGACAGTCCAGCCTACAGCTGGACTGGAGTAGATGTGAGCTGTGTGGGTCTAAAAGAATGGTTGCCTGTTCCTTGTAACTCACTGTGCCCTGAAACTTATAGAAAAAATACTTGAAACTGAGGTAGGCAAACCATGGCCATCATTTCAGCTAATGGGGAGCACTATCAGTGATCAAGGACGCCTTGGGCACAGCAGCATCTCTGAACCCACAGTTCAGCTGCAATGTACTTTGGAACCTTTCCAGCCATATCTGACTCTCTTGAGGTGGCTGATTAATCCTCTGTCCCTGACATTTCCAGCACATAACACCGATCACTTTTTCCATGCTTTTTAAAGTTTGCAAAATTTTTGTGCAGTCTCTCTCACTTGTTGTGAATTCTGGTGAACACAGTGGCTTCTCTTTTTTTGCTAATTATAAATAATGATGGTTTGCTGACTCCTAACAAGCTGAAAATTTTTACTACAGATGAAAGTTTGCTTTGAAAACATCCATCCAAATAAAAATCTCAGCACATCTAGCATATCATACTATTCCACAATTTTAAATGCCCAGTCTCAGGCTGTCAATCACCAGAAAAATTCTTGCAGGACTGTTCTACAAAAATGAGGGATAGTAGAAAGTATGGAGAAATAAAGGGTACAAGAAGAAAATCACTGATAATATACATAAAGGCAATGTTAGCTTCCAATGTAAATGAAGGATATTCCTAATTCACCAGTGAATGCTACCCTCCTATCTTTTCCTTTTTCTCATCAGATTAGAATGCAAAACTGTCCTTTATGGGATAATCCTCAACCCTGGCCTAATGTGTAAGAAAGTCTAAGATCTAAATTTAATAACAGAGCTGTATTATACCAAGATGTGATCAGAATCTGCAAATGTTCTCTACAAAAACTTTCCTCAAACAAGAAATCATGATTTTTATCAGTATTTCAGTCAGTAAAATCTTTCACACAAGTACAACTTAAGAAGAGTATATAGAAATGACATGGACTATACACAGAAATAGCCCAAATAGCAAAATACTTAGCATTTCCATGGAAATGTTGGCAATTTATCAGAAAAATCCTGCATTTTACTGAACCCTATCTGCTCCTTCTTGTCAGCTGATAAGTATGATTTTAGCAGGTTCGTCATTCTGCATGGGCTGTTGAGACCATTTCACTGCCAGAGCTTTTTACTCCTGCATCTATGTTATTTTTTAAGCCACATGCCTTCTTTCACAGAGGTGGATTTTATGACTTCAAATGATATTTTGTTTTAAATCCCCATTAAAAAAAAAAGTTAAATTTTTAAATTATAAACAAAGAGGCTACAGCGACCACTGTTATATCTGCAGCAAGTTTCTTTCATGCATACTTAAGGTTAACTTTAAAGTCTGTAAGCTAGGCTTAGACTATAGGTCCAAGCACATGATGGAAAAATAACTTTTAACAGTATTCACCGTCAGCACACTACCAGCCTTGAAAGCTGTAAGGAAGCAATGGAAAGCCTCATAGACCACAGAGCAAAGATCAACACTTTGATGAAAAAGTTAATACACATTCCTTCCACAGATTCTGTGTATAAGATGTAAATTGAAAGCTACTCTGTGAACCTGAGAAGAAAACTTATACTGCTCTATCTGGAAGCAAAGATTTATTTTGATGCTGATAGCGGAAGTTTTTGTAATAGCTTCTAGCTGACTGCGATGTAAGAGAACAATATTTTCTTTGGGCTTTGCTGCAGCTGAAGTAACTGCATGCTGTGTACACAGAATTCATTTTATTTAGATGAACAGGGTGTGTGCAGCATTGTCTACCTTCCTTTCTTACCCCACTCCCCACATTACAAGGTGATGTAAATTCAGTCACATCCTTGATTACTGTGGAGGGAATACTGCAAACATGGAGGTGTGAGACAACATAAAATGAAGGTGTGAGTGATACAGTAATAAATGAAAGACAGAGCATTGCAGATACACAATTTGTCTGAAAGATATTAAAAGAGGAACAGAAGCTGCCTTCCCTTGCAGTCTTCCATGTCAGGAATACTTAAATAGCCAGCTGTAAACAATATTGTGATTTGGAAGTGCAAGACCGAATGAAAAAGGAGGCTGAACACAAGCAATATGGTTAGCGAAGAAGTATGGAGCAAGTTACAGAGTTTCTCTTGTATTGTGACTGGTCAGTGAAGTTGTGAACAAGAACCTGCTCAGCTCTACTGCTAAGTATGTGATTTGTTACTGTGTGCTATTTTAACCTAGGGAAACATGATGCTGCATTTGCAGTGTGCCTTTTAGAACTATAACAGCCTTGCTCCAGTTAGATCATAAAGGTATGTTTTTTCAGAAGTAGCAAAATCTAATTTGTCACAAAATTCAATAGGAATGTGAATCTAATTCCTGTAAAACACCTTGGGAAATTCTCCTTAGTAAAAATCCAATCCAGCCTAATCCTCAGCAGCAACACAAATCCCATGCTCTGCAAGATTTTAGATTTCTGGACAGTTTCTCTGGGCCTGAGCTGAAGGAGTGACAACAACAATCTTTCCACTGATTTCACTGAAATCTTTCTCTAGCCCTGGAATCAGTTCCCAGAGGACCATCTAGAATAAACACAGCATTTGGGTGATCTGTCAAATACAGAAACCTCCAGTCAGATGAGAAACTCCATCAGGATCTCATGGTAACCTCTGAGACTCACGTACAGTTCTCAGAACTTAAAGAGAATTTTAAAAAAATCTAGCCACTTTGCAGAGAACAAATAAGGATTTACAAGCTTTGATGAAAAAGGGGAGTAGGGAATTATCTAGGCATTAGCTGGAATATGTAGAAACATTTGCAATGTACATTATGCCAGAATCATCTACAGGGATGAGCTCCTGCAAAATGGTTAAGCTGTTGTATCTGAATCACTTACATGGCTCTGAAAAAGTGTCACCTATCTCACATAAATAACAATTGGAAGCCCTGTGGAGTCTCTGTAAAGAGGTAGCCACAGTGTGTTCTTGGATTAAACACAATGTGTTGATTTAAGGCACCCATTGCACAGCAATTAACCTGGGAGGTTATCAGCAGTGATTTGCTCTGATACCCTATCGTGCAGAATTGCATGCTGCTCCACAGAACAGTACCAAAGCATCCCTTACGCACTATAAAATAGACTTGACACCAGAAAAAAAAACAAAAACCCAAAGTTATTTTCCACAGTGGGGGAAAAACTGATCCCATACCTTTTATTTTCCTGAGGAATTAGATTTAAAAGAATATTACCAGCATCGGACAAGAAAACTATCAGGCAGAAAGGTAGTTGTAACTGGACTGAAACAGAAATTATTAGAGGGACTGGAAGGCAGAGTGGGACTTGCCAACTGGAAACTAAGAGAAGAAAGAACTGTACTTGGATAAGTAGCTCATCCTCAGTGTTCACTCTTCAATAGTTATTCTGCATGACCATCTGGAAATTCCTCTGTGGTAATTCCTTTTTAACAGTTCTATAATCACATCTTAATTTGTCATTTCTTTTAAGGATTAAAAGAAATGTTTCGCCTCTGCCAGCCCCATCTGTGCCCATGTACATACAGACCACATACAGGCAAAGCACGTTCAAGGCCTGGGGACAGTCACACCAGCCTGCCAAAGCCACTACTGTCCAAGGGAAACTCTCCTTGAGAGTCTGTTTGCTGCACCTACAATCTCTTACCAGACTATTTCCATATTAACAGTGTTTTATTTTCAGGAAAACAGCCCTCAACATCAGAGAATCCCAAGCACTGGAGAGACCCCAGAGATAATCCAAGCGTTAGGCAGAACAAGTCCTTTCTGTTATCCTGAGGGTGCTTTACCTCAAGAACAGACTTGAGGTAGCTTCTTGGAGATCTCCAGTCAGAAAGAATTCTGCAAGAGCTATTGGAGCTCTACCAGTAGAATATTTTTTCCTAATGCTTAGCTAGAAGTTTTGGATTTTTTTTGCTCTGCAATTGGAGTCCCATTACTTTTTCTTGTATCCACCCTGAACAAGGAGAGCAGATTTATTGCCTTCCTCACTGCAGTAGCCTTTTATTTATTTGGAGAGGTGTCCTCCATCATGTTCTCTTCTTTACACTAAATAATTCAATTTATTCTCTCTGACAACCTAAATAAGTCCTTTCCTTACCGTAAAAAAAACCCCAAATTTTACAACATGTCTTGTTTTTAAGTATCTCAGTTGAATTAAAAAATATTGACATGAGGAGCAATTTTAAA
Organism: Cephalopterus ornatus; assembly: GCA_013396775.1. NCBI lineage: Eukaryota > Metazoa > Chordata > Aves > Passeriformes > Cotingidae > Cephalopterus > Cephalopterus ornatus. Next base: position 41,269 of record VZRE01005081.1, read on the forward strand.
CTGAAAGTTCAAATATTTCAGCCAACAAAATTTTGACATTCAGTGTCTCAGATAATTTCAGTGCCTCGAATAAAATTTCAGGCATTTTTACTGCACCAAAAGAACTAAGAGTATGTGCCCACAAAACATTCTGGTATCAACAGATATATAGCATTTTTCACAAAGATGTTTGCTATGAAAGGTTCTCTCAGCTCTGTCACTTATCACTTCAACCCAAACTGAATAAAGCTCTTAAGGACATGCTTGACTTCAAAAGTGTGAGCAGCCCCACCCTAAACAAAATCCAACTTAGAAATAAAATGTTTCCTTAAAATTCTTTCTCCAGGAAGCCAATGCTTGCAGTTATAAATGATCCCTATTGTGGAACCTTCACACCTTAAAACCATGTCCATCATTTGAGGGATGATTTCCTTAAAAATATGCATTTAAGCGTTTTTAAGAAGCACTGTCCAGCAAACCAGCAAGAGGGAAGGGAAGAGATGTGTCTTACATTGAACTGTGTGTGGAGTTGATGTTAATGCTAACACAAGCTGGAAAGGACACAGGGGTATCTTGCATGACACAGTCCAGTGGTGACAGCTGTGCTGAATTACTCTGGATAGCCTCTGAAATTTGATAGAAATGGATTCATGGTGCTTATTCAGGGAGGACCTTCATGCTCACTAATGAAGACAAGGTATCTCAGAAGGGGAATGAACTGTAGGTGGTCAATTGGAAGTACCATTCTTTCTATTAAGACAACTAGACTTTCTAACTCAAGGCATCTGGGAAATAGCAGGATGAATCTGGGCGTGTCTGTATCTTTTGGCATTTTTGTTTGTCCCAAGAGGTATTCAAAAAGGACTACTGTAAAGGATTTCTTTCTATGCTAGAAAGAACCAACCACTTTTTGCGAAGTGGCTTGTGCACAGGAGCGTTATATCATATTGCACTATATCAAACCTGTACTTACTCATTGACTTGAGGGGTTTATCAGTGAGAGAACACCGGTATTTTCAACGGGATAGGCAGGGTGGTGTGGGTGTTATACCACTCTCCCCTCCAATTACTTATTGAGACTGCAGTTACAGTGTGTGAAATGGACGGATTATAATAGACTTTCTTTCTTTTGCTGCAAGGTCCTGATGCATGCACTCCTCCACTTCATAACAAGCAGCACTGGCAATTATGTACATCAGATTTTTGTTAAAAATGTCACACATATACCTTCTGTCCCAATATTTCCCTAATTTATCTGATACTAACTTTGCTGCTTTCATAGTTCATTCCTAACCACTCTATCTAATTAAACTTACTGAGTGCTTTAGAGGAAGGATGTGTAGGGAATGGGAATGTCTTTTACCTTACTTCTATCTCCCAACTCTGTGAACAGCTGCTCCTCAGAAATAAACTTACCCTTTTAATTACTTGCATAAAATTTAGGTCAGGTATGGCCTAGAGATATTAGTTAACTGTGTAACAGCAGATGCTTTGGGAATCTGTATTCATGGGATCCCACAGTCAAGTGGGACACATTGGGAAGCTGTATGGAAGGAACTCAATGTAGATATCTGGGCTGCTATAGGCTTGTCAGAAGCTGCAAGACCTACCCAAGGATTTGGAACTTCTCTGAAGATCAGCTTAGACCAAGCCATACTTTGTCATGGGTAGACAGGAGGACCAAATACAAAGTATGTTTTCTGGTCTCATCTCCCTTTCCTTCTACCTTCTCAGGAAGTTCTGATGGATGTTCCACATGCATCAACATAAGCACTGTCTCTTTGCCTCTTCTTTCCAGTCAAATTCCCATCCCGCCCGGGAATACTTCCAGACCCTCTCTGCCCATCATGGCTGCACTTCAGATTTGCTCTCTGAGCCAGCTGCCAGCACCCTCCGGAAGCATGGTCGGAACAGTCGGGCTGTCCAGGCATGGCAGAGCCAGGCCACAGCATTGGGCAGCACACAGGGGGCCAGCACAGCCCTCAGTTCCCAATTAGACATTACTAAAATACATGGTGACAAGACATATTAGTACTTTGATAGAGAAACTATTATGAGAGGGAAAAAAGATTAGCTGAAGACAGGAAGTAGGGAGAAGAAAAACCTTTCACTTCAAAATGTAAAGTCCAAAGCAGAAATAATGTATTTCAATGATCATATATCCCAGTTTAAAGCTAATGTATCCTCCTTGAAAGACTTGAGGCTTAACGCTGAGCTATATTATTTCATATTCTTTGACATAATAAAATACATATCTTTATGTACGGCTGTAAAACTACATTATTTTTAAAAGTTGTTTCATTGAAGTGGTTGACCTTTTTATGATTCGTGCATACATTTCTTACACAGAAATAGAAAAACTCACTGTAAACCACTTTATGTTAAAGTACATGCTCATTTAAATATTATAAAGTAGATGATTAGAGACCACTATGTGATATTCGAAGCTGTAGAGATAAAAAAATGTTTAATAAAAAAAAAAAAAGAATCTGAACCCTCTACTTCTACTTGGAATTCCCCTGCTATTTGTTTTCACTTAAATTTGATTTTCTTGTTTTTAATTTTATACACCTGGGTTTTAAAATGTTCAGCAATTATCTGATTTGTAGCTACAACTGTAGCATGTTTACTTGTAAAATGTCTTGCAAATTAAGATCATTATTTGTCCTTTTAGATTTTCTCTTAACTTTGCAGCTGAACATTACAGAAGCAGTATTTTTTACATTCCAAATGGCTCTAATGCCAAAGCATTTTGCTGATTTAATGGCTGGTTTTGCAGGATAGAAAAATACTAATAATTCTCAGCAAGCAGAAAATCAACAGCTATCATTTTTCAAATGGGATTTCTATAGCTCTCTCAAGTGTCCCATATTGTAAAAAGGAAAGGCAATTCAATCTTGTGTTTGATTTTGTCTCCAGAGACAAGACCTTGATACACCTTTCCCTGGAACCCAAAATGCCAAATAATGCAGAGCCCTAAGGTGGCTGAGAGCCTTAAACACAAGACTTAAGTGTCAGGAGTGACTGAATCAATTGGGCCCAAGTATTCAATAACATATTCAATCCTTAAGAGCTACTATCACATTTAGATGCCTTTCATCAATGTCCAGGGATGGGGCATCTACTGCTTCTCTGAGACACAAATTCCAGTGCCTCACCACCCTCACAGTAACTAATTTGTTCCTAATATCCAATCTAACCCTACACTCTGTCAGTTTAAAGCCCTTTCACCTGGTCTTATTGCTACATGCCCTTGTAGAAAGTCCCTCTCCAGCTTTCTTGCAGGCCCCTTTTAGACACTGAAAGGACATAATCTCGGCTGTGTCTTTCCAAGTTTCTTCTTTCCTTGCCTACAAGCAAGGAAAAAAATGGGCTTATGCCCAGAATTTCAGGACAGCCAATGCAGTGGAAAATCTCTGTAAAAGTAGATGAGTACTTTCTCCTAGCTTGGAACCTGAGTAGATTCCTGACCTGCATCCTCCTCTCTTTATTTCCTCCCTCTTTGGGAGTTTGTCATTGGCCAAGTGCTTGAACAAGTGCTTTGAGAAGAGGAACCCATTTGCCTTCTCCCTGATTTTCACAGTCTGACTGGGGTGCTGTGCACACACCTAACAGCACCGGTCATGGCTCAGCCACTTTGGGTGCAAGAGGACCATGGCCATCGGGCATGTGTGTGCTGGGAGTCCCAGGATGCCAGCTGCCAAGCCTTTTGGCAAGTGTGGTTTTGTCGCTGTTTGCATGATGATAGTGAGCTGACAGCTATTTTGTGTGTACCTGCACATGCAGCTGTTGTACCTCTGGATGGCAGTGTACACACTGGCGCAGGGATAGGGACACGGCATGATGCACATCTGAGCCACAGCTGAAAGCACAAAAGTGCGAGCTGTTTGAGCATGAGCTAGATGTGAGCACATCTGCATGCACAGAGGACATTTTGTAACCTACAGTAAAAAGCAATGGTTAGGTAAAGTAATTTAAGCACAAATTCCCAGCATCTTAATTTTCCACTCAAGCTTACTTCTGGGTACTTAGGGTGTGATTGTCATTCATTGCGCACAGCAGCCACTGTGACTACTTTGAAAGCAGCACGGAGTAAGGAACGTGGCCATGCACATTACCAGAGTTTCAATGTGGTTCGAGCCCTCACACCAGAGCCAAAAGGGATCACACAGGCATTTTTCAATACCTGAATAGCTGTGCATTGAGCACCTCCTGTGACTGTTTAATTCCCAGGGGAAGCTGCAAAGTTACAGTGAACTCAGTACTGCAACAGTTTTGGTTTAGAGAAAGATAATTGGGAATCCTCTGCCTTTTACTGAAGCAAAAATTTGGAAAGGAGACTACTATTGAAGAACAGTGGAAATGCTCAGCGAAATCTCAGAGTGCATCCCTCAGTGATCTGCCCCCGCTCTGATGTCAGCACAAACCTGCAAGCTCAGCTCACCCGACCAGCTAAGATGAGGGACAGACTGTTCGACATCCTGGCTGTGTCACAGCTACCCTGGTAATGTGGAAAGCAGTCAGTCACGATGAACGTGACCCACATTCCTTTCTCAATTCCCTTGGGTGGCTAGGGGAGTGGGTTTTTTTTGTTTTCCTAACACCCTTATCAGGTATTGTGCAGCTCTGAAGATTTTTTTTCCCAACAAACCTAATCTGCTATTCTCAGAAGTTTTTAAAAGGTTGAATACAAGGCAGTGAATTCCCTGAAGGCTGACAGTGGGGTCCTCACACAACATGTAACTGCAATGACTCCTCAGAGGAAAGAAGAGTGATGGCCTTCACTCTTATGGGAGTGAACATATGGGAGACCACACTGTATGTTGCACTTTCTGTGCTTTACAGGACAGCTGGAGAGGCCAAAAAAGCTTTGATATATGAAATAGACACAGTGGAGGGGAATGAGGGACAGGCGAAGACAAGATGATCCTGCCCAGAAGGTCTCCTATAACCATGGACACTTTAGCAGCCAGGTGTCTTCAGACTGCCTCCCACACATTTGCCTATTCTAGAAACAAAGGCAGTGAAATGCTCGGCACAATCAGACATACTTAAAAAAAAAAAAAAATCCTCTGCTTTTAAATAGTGTTCCTAGCATAGATTGATGAAATGATCTGTACTCCCCCACCACACCACCTTCTGACATCCATCCATTGGCTTGACAAAGCAGGTAGTCACACACACTCCACATGAATGCACCCGTGGCCAGGTTGCCTTGGAAACCTTCACTGCTACCTAATATTGTTATAATTGGCAAGAAAATATAGGTTTTCTCCAATGATTCGCAGCATGTTTCCATTTTACATAAATGCAAGTTTTCCATCTGCAGTTTTCTGAAGGTTTGCTTTGCTTTCTCCCAAGAAATTTTAGAGACATTTCCTCCCCAGAAAAATTAAACTGTTGTTTAAATGTTAGAAATGCTGTCATGTCAGCACAGGGGGCCAGACAGAAATTCCAGCTTCCCTGTGTGTCAAGAGGGACTTCTAACATGGAGGAAAAGGAGCCCTGCAGTTCTTTCTACCGTATTTAATTCGATGCACAGCTCTGGAGTTAGAACAGGTCAGCTCAAGTGCCCCCATGCAACCTTGCTCAGGCTACACACTCTCCACACCACCACCTGCCATCTACCTGGTCCAGTGCAATTACTAGAACCCCAGAGTAGATTTTACTGTCTGAATATTTCCAGTGCAGACTAGGACAGTTATGGGATGTTCTCACCCAACACATAGTCTCAAGGTAGTGTCTGGAGAAGAACCTTAGATGCTCACCTAAAGAAGGACTGCATAAAAGCCACAGGTGTGTCCACATTGCATATACTTACCAGAAAGAGATAAATGAACTCTTGGTACTGTGGTGCAGACAGAACCTAAATCCTGAGCTCCTTTGGAGACCAGCAGCCTGCAGCTACTTCTCCAGCCCAAGGCCCAGCTTGTGGCAGATGGGAACTGCAAATTCTGGTTGTCTGATGAGTAGTTTTGCCTAGAAAAGAGACAGGCAAAAATCAAACACTCTGGAACACTGCATGCCAACAGGTTGAAAAAGAAATGTCTGGAGGTGGCACTCAAAAAGGGTACAACCTAAAGTAACAACCCCCAAATGAACAACCCAAACCACTTGGTGGTCATTGAACAGAATGCCTTAAGTCCAGCTGAAATGAAATTTTCCTTGGAAAAGAAAAAATGAACTATTTCCGGTTAGCCCAGACCAAATGCTGTGCCGCTCCACGGTAACTGCAATAACCGATTTCACCATGATATAATCCTTTGAGTTTGAATCCCCACAGTCCCTCAAAAAGCTCCTCCAAAAGAAGTTTGATGACCCTCAAGCAAGTCCTGGGGCGGGTGTAGGCTCTTCTCTCAGCTGCAGGAGGCACCCTTTCCTGGGGCTGCTGCCTTAGCCGGGCATCCAGCCCAAGCAGTGTCTGCCACAGCCGAGCCAGCAGAGCCCACCCAGGGGGCTCCTCGCTCTGTTGTCCTGCTTTGGAAAAAATAGTGAACCTAGGTTTAGCTGATAACAAGCTCCATACGGGAGAGAGTTTTGATAAAACTAAAACAATCTAAGTCTCTGACTTATGACTTTATATTGGCAAGTTACATCTGTAGTAAATCAACTGTAGCAAGATTAGACACTATGGCTTTCCCAAGTATTTTAGGGGAAAAGACAGGAGTTTCTTTCCTGTGCCTGTGTGGTACAGCTGTTCTGTGTTTTTGGTTGCATCCTCAAACAAATCTCTTGAAACTGAAATGATAGTTTTTAAATGTAAAAGCACTGATTTGTATTTTAGCAATAAATAAAAAAGCTCAAACCAATTCAATTCAACATTTTTAAGATTACATCTGCATGGTTTTTGGACAACATGGTTTGAGCAAATGTGTGCTTTAGTCAAATGCAATTAAGTGTCTCAATGAAAGCTTCTCTGACATTTTTTCCCATCTATCTGCACCAAGACATTTGAGTTTAGGAGATGCAGTACTTACTGTAACTCTATTCAAATGAGTTGTAGACTTATGTTCCAAAAAGAACCCAAAGCCTAATTTTTAAATGCTCAACATACACATTTAGAACTATATTCTTCAAAAGATATCAGGGGTTTTGAGGAGAGGTGGTAATATGAATACTAGGTTTTGAAAAGAACTAACAACTCTCAGTGAGATACTCGGTTTCCAGCATTTTCACTCTTCAAAACACCTGAGTATTTGACTTCCAGATCAGCACTGGTGAATTTGGCAAATTTGCCTTGAAAACTTTGGTTTTGGTCAAGCAGAGCTGCTGCAGAAAAAAATCAGTTAAACTAGGGGATCTGCATTGGAGATCATGGGAAATTTAGCAAGAAGGACAGAATAAAATGAACAAAGTAAAGGTTAATAACTCACTAGGTGTCACTCAGTACTCATCCTCTCTAAATATCACACTATTTATTAGGGTGTCTACCTAATCCTTCAAAGTCAACATCACATATCCATGTATGTGCTATTCTTGCAAGTGCTCTAAAGTATAGTCAGCCCATGCAGGTTGAAATAAAAGCAATCTAAATGTACCATAATATAAAACTTGCACAATTCCTGGCAAAACCTCTTTGGTTCACCCTGCTTTTTAATTTTGATGTGTCTCCAAGATTCCAAACTTTGCAAGGAATAAAAAACCCCTCAAAATGTAAAATGCCACAGGTGAGAGTTCCCAGGCTTATGAGACTGGAAATTAAATTCTTATGTGGAGAAATAGGGTACTGTCTCAAATTATTTAGTAGGTTTTTTTAGTCAGAAAGGCTCCTAAATCAAACACTTTTTTAACACAGACCCCAGCAGCTGAACTACAGCCTAATTCTCCAACCCTAACACGTTTTTCTAACAGCATCTGATCCAGAGGGACAGTCACGTGGCACTTCAAAACATTTTGTACCAGATGTTATATTTTCAATTTTTAAGACTAAAGCAACATGATTCTTTTCATATGGAAGACTTCTAAATTTGCTATTTTTGAATTTTACAAAATTTCTTGGAAATTTCTTGTGCTGTGAAAATCAGAAAAAAAAATCATTTTTACTGTAATCTCAGACACTAATCTTAACACTCTTATTGATTTGAAGTACTGATGAACTGGCCTTGCAAAACCTGAAAGAAATTATGACAACTGGGACGTATTTTTTCCTGCTGAAAATGTTAATGCTCGATTTATCAGTGAATTTCTCTTATACTTCTATGGCTTTTCTTGGAGTTGCTGCATTGTTATTTAGGGGCATGGAAATTTTTTTCCTTACAGCCTCGTTGTATGCTCATACTCTTTACCTTTCTGATCAGAGCAAAATGCTGGGCAGATGATGCTCAGCAGAGGGAAAACATTCTGATGGACCAGCTGTTTCCTTAAACAATATTGTTTTAGGAAATATGCCAGTTTAGATAGAAGAGAAACCATCTGACATGGAATAAAATACTGAGCTTTTTATTGCTGCCTTTTCTGAGGTCTCAATATCCTATTTCGTTCCCACTTGTATATGACAGCCCGTCATTTTGAGTCCTGCATCTCATAATATATACAACATATTTTTATTTATTGTTCTCCTTCAACCCAATAATCACATGAGTAATTCCAGTGTGGCTGTTTCACCAGACTCCATCTAAAGTTCTACTCAGCAAACAAAAGTAGCCATTTCAGTGAGAGGGCATATGGGAAGCTGGGTTCTTGCCCTGACCTGTTGTAAATAGCTAGAGAAATGTACTATTACACTCACAAATACCATAACACGGATTATAACTGCAAAAATACAAAGATGTAGTGCACCCCCCTTTCCCCTTTTTTATAGTAAAAGCCATCAAACTGCTAACCTGGGCTGGCTGTGTGCCGCAGTGATTTCAGCAGAAAAGCAGAGGCTGGCTGCAGCAGGTTCTGCAGGATGGGAAGCAGAGGAAGGTTTGATACTCAGCAGATGGCACAGATGGGCACTGTGCCAGCCCAGGGGCACTACCTGGTGTGCCTACGAGATCACTTGCTGCATTTGTTATCGAGCTGGGAGCGAGAGACAGCTTTGTTTTACTCTCCTTTCTCTTCCCTCTTTATGTGATTTTGCTTTTAGACACCAGACAACAGCAGTGCTCTTCTCTGGAGTGAAAGATTCAGTAATAAAAGGAGCCCAGGAAAAAAAAAAAAAAAAAGAAAAGAGGAGGAATCTGCTGTTTTTCTGTAACAACTGGTCAGCACAAACCTCCAACCTCTGAGCCTCCCATGATTGCTAATAACTCTGTTTACTCAGAGCCAGACCACAGTGGGGCTTTTGGACCACAGACTGGGCTGGCATCGTGTAAGCGTGTAAAGAAGCAGTATTTATCATTGTCATGATTTTGTTGCTTTCCCCCACACTTGTGAGAGTTGATAACAAGCAACTCTGAGGCAGCACAGCTGGCCTGCGAGATGTCTCTGCATGAGCAAAGGAATGGCTCTGTTCAAAGAGCAGGCACGAGTTATTTCTCCCCATTTGTAAATAAGTGCCAGGGTAATAGAAAAATAGATTTACCCTTGCACCTTCTCCCTTTTTTCTGTCTCAGGACTTTGCCTTCCTATATGTGCCATAGTGCAGACCTGGGGCACGTTCTCAGGACACTGTGGTCTCAGTGGCATAGAAGTGAGGTGGGGTTCTTTTTTTCCATCTATATATTTGGGCCTTCTCAAGGTGGGGCTGAACATGGGGCATTTATTCTACCAACATGTGAGCCAACACGTAGGGCTCTACTATTTGTAGTCAAGTAGTCACAGAAAAATCTCATGTGCACTTTGAAAATGAGGAATTCTTGGAACATCATCAATAAAAAGTCCTTACAGATTTCTTGGATGAGTCTGATGTGAATTTTAGAGATGACACAACTGACATCCATCACCCCCAGACTGAACATGTGGAGAAAAAGTAAGTAAATCTTTTCTCCTCCCCACTGAAGTGGTTCAATGTAACATTTTTCTCTACCCTTTTTGTCAGCCATAATGTAGGACACCAACAAAACCACCCTCTACTCCAATACAGCTCAGCAAGAGTAAATCTTTTCTCTTGGGAAGGTTTGCAGCAAAGCAATAGAGAATTTCAGGGCAAGTCTAAGCTAAATTGACTCAAGCTGCCTCAGAGACGTTTACCTAAATCACCCTTCTTGTAGTGCAGGCACAGCTATCCTTCATTTTCAAAAGCACTAAAAAGAAAACAGAACCTTTGAATTCATTTCTTCACAAATAAAGAGATGTTGGAAAGCAAACTCAAGTTAACCACTTGAAAAATACTTTCCTAGTGCTATAATTCAAAATAACAAGGAAAGAAAGGAAAAGGAAAGAAAAAGGAAAAGAAGGTTTTATATTAAATTGCATTAACCAATAATCTAATAATCAGCCAATTGAATTCTTTGGGAAAAAACCCTGCTACATAACGGCAGCCCACATGAAGTAGCTTGATACTTTGTAGTAATTGGGTCTTTGCCCTCTCATTATAAAATAAAACATAGAGTATTTTAATGTAAAGGATAATGTCAGGTTGATAACTTGAGGTAATTAGCAGCTGTGTTTTAATACTGCCACAGCATCATTCAGGTTTCCTTTCTTGATGAAAAGTAAATTCTTTTTGTCACACAAGGAAATACACATTGTTTCAAGATTTTTGTAGCAAAAATGGTACAGACATTAAGTCAGAGGCATGAAAGATTATTCATGTTCAACTTTAAAATCAGGCACATCCAAAATATTATCTTTCAATTTGCATTTCTTTTGATCCGCTAGACTTGAGCTGAGACAAGAGAGGAAATTAAGTCAAAGACAATTTCCCTTCCAATTAAACTCTAGTAGAGGCAGGAGGATTAACCCTCTCCCTTGTTCTGCCCTAGCTGTGTGCCCCGCAGCCTTGGGGAAACACTGGGGGGTGGTGAATCACCCACACACGCATATGGGGAGGTTGTCTCTCCCATGGCTGCTGGATACAGGTCACTGATGATTAATTCCTCCGGAGCAGCATGGGATACTCCTTGCCCTGGCACACAGCCCTTGAAATGCCTCCCCGCATACAGCAGTGGGACATGGAAAGTTATCCCAGAGCTCAGATATTCTGAGTTTCACCCTGAGCTTTTCTGAACAGGGAATCAGACATAAGGGGAAAGGAACATCCTCAATTGCATCCTTTTGGGTGGGAGCTTTTGGTGCATCTGCTAGTGTCAGCAGATTGTGGGATAAGAGTCTTCTCTTCATCCCCCCTACAGCAACCAGACTCAGTGCATCATCTATTATCTGATTTAACTGAGTTTGGGATGTAGGACTTGAAGATGGGGACATGTTTTTGACAGAGACCTCTGTGTAGTGTGTGACAAAGTGTATGCCATAGTCATCTTTAAAAAAAACCCAAACACATGGTCTTCTGCTAAAACAAGAAGGGGTTAAACTGTCTACGCAGCTGATGCATGGTAGGATTTAAAACTGTAGGCAGTAAAACCCACATCATTTGTATCTCTATGTGCATTAGGATTTAAATAAGGATGCCAAAAATGAAAACGCAGCATACTGAAGAAGACAAGAACACATTTCCTAATATAGATAAATTTTCCCATTTCTGGAAGAAATTGGGAGAATTAGCAGCACCTGCAAAGGCAGCAAACAAGAAAAGTAAAAGAATCATAGATAATTAATACTTCGAAGGATAAGACATCTTTCATGGAAAAACATAATGGGCTAGAAATTCAGCTGCTGTACATTTGCTGATTTACATCAGCTGAGAAATGTGTTCCAGTATGATTTAGCATTCTTCTTATGTTACCTGGGAGAAAAACGACTCAAAACACAGAGAGAACTTAACATGCATTATCTGTCATCTTTTGTTGATTAATAATTTCAGATGTTGCTGCTATTATTTAATATAGACAGTCATTACACAGTGAGTTAAAATACAACAAAACATTAAATGCAGTGAAGCATTACTTAAGCATAATCTCCTAAAACCCCAAGTAGATGCAGCAAATAAATTTTAAAGGTCATTTAGGGGAGCTGAAGTTGTACCAATGAAATTACCAAATTACCTCAGGTTCCAGGCTGCTTCTAGGATACCTACTGGACAGGGCAGAGTTTCCAATTTTTCTCTTACCAATCAACTTGAAACACTCCACTGGGGTAAGAACATCCTATTATGTTCTTACTCTATAGGTGGAACAGCAGGTTTCTGGCCATGGTTTTCTAAGTGTGTGTGTTTGCATGGTTGCACTTTGCCTGTCTGAAAGGTTCCTCTTAACAGCTTTTGAGTCGCTTGACTGGTTTCAACTGAGTTGGAAGGGAGGGTAGAAATCTCGCAGATGAATTGGAGCAAACCGCAAAAATTGGGGATAAATGGAAGAGTTCAGCAATCCCAAGCAACTGAGCAGCCCACTGGGCAGCTCAGCATGAGCCTCAAAATGTGCCATCTCCTTCCTGGTCAACAATTTGCAGAGAGATAGAATTAGAGACAGGAAGCTGAGGACAAGGAAAAAGGGAGGCAGGGAGATGGGGAACAGTTGGAGCAAGTGTGGGGAGGAGAGTGAGAGGTGGTGGGGAAGATCTCCTTCAGCACTGAGAAACCTTAAGAGACTTGCAAATAAAGAAACTAATGGGTGGGTTTTGCAAAAAACATATGAAATTAACTAGAAATGCTCTTCTCTACGCCATTTCCCCTAGCAGGACAATAGTCTGCAAGAGATAGCTGCAGGATGGTCAAATTTGCTTAAGTTATCCAAACTTTAGTGACATGGTAATTGCTGGAAAGTTAGCATCCAGTCTTGCATTGCTTTCCCATTGTGAAACAACCACATCCCGCATCACAGAAGATCTCTACAACATGTACTTCAATGTGGTGAGAATCAATCAGCCCAAAAAAGTTACTACTGGATGATGAAGAAAATGCACAGGAGAAAACAGGATTGTATTTTCACATGTAATAGGCATGTGGCTCCCTGTACTAGTCCAGCTTTCCAAGTGACAGTTTCCACAGCCTTCAGATCCCTTTGGGTTGTGGTAAAAAAGGATCATCTTCTTTGATTTAAAGCTAAGATTAAAACACAAGCAATTAGTGAACTGAAAACACGTGCTTATGCCTGGATCACATATGAAATTCCATAGTGGTACTTTGTAGTACAGTAAGACCAGGACACACACTTTTATTTCTGGGATAATACAGATGCATCCCAATGCAGTTCAGAGCAGGTCACCTCTTCCTGCTGTGACCTAACAGCCAGCATCTTTGACAGCTGAAAATTACTTCAAATGGAAGAGAGAAAAAGCTTTGAGAGCACCCAAAAAAAGGGAATCACCTACAAGTGCTAAACCTATTGCCATCCAGCTGAGGCTTATGTATACAATAGATTGCAATACAAGTGCATATACCAATAAGTATAAAGACAATGTCTTAAAATCAGTGTAACCAAATAATCACATTTTCCTGCTTTCTGAGCTGAACTATGAAGTTCCAGTTGAATCTAGGAAAGATGGAGCTCTGGCCACAGGAAGAAGAGGTGGACTTCTATTTACCCTAAAGTGTAGCATCAAAGGATTTTGGGGGAAAGTAAATAGTTGCCAGACTTTCTCCTTCCCCATTAAGTGTGCTAGAGTGACACAAACAGTGTCTGATACCAGTGCAGATATTTAGTGTTGTTTACAGCAGATATGAAAATATCAGAAGCTACGTGGGATCTAATTCCTGCACAAAAAGCAATGCCTGCCTTAGCCAGCAGGAAAAGCTGAATGCAAAAATAATTAGGGATTACATAAAACAGCTTCTACCTGTGAACAGCAGGAAAACATATACTGCAAGTAGAGCTGTGCGACTAATTGATTTTAGGGGTTTGTTGGCAGTCTGAAAACCAAACACACCCAACAGTAGGTTTTTGAGTTAACAGAGCTAATGTATCCTATGACAATAGGCTCCACTATGTGGCTTCCCCAAAGTCTAATACAGCATAAATTTGGAAGCCCTTCCCTCAGCAGGACATTTTTTTTCCATTTGGGCATTTATTTTCGTAAAATTTACAGGATCACTCATGAGACTTTTAGGTTGCATCCAGGCACTGGGTATAATTGTAATTAAGCAGGGGGGGGGGAACAGACATAGGCATATATGCACACAAATATGTGACAAGATGGGGCTACAAATGCTACTTTCTCTCAGGATCCTGCTGTATTTTTTATAGGTGGAGAAAAAACTAGACCACTATTTTGTCCGACAGTCACACATACTAAGCACTATGCTTGTGCACCCCACACTGCTGAGAGCATTTGGGAAAGAAAACTCTTCCCCGTTCATCCATGTGAAGACATATCTCTTGCAGTAGGGTTGAATTACCCTGAGAAAAGAATTATCCCAACTCTACTCTATTATATCTCCTTTGTGTCTACCTAACAGTATTGCCTTTTCCTCAGAAGAGTCAATGAAGAAGATAGGTGAAGGGAAAATCGGGTATCCTTGCCTCTAAGCATTTAACAGACCACCAGTGAATAACAAATAGGTCCCTTTCCTTTTCTAGCACAGCAGCGGTGAAACGCTGACAGACAACAAGCTCTTTGCATCCACATATTCTGGGAAAATTTCCCAAATACTGTGCTGCCCTGGTGGTCTAGTGGTCAGAAAAAAAAACCTCAAAACAAAACAACAAACCAAGAAGAATTAAAGATAATCTTTTGCAAAAATAGAGACAATGAGGGGAAACAGGACTTCTTTGTTCTCCCACAAAAGCACTATGAAATAGCCTTTCTGTTCATTTATGATAGTGCAGAGCACCTTCCTAAAACATCTCATCTCTGTGGTTAGTACAGCATTTGTCATAGCAGCAAATTTCCACAGCCATTCAGTGTTACAAGAGCTGTTGAGACAGAGACATACATAAACAAAGAAATACAAACCACTCCTGATTTGCTCATTACAGGAGAAAGCCGTAGCGCAGGCAGTTGTCAGACAGTGACCAGGGTTCAACTGCCCTCCTCCAAAGCGCAAACTTGCACAACAAAGCACTCAAGAACCCCTCTTGGGACAATTCCTGCTCAGAGCTGATGAGATGCCACCGATTCTGTAGTTACAGCAGGGATTTTTCCAGGGGGGATGCCGACTTATGTAAGTTTAAGGGCAGCAATTCCTTTTTGCCTTGCTATACAAATTTCCAATATCTAATGTAACAACAGTCTAATGTAAGGATGAATTACCTTCTCTCTTGGAACAAAAGAACTTGGTTCAAAAATCAATAGCCTGGATTGCTCTCTACACCTCTGCTTTTAAGAATAGTGTCACTTCCATCTTAATAAGTATTCAAGATACATGCAAATATCTTGTGCTTTGTTCTCTTAAACCTGACGATCTTTGCAGAGAGACAGAAAGGGGTGTGCCTCACATTTTAGAGACACAAGACATATCTATTACTCATTTCCAGGCCTGAGAAAGAATTCAAGCAGCTAATTCACAGAATTGAACCATTACAGCTCTGACACTTCCACCCAAGACAATGGAAGAGCATAACCTCCGACCATGCCTGAGGGCACAGCATACAGGCACACGTAAGAGGTGAGGTTTTTAACCAGAGTAGCATAAAATTAACAGTTAGCCTGTTAGCAGTTGGTGTGTATTAGCCTTTATGTTCACAGAATGTTTATTTCCCAAGTAGGTTCAAACCCACAAAAAAAGAAAGACTTATCTGTCCTCAGGAGGGCGGAAAAGAAAAGCTGAACAGTGGAGGAAAAAAGGCTGGTGACAAGAGATCTTGGGATGCTGCACAGCTGCTGCAACTTTCTTCTCTTCCAGTGTGAAATGTCATGACACACTTGGAAGCCACATTCAGCCATCAATATTTATAAATCCCAGAAACTATCAACTTGCTTTTGAAAGCAGATTTTTATATACAGTGCAACTCGAGCAGACTATAAGACAAGCTCGATACCAAACTAATGAGAAATGAGATGAAGTTAATACACTGTAAGCCTTGGTTAAACCTATTTGTCCTATTTATTCATTGCCTTGTTGATATGGAACCTTTAAATATGAAATCTGTCCTGTTCACAATTATTGCTTACTTAATCCTTCAAAGTCTATGAATAATGAGACAAAAATATCTGTCACCATTGTCTAAAGAAGGAATATAAATTGAGATGAAATACTCTGTCTAGAACAGGCACTTGTGGAACAAATATCCCCACTTCTTCTCCATTAACAAATGTAAAAAAACTCTTTTTCCTAAAAAGATGAAAAGATAGCAAGTATAAATGTCAGCCAGGCCCAAGGTGATCATCATCTAACTTGAGGAAAAAAAAATTATAATTTTTGTGGGAACACTTTGGTTGATAGGAACTGCTTGGCAACTCCCATAGCCAAGCCACAACCTGGACAGAGAGATACTTTTCTGAAGCTCAGCATTTCATTATTCAGTATCTGCCATCTTCACATGTACAACTGAATTTATCCTTCTTACAAATGAGCCTAGTGAGCCAACACTTCAGTGCCTATTTCAAAAGAGGGAAACATAAACAAAGAGTGATCAAGTGTCTTGCCGGTATTGGAGGAAGAAAACTTCATGCAAGACAAATGTTGAGGAAACTGCTCTCATTTCACTGACTTACTGGGGGGGAAAATTAGGTACATATATATGAACTCAGTTGTTCTTTAGGGAAAATTTTTAGTTGAAAATTTTCCAGTAGAGCACCTAGGCAGTAATGAAAAATAGCAAAAATTTGGGCTTGAATGAATGATCCTCATAACTATAACACACCATAAATAAAAGGCTAGCTAATGCTATGTCCTGTCTAGCCCTTGCTCCATACACTTTTATATGGTGTGAGGCTTGGTCTGGAAAATTCTCATTTACACACATACTAATGGCCTGAAACAGAGCCTGAAGGACTGACAATATTTCATCTAGCAAAGATTATAAACCCCATTATTAGAGATTTCCAAAGAAAAGCAGCCTTGGGTTGACACAAATCATAGAATCATAGAATCATAGAATCATAGAATCGATTGGGTTGGAAAAGACCTCAGAGACCATCAAGTCCAACCCCTGCTCCAACTCCAGTCCTTTTACTAGATCATGGCACTAAGTGCAATGTCCAATCTCAGTTTAAAAACCTCCAGGGACGGAGAATCCACCACCTCCCTGGGCAGGCCATTCCAATGCCTGACCACTATCTCTGTAAAGAATTTCTTTCTAATATCCAGCCTAAATTTCCCCAGGCAGAGCTTAAGCCCGTGCCCCCTTGTCCTATTGCTAACTGCCTGGGAGAAGAGACCAATCCCCACCTGGCTATAACTTCCCCACCTGGCTTTGTTCTACTTGAAAGGAAAGTCTATTTTAGTGGGCATCAGAACACTTTTGTTTTCTTGCAAAAATATGTTGTTTCCTGTGAAGATCCAATACTTGGTGATGATTAAAGTTGCAAAAAGGAGTTACCTTCTTGGTTCAGGTTAAGACTAAGCTGCAGGACAAACAGGCTTGTCTCACATGGGACAAACACCCATGTGAGAAAGAGAGGAGAGGACTGCTGTAAGCTTCCAAGGAACCTGGTCATTTATGTATCCAGAAAGTCTCCATCCATATTCTTCTTCAGCTTGTCCAACCTCATACAGGCCTGAACAATTCTCAGAAGACTACAATGAAGTAAAATGGAGAGGTCCCTTGTGAGAAAAGGATTTGGGTGGGGGTGCGGGGATTCGGGGAGAAGGGAAGACCTCCAGGGAAGAAGACAGAGGTCAAATGACCAAGTGATTCTCAAGATTGAGTCCTTTATTTCACTGCAAGGAAACACACAGTGGACAGTTCTCAGCTTACTGGGGTCCAAGCTTAGGCTCTTTTCAGACCTATGTTTTTCTAACAAAGCGAGAAGTCCTGTATATTGCTGGATGTTTCACTGATTAGCACTGCCCTTCTGGATGTGCCAGTGGAACAGCTTCTACGGGGCTCAATTAATACATACAACTACTTCAATTCAGGCACTGCCCTCTGTAAAAACTGAACTCCAACCACATGCTTGCCTTGAGTGCTCAGGAAGGCTGGCCAGATGTTGGACTAACCTGCAATATGCTAACACACCAGTTAATTCTTTCTTCTAGCACCAGCTGGAAACCCTTCTGAAGGCAAGTGCTCTTCATCTGTGTCTTTTGTTGTAGCTCCTATTGTCTCTATGTTTTTGTAGCGGGTGTTCTCCTGGTTCTTGGGCTGAAGTGGCTCAGTGCGCCATCAGAGGAAGGCTGATTCTCTCTCCAGCCTAATCAAAACAGCGCAAATGCTGAAGCAGAACATTTTGTATGTTGAGATACTATGAAGAGACAGTGGTCTGAAGACAAAATAAGACACTTACCAAATCTGTCTTCCTAAGATGGGTCATCTTGCAGCGATGAACAAAGTCTGCAGGTTCATTTCTTCTTTCTCTAGTGCATCAGGGTATTTCTCTTTTTAAGTAGTCTCTGCTCTTCCTCTTCATGGACACACACATGTGTTTCCCACCTCTCTGAAAGGAAAGGCTGCAACAGAAGAAAGATTGCAATCATTAAAATCTAACCTGCAAAGAGTGCAACACCCAGTACTATCCTGTGAGAGCCCAGCAGGTAGAAATGAGCCTGTCATGAAGCAACTGAATGTTTGAGCCCTGTTCCATTCAGACTGCTGATAAAAGCAAACCCAGGTGGGATCAGGCTTCAGACAAAAAGGCCAGTCTTTTAACTCAGATATTTAAACCAGTTTTAAAATAAACACCCAGCCTGTCTGAATTATTTCAGAAGACAGATGAAGGGAGGACAATGAATAACTGCCTTCTTCTCTCTTTACGTGGCATTAAACTATCTGACACAGGGAACAGTCAGAGGACTAAGCAGATTTGCAGCCTGAAGCAGAATGGATTCAGAAGCACCAGCATGCTTTGGGGCTCAATTCCCTCTATAACTCCAGCCTCCTTGGTCAGAGAGAAAAGGAAGGGGGCACTCTATGTCCCGCAGTTAAATTAAAGTGGCTTTTCTGTGCTTCAGTCTGCAGCCAGGGATCAAGAAGTTGATCAGGGATCTCCTAAGGAGCTGCATATTAAGGATCAGGTGCCAGAGCCTCTGAAAACCACATTGAGACTGTCAGCTTCTCTGAAGCTGTAAGTGTTGAATCTCATGTGACATAAAGCTAAGCATTACTGAAGTGATTAAATGAGCTGCTCAAGAGAGAAGCCATTCAAAGAGGCTCATCCCCTCAGTCGCCCTCACTTCACCCATCTCTTGCCACCCCTCAGAACTGGGACTGTCTTTGTGCTCTGCCACAGACCTTTCTGTTCCAGCCAAAACCTGTTGCACAGGCAGCTGGCAAACAAAAGTATCCATCCCACTGGTATACAGACAGATCAGGAGTGTCCTCTCATAAAAAGTATAATGACCTCAAAGCAAATGAGGTGTTTCTTACTACCTGTTTCAAACATCACTAGGGTGTGGAATGAAACCAGCTTCATGCTAGACAGCTTCAAGTCCAGACTTGACACTAGCGTACATTACCCAAACAACCAGCAACACTCAGACTAGTCAATAAAAAGCATTACTGACAGTTGCTTTTCTCCTCTAAGCCAAGTGGAAAAAAGCAGTGCCACTTGGTTGCCGATGATATATTTTGCAGTGAGTATCACCTCAATAAAACCCAACCATTTCCCAATTAAGAAACGTGGTCTCCAGCAAGGCTTAGCACAGATCTCATAGAGCCACACTCTGTATTAGTATGAGCTGAACGCTGGTCAGGTCTCGTATCAAGCCAATTGCTACACCCAGCAGTGTCTCAGTGCCCCCAAACCAAAATTTGAGCATTAAACTAATTAGCAGTATGCTACTGCTTTTATACATCCCCTGCAAACAGCAGGATAAAAGATAAATAAGTTGTTAGCCTCTCCTAAAGGCTTCCAGACTATTTATTTATAGACTCATTTATAGGTGCCCTTCACAGAAGCATCTGACCTTTTCATAATGATTACTGAACCTCTCCCATAAAGTCTGTGCATAATGAGACAGCATTATAGTGCCCATTTTAAAGAGATGAGAACATGGACTGAAAGCAAGTAAATGAAATGGTCTGGTTGTGGACGCAAGCTGTTCCACAGACACATGCCAAACAATGACGCTATTGCTCTATCACATCTCCTTTAAAGGCCACTCAGACTAGTCTGGTGCTGCAGGAAGAACTTTGCAAGACTAACAGATCAGCACTCCAACCAACAACAGCAGTAGTAAGATGCTCACAGACAAGTCCACCCATCAAACACCAACAGCACCTTGTGATTACTGTTCCTCTTTGTGGAATGGACCTATGAGTGACAAACCATACTTTTGAGGCCGACTTTCACTGCAGTCTCCTAAGTTGCTCTTGGTGCACCACTCAGGGAGGTCAAAGGTTTCTTCTGCCCAGAAATTAAGTCATGTTGGAGAGTCAGAGCAAAGCTTCATTTCAGCCCTTCGAATAAACCATGACTCACAATATTTACTTTTCATTTGTTATCAGTGAAATGGAGGTTGCTGTACTGACCTTTGTCTCTAAGTACCAACTGCAAATTTGATTCCTTCCCGCACTACCATTCTGAAAAATTTCCACGTGGTTGTTCTCACAAAACAAATGCAAAGAAGCTACTGCTAGAGCTGCATCTAGGTGACAAAAAGAACCTCTCTATTTCTAGAGGATTACTGGTTTTAAGCCTGCATCCCAAAGCCATGAGAATCACCTAATGAAACCAAAAATGTGGGAAAGGTCACTGACTTTGATTATCAGAGAAGGAGAGACCTAAGATCAGCTGCAAACTAAGTACTGTCATGTCCTAACTTTGTGCTTTTTGCCCCAGAGGCACCTGACATCTCTGTTAAAAAATTCTGCTGGAAATATAAGAAACATAAGGGACATCCTGAAAACTCTTTCCAGCTTAATGTTTATGCCAGAGTACTTTCTGTCCAAATTCTGATTTAAAAAAAACCAGAACCAAAAAACACAACAAACAAGCCTTAAAGTTTCTCCACTGGTGAAAAACAGAAGCATAGGCATAACATGTCTTTTCCCCTGAAAGTAATTTGTTAGCAAGTCCATGGAAATATCCTCAGTCTTACTCTTGCCTAATGCTGACGGGATGCACTACCAAGGAACACGTATTTCTCTTAAGTTGTGCTACCAACAACCTTTTTTCCTATACACAGGATCATAAAATAGTGGAGTTGAGTAAAACTGGCCCCTTTCTTTTCACACCAAAACAGCTTCCAGAAGAGCATGAAATATCCCCTCACTCTCCTGTCCTAGAGCACTGTTTGAGGCATTCAGGGATTCAGCAGCAATGATGTTACAGAAACTCACCCAGACAGCAAACAACAATCCAGCAAAACACATCAAACAGCTTGAGGGCAAACACTTTTATGAAGGATTTCCTGACCTCATGGAAGCTATTGCTATGTCCCTATACAGTGTGTACAAGTTATTAATGGATAATTATCTTCCTAAGGAAAGAACAAGAAGAGTAAGTGTTCAGTTTAAGAAACTGAGAAGATAATTACTTTTAAAGTATGACCAGGTGATCACAAGCACTTTTGAATGGATGCCATCTGAGATATGCCATGATTTTTCTACAAGTGCCACGCCCTGTCAGGTGCCCCATTTAGGCAACATGGCAAACCCATGATGGTGCTGACTGAAACTAGTCAGAGGGAGGAAAAGAGGAGTGAGTGAGTACTGCAAGTGTCCAGTTTTTCAGGTATAGTTGAAGAGTCAGGAAGTTGTTTTCTACTCAATCCTTCTTATCACTGTAAATAGAATTTCAATTTCAAGGTAAATACTATGTTTAAAACTCAAAATTTCAGTGATTTATGTCAAATACAGTTCTTTTAACACCCTGGGATTGTCTTTTCTTTCAATAAAAACAATTAGAGGTTTTAATTATGTTTTTTTCCCTTTTTTGTCCCGTAAACATAACCCCTGTCCCCATATTATTCATACAGTTTTGTTCTACATTAAGGTTTTGTACTAATGAACTATTTAGGAGCTGAGATTTCCATCCCAAATGGTTAATGATTTGATTTTATACTGTAGTATTCTAATTGGAACAACTCCTAAGGGCATCACAATACAAGTAACTCCAGACATCTGTACCACATTAACTAAACAAAATTTTCAAGTAGCAGCTCAAAAGCTGCATTCAGGACACAACCCTCACCTTACATTTCAGCCTGGCATCAGTGAGAGAAAGAGCAGCATCATGTTGAGTTACATTATATGGTCCTCGGTTAAAACAGTGCAGTTCAGAGGTTACCACTCTATAAAGTATTTGTTTTTATTGCCTTGTTCTTTTGATACTTTGAAGAAAGATAAGGGTAAGAGAGGGACACATATAAAGCAATTTTATTGTCTGAGAACTCACTGGGTTACACAGAGATTCAATGCTTGCTTTCAGCTTTTTTATCATTATTTTTTAAATAAGAAAAACCTTGCAGGAGACATGGAAACTATTATGATTATTTGTCCAACTGACGTGATGCCTCTTAGGCTGGTTTCTAGTTTTAAACTATCATTTTGGCAAATAAAGATTAGACTATTTCCAGTGGATGTACTAAGTCACCTTGTAATGCCTGCAGAAATGGAGGAACTAATGAAGGAAAAAATATCTTTGTTATCTAGACCTGGCCACAGGTGTACTCTTGCCAGGATTCTTAATGAATATTTTGTTGCTTTGTGCTTTTTGCTTGATACCTGCCCTCCAACAACTGCACATTCTGGAAAGTCTTTACAATCACAAAAGATTGTGCTGTAACAAGCAATATTTTAAATAAAAGGCAGAGAAGCCCTGCAGACAGATCTAGATTAATTAGACGGTTGGGCAATCAATAACAAGGGCAAGTGCCAGATTCTGCACCTGGGAAGGGGCAACTCTGGATCTATGTACAAACTGGGGAATGAGATGCTGGAAAGCAGTCCCTTGGAAAGGAACCTGGGGGTCCTGTTCAATGGCAAGGTAAATATGAGTCAGCAGTGCCCTGGCAGCCAGGAGGGCCAAATGTGTCGTGGGAGGCATCAGGTAAAGCATCGCCAGCCAGTGCAGGGAGGGGATTGTCCTGCTCTGCTCTGCACTGGGGTGGCCTCACCTTGAATAGTGTGGCAGTTTGAGGCACTGCGATATAGGAAAGATATAAAACTGTTGGAGAGTGTCCAAAGGAGGGCAACAAAGATGGTGAAGGGCCTTGAGGGGAAGCCGTATGAGGAGCGGCTGAGGTGCTTGTTCTGTTCATCCTGGAGAAGAGGAGACTGAGGGGAGACCTCATTGCAGTTACAACTTCCTCATGAGGCGAAGAGAAGGTACAGACACTGATCTCTTCTCTGTGGTGACCAAGTGACAGGACCCAAGGGAATGACCTGAAGTTGTGTCAGGGGTAGTTTATGTTGGATATCAGGAAAAGGTTCTTCACCCAGAGGGTGTATTGGGCACTGGAACAGGCTCCCCAGGGAAGTGGTCACAACACCAAGCCTGACAGAGTTCAAGATGCATTTGGACAATACTCTCAGGCACATGGTGTAACTCTTGGGGCTGTCCTGTGCAGGGCCAGGAGTTGGACTTTGATGATTCTAGTGGGTCCCTTTCAACTTAAATATTCTACATTTCTATGATTAAAATCTGAAAAACATTTTGGTGGGTCTTAAAGGATATTTATTCTGCAAAGAAAGACTTTTCATGCTTCTAAATCTTTGCTCTTTTCCTTTTACCTGAAAGAGGTAGTGTTATGCTCCAATTGAGAAAAGAGCCTACCTGTGGAAAGTGATGGGGAAAAAGGGTGAAACAAAGCAAACCCAGCCTTTTTCTACTTTCTGGTTTTCCAGTAAAAGCCATAAAACAGCAATAGCTGGTCTCCTGAGCCAAGTAAGTTCAGACTAAGTCTTTACTGAGTGGAGCTGACCTGAGCTTCTGTTACACAGCACCACTGCAAGCTGGAGGTGGACCTGTATGTATCATATTTATGATATGACTTTGCTACATATTGCTAAATTCTATGACTATACCCTTACCTCCATCTCAGCCAGCAACAGACGGAGGTGACAAGCCACCTTTGCCTTTCCTTTGAGAGATGTGCTCCTGCTCCTTTTCTCCAAGGGGGTAGCTGTAAGAGCTGGGAACACCCAGGCTCGCTGTGGGAAATATGGACGTGTGTTGCACAAAAAGTATAGGCTGAAAAACTGGTGATGGCACAGTGTAAGACACACACACCTTGTGTTCAATTCACAGGACTTAAAGGGGGTGAAGAAAGCTTCAGTTGGGGTCCCACAGCACAGCATCAGACCCAGCCCTCCAACCCAGGCTTAACCTGCAGTTAACCCTTGCTCAAAGGTTGGGTGAAAAGTCCCAGACTACAGCGAAGTACTGCTACGTCTACTCTTAAGTTTTAAGCAGCATTTAAGTGGTCAAAAAGGTTTGTTCTAGACCCTATATTTCACCCACGCCAGAGCAGTACAGTATTTCTTGCTTATATGAGCATTTCAGTGTGATTGACTTTGGGTAGCAGGGAGCTGAAGTCATGCCAGAGCTGTTTCATTCTGACATTTATTTGTGCAATGAAATCCAAGGATCTTTTCTTTTCTCTTTTTTTCTCCTATGTACTTCACTCAGTACTCTCTCTGTGACATTGAAATCCATCACACTGCTGGCCCTGGTGTACCCATTAGATCGTACGTGCCAACAATGTTAGAACTCTGTGATGGAGGAAAGACAGCAGTAAGAAAAAAAATATATGTGGCCTGAGGAAGTAAATTTAAATTTCTTCCCAAGCTTTCTCTGATTTAGGGTAAGATTCTCTTGCCCTTAATCATGCTGTGATACACTAACCTCCCTCTCAAGGAGGACGCAATGAATAAATGCCATGCAGCCAGAGGCACTTTTCCTCCCATTCATTCAAGCACTGCACAGGAAGCCCAAAGCAGCCTTTCCTAGCATTAACCTGCCCATCAGAGAGAAATGTCCACAAAAAGAGCCATTTCCTCAATTAAAGAAAATTAGAGGGACAATTAGTGAGAAGTGGCTCTTTCCCTGCTCCTGATTACTGACAGACACACAAAGCCACGCAGCTCCAGGGTCTGGAACAGAGGCCAAGTAGTTCTCTAAGATTTCCCATACAAGCTCCTGCATTTCTTTTTACTGAGTGTCCCCCCCCCAACCCCACCGGAATAATGGGTTGAAGGGGAGTACTTGTAGCTGATGCCTGTAATTTCAGAGCCCTCCTGCAATTGCTGATGAGTACCCAGTGGAATGAGTCTTTCTCCCTTGTGAAGGAGAAAGGTCACCTGAAGGACAGCGCAGAAGAGTCTCCCCATCGCTTCCTTCATGCCACTGGAGACAGAACAACCATCAGCCCCACTGTCTCCAGTCCTATTAATTTTCAGCAGTTCCTTGGCTTGCTTACAAAATGCCATGCAGGAAGGCAATACATACAGCCAGAGTTTGAGCGTACGGTGGGAATCCAGCATTGCTAAGGCTATGTGCTCTCAAACATACAGCAACATGGAGGCAGGAGGAGCAGTATTGACATTTAGGGGCAGATATGCAATGATGGCTCACTTAAGCTGCGTGAAGTTAGCAGCTGTACTGCTAATTTTTCTGAGGCCTTCCACATGCAGTTCTAGGTGATTGGTGTTCAATTTGGCTTGAACTTCATTCACAGTAAATGGTCCAAAATAATAGCAAACTGAAATATCTGAGAGCAAGTGCTCATTTTCATTGCCTCTGTATGATGTGAGCACCATTAGCACTCCTGGGTCCAGCACTGCAAATACACATGCATGTGCCAAATGACACTGGGCAGCTATAGTGCTGCTCCAGAGTTCAGTTCTGTTATTTGCAGTTAATGACAACTGGTCCTAATGACACCCAATCCTCTACCTGCCTTAGGGCTGCAGAAAAGTCAGGTCATGATCAGGGAAAGATACACCATTATTTTAGTTAGAATACAGATACTCAAGCTTGGTCTGTAGTCACCTTCTTAAATGAAGGATCTCTTCAGTACCAAGGGATGTCTTCTGTCCACTGGAGTCATGATGCTTGAATTCAGGCACTATCAGCAGACACAAAGATAACAAAATATAGGGGGGGCAGGGGGAGGGGGGCAAGAATTAAATGGAGCAAGAAGGCTCAAAACAGATAAATGAAATTTATCTAGAATAACAAGTTTATGGGGAGCAAGAGGGGGGAGAAAAAATACAGAGTGAGCTGCAAAAGGGTCTGCAGAAAAAGGAAGAAATGGAAGAAGGTGAGGAGGCACTGAAAAAGCTGAGACATACGTGTAAAGAAACAAAAGAGAAAATTTAGATAAAAATGCATACCATGAAACCATACCTCTGACTACTGCCTTCTCCCTTCCTGAAACTTATCTGAGGTTTTGCATGCAGCTCTGTTACCCTGGCCTTGCATTTAGGCTGTTATTCTAAATTAAACACAAAAAGTCATAGATATGACAAGGCACATTCAAAATATTGTGTATTAATATATCCCATTGAGGGCAAAACATACCACTTTGTTCTTATCTGTTACCACTAAGAACAAGTTGCAACATGCACAGTTTTCTGAGCACATGACATTTTGCAGAACCAAGCAAATAGATCTCTTTTCCCCCTTGCTCTGTTGAGCAGTGCTCCTTCCAGATAGCAAAGCCTGATGGTGCCACCCTCCTTTTCAAGCAACTACCGCTCTTATCTACAAAGGCAGAGTTGCAAACACCAGCCCTCACCTTCACAAGTAGCTTTTATTAACCTTGTCCCATTTGCAAAGTTTCCTATGAGAAAAAGATGCGATGAAGAGTAACTAAAAGGCAGTTTTTGAGACCTACTTTATTGCAGATCTCCTCTGAGAGAGAAAACTCAGCACACAGCTCTTCCTTCAGCTGTGGTGTTTATAGAATTGCTGTTTCTTGTACAATCTCTTCCTGTCTTTCACTGAGCTTTAAGACCATCTTTCCTCACTGACAGAGACTCTCTCCTATACTTGGATAGACAAAACTTGTAAGAATTGACATACTTGTCAGATTTGTTCAGATTAAGAATTACTGGTAAGGAAAAAATCCAGAAGAGGATTACTACATACACTCTATTTCCATTGGAAACCAAGCTAAAAGCATTATAGATAGGCTTGGAAAACAGTTACACCCATTAATCTTTGATTGACCTTCCTGATGCTATCAAAACTGAGAGCAGTGAACCATGTGTTTTCCATTTGATTTGTTGTGTTCTTGTTCAATAGGTTAAAATCTAGGACATGTCTTGAAAGACAACTGTTTGACTGGGGCAAACAGAAACTGTCTGCTTGATGATGCTGTTGCACACTACCTGTAAGGGCTTGCCATCTCCCAATGGCAGAGGAGCTGCCAGCTCCAAAGGGTCACAGCTTAGTGACAGGAGTCTGACTTGCAGAACAGCAGTTGCCACTATTGCAAAACAACTTCCGGGCTCCATCGGCGTCGCATGTCATTAATAACACTAATGAACATCTGCCCAAGTCAGGTTCAGAAAGTCAGGGGAGAGTTTAAGGCACTTTCAAACACTAAGTGCTTCTTGCACCTCACCAAATTTCTGCACATATGATAATTCTGCCCTCTGAAATAACAGACTGCAAATACAAGAATCTGGGGTAGACTGAAGTGCTGAAGCTAGACAAGTCAAATACACCGTGCCAGAAGCCACTCCTGCACACAGGAGCCTGACAGTCGGCTGTGCTACATCTGCTGATCGGCTCCAGCACGCTGCTGCCTCTGCCAACAAAGCATTTCCCAAATTCTGCCATTAGCACAACCCAGGAACTATGTCTAACAGGCAGTTTCCATGTGGGCATGCAGCTCAGCTGAAGAAGTTTAACAGTATGGACAAGGTCAAGTCCTGCCAGCTGGCCTGAGAACCAAAACCTGCTCTCTGCTACTGTTTAATCTACTAGTGCAGATGTTGCCCACGGCTGATGGGAGCTCTGACAGCGCTCACTTCCTCACATGCCATCCACCATTTCCTTTCTCCAACTTTAAACCTTGAAAAGCTGTCCCATTCTTTAAGGATCACCATCCTATACTGTCCTACCCTTATAACATGTATATGAAGCAACCCCAAAATACAACTGTAACTGAAAAATTAATCTCCATAGATGGTAGTTACCAATATTTTCTGAAATCCTCTATTTCCAAAGAGGCGGCAAGCATTTTACAGAGATGCTCCTGTTTTGTCTGGTATTGTGTTCTATATGCCTCTATACTGCTGTATTTTAATCTGATTTGCACACACAGGGGAAGGTTTGCTAGTTTGTGGTCCAAAGGAGTAACTGCACAACCTGATATAGACACCACTGGCTACTGCTTACAGAGGACTCTAAGCAGACAGTAATCTTAATGAACAGTAAGTCAAATATTTTGATATGTTTAACCTCCATTCCCACTGTAAATAAAACTCAGGTTCATGACCTCCTGAGGAACCTGAATGTACACAAGTCCATGGGACCCAATGAGATGCATCCCAGAGTCCTGAAGGAATTGGATGATGTAGTTACCAAGCCACTCTCCATGATATTTGAAAAGTCATGACAGTCAGATGAAGTCCCTTTAAAGACTGGAAAAAGGGAAACAGTGTACCCATCTTTACAAAGGGTAGAAAGGAGGGTCCTGGGAACTACTGACTTGTCAGCCTCCCCTGTGTGCCTGGGAAGATCATGGAACAGATCCTCCTAGGAGCTATGCTAAGATACATGGAGGACAAGGAGGTGATTTGGGACAGACAGCATGGCTTCACCAAGGGCAAGTCCTGCCTGACCAACTCAGTAGCCTTCTGTGATAGAGTGACTCCATCAGTGGACGAGGGCAGAACTATTTGCTCTACTGGCAAAAAGCATACTATTATCAGAGAATCATGAAATAATTTGGGTTGGAAGGGACCTTTAAAAGCCACCTTTTCCAACCCCCCTGCAATGAGCAGGGACATCTTCAAATAGACAAGGTTGCTCAGAGCCCTGTCCAAACCTGACCTTGAATTTTTCCAGGGATGGGGCATCTACCACATCTCTGGGCAACCTGTGCCAGTGGTTCACCACGCCCATCGTAAAAGCATTGTCTTTATATCTACTCTTTATTTAACCTCTTTTAGTGTATAATTGTTACCCTTTGTCCTATTACTACATGCCCTCCTAAAAAGTCTGTCCCCATCTTTCTTAAAGCCCTCTTTAGGTACTGAAAAGCTGCTGTAAGGTCTCCCCAGAGTCTTCTCTTCTCCAACCTGAACAGTCCCATCTCTCTCAGCCTGTCTGCATAGGAGAGGTGCTCCAGCTCTGTGATCGTCTTTGTGTGCCTCCTCTGGACCCACTCCAACAGGTCAATGTCCTTCCTGTACTGAGGACTTCAGAGCTGGATGAAATCCTCTAGGCAGGGTCTCACAAGAGGTGCAGAATCACCTCCCTCGATCTGCTGGCCACACAGCTTTTGGTGCAGCCCAGGACACAACTGGCTTTCTGGTCTGCAAGTGCATATTGCTGGGTCATTTCCAGCCTCTTGTCCACCAGCACCCCCAAGTCCTTCTCGGCAGGGCTGCTCTCAATCTGTTCATCCCCCAGCCTTTAATGACACTACAGGTATTCCTTAGGAACATGAATTAAGTAGAATGACATGCATGCTGAGGATGTTTTCACAAACCTCTCAAGTCTTTTATAAAACAGCATTTAGCTTTTTTTTTTTTTAAAAAAAAAGGCTCTTTCAGAAGATGCACCCCTAAGTGAATGCCTGATTTCATAGTTATTACATTGCTGTAGGTGGTATATAATATTAAGATATTTTCTCCTGGTTTTTATCATCTCTTCTGAAAGCAAGTCATTATTCAGTGAGAAGTAGTGTCATTGAAAATTTGCACTCCTGCATAGTTCCACCCTGTTAGTTGGATTCACTGATGCCTAATCAAATGTACGTTTTCTTCCTGTCACAATGCTGCTGTACAATGTCGCTTCACTGCAACCAGGGGTGTCATTTTGGTGGGACCAACACTGGATCTCACTCTCTTGACATCTGACTGCCTTTCTCCTAGGAGCTTAATTACTTCTGTGCACTCGAGTTAAATTCGGTTAAAATTGGCAAAAGAATTCTATAATTATACATCCAAGGAGGCAGACTGCAGAAGAGGGTAGTTGAGGATGCCCTCAGCTCATTTCTTCAAGAAATTTTCAGAAGGCAAGGGAGACGGCCACTCTTTAATCTTATAACAACTTGTGCACTGCACAAGGTTCTTACCATGACTGCAGGAGCCCAGCACAGCTCCTGGCTGTGTCAAGGTCACTCTGTGTGTACAACCATATCCCAAACTTACAGTGGCTTTCAGAATCACTGATCTTTAAGTACATTTACAGCATGAACTGGCTAGCTTTTGTAAACATCACTCATAACTCCACCTTCTACCCGAAGAAGCCACGTGGCCCAAAAAACATGAGAAAAAGCAGATGTTAGGAGACGTAAGGGAAGACTTTGCAGTGTTCTTAACTCCAGCTGAGATCAAGTGACAAAGTGTTGACATATCGAACATTTTTAGAGCTGAGAGATCATTTCCCATCTAGCTTTATTGTTTTTCAAAATTAGTCTTGTTTATCCTGGTGCTAACATGAGGTGTGAAAATGAGGTATGTACTTATCCAATCTGAGTAATTCGGCTTGTCAGCCTGTACTCCATGCTAACCCGGAAAACTTGGCAGGCTGCAAATCTGTCTTACTGACTTCTAATAGTAAACCTTGTACACAGTATTATAATACCAGTTCAGCTATCAGAGAAAAAGAATATTTTCTGAGTCCTGAAAGACAGCAGGGTTCTTGGATTTTGTCTTCCAAAGGGAAAAATAGACAGACAGACTGCTGTTCAGGCCTCCATATAAACTGCTCTTCCAAAAAAATTCTGCTAGAGCAAATGTATAGAAACTGTACAGAAGAAAATTCCTTCTGATGCCTTTACAGCCTGAGCCATGGCCCTTTTTCAAGGCTGATAGACCACAGGAGAGCTAGATGCTCTCTATCTGTTTTGGCATTAAAGATGTGGCTAAGACAAATAGCCAAGCTCTACAGAAGAGTGTTTTCACAGCTCACCCAGTCTGGCAGCTGGGCCTCGGTAAAATGCCAAAGCATAAAAACTTGGCTCAAACCACCTGCTCAATCCAAAATTCAAAGAGTGGAACTAGCCTAGGCAATCAAGGAGAAGCTTATCACCAGGCAAAGGCTGCATGTTGTATTCTTGCAGCAAAAAGAAAACCAGCGTTGTGGGTCGAGTATCTCTAACAGTATTAATTTATGGAGGAAGGAAGGCTACAAAATCACCTTGACAAGGAAAGGCAGGTCTGAAGCACCGAGTTTCACATTTTTTTCAGAGATTCAGCACACAGCAGTTGCCCTCAATTTTAATGACATGAAGAAGATGGGATTTCTCCAGCTCTGTCACAACAGCACATATCACTGAGGATTCCTGTGGCCAAGCATGATTTTTCTGTTTGAGCATTTCTAAAGATTTTTGTCACCTCACTATCCCTCCTGCAAAAATACATGTATCAATGCTGCTGAATTCATTTGCATTCAAGATTCTAAGAAGTTTAAAAGAGTCAATGTTAACATTTTGCAGAATTGAAACCCAACAGAAATAAGTAGACTCAAATTTCCTTTACTCTGGATGTGGGAGAAAACAGGACATTTTTAAACCTGACCAAAAATTCAAGGGTACATATAATCTATGAAGTGCTTGATTAATATAGCATGTGGGAGGTACACAGAAGAGACAGACAGAGAAGTGGGTAGGATGGGATTCTCGTGCTGTTCCTCAAGTCGTACAGAGATCAAACAGAAAACAGGTCCAGAGAAGACAAATCCTGAAGGTCAGCTGAAGCACTAAAGTCTGTTTTGTTTACTGCTTGGAACACTTTCAATAACCAGGGGAACACCTGACACACCTGTCTCTGTTCCTCTGTGTCCCACCCAGGTTATGACTGCCCAGCCCAGTAATGCCATGCTGACAAACCCAAACTCCCAGGGCACTGAAGTTTTCTTCATCTTCAAAAGTCAAAGAGAGGGAAACAAGCTATGCTAGGTCAGAGCAGTAGTCTAAGTAATACTAAAACAGCAGGCATCTTTGAGGCTTTTTGATTTCACTGGTATCTTTGGTATCATAAGAAGAGGATAAGCAACCTCATTCTCATCACTAGTGTGCATATAACCTGTTTGCTCCCTCCCTCCTTTCCTAGTCATTTTGAAAGTCTTTTTTTCTAGATATTTTCTATTCCTTCCATTTGGGCAAGGCTGCAGAAAACCCACTGCAGGAAAGACAAGCTGCAGTGGGCAACCTGTGCCTCACTCCAAACATCAGGTGACAGGGAACAGCAGCTAGACTATAAGGCCATGAGGCTTCTATTCATACCCCAGGACATTCAGTGAAGGATCATCTTCCAAGAGGATGAGCTCAGTAGCCTTCTCTGCACAGGAGGGCAGGCTGTAGCAGATGAGCTCTGTGCAGCCACAGTGATACCTGTAGCCTGCAGCAAAGCAGAAACTCATGTGCTTGCATAGATCTATGTGTAGTTTCTACCTGTTTACTTCCACTGAGAACCTGACTCAACTATATTTGACACTAGCACATCACCCCGAAAAGCGCTGGGTAGAAAGGAAAGTCTTTGCAGCAACGAAACACTGCCTAATTGGACACCTCTTCATGTGCACTTTGCTTCATTTTATTAAGCAACACTAATGTTGAAGCCCAGACATTGCATCTCAGCACATCTAACTCCTCCTGTGGGAAGGCTTGTGGCAGAGCCACAAGAAGGTATATCACCTTCTTGCTAATGAAGAAAATCCATCATCCAAAGTAATTTAAACCATTCGGGATGGTCAAGTTCATCAAGACAGCAATGACTGTGACTAAGACCCTAGATGAGGCAATTGAATTCAATGCCTTTTTGCATTTTTTGCTAAGGGAGAGGCAGAGCTCCTGTCTCTCTCTAAGGCTCGAGACTGAGGTTATGGTGTGTGATTAAGGCGCTTCAAGCAAGGTATCTGAAAGTGAACTGGATAGGCAATGCTCTCTGATTTCAAAATGTGTGTTCATCAGCCTTCAGTGATGCCTAGAGGAGCTGGAACTTGTATGGCCAGTGACAGTGCTTACACTGACCTCATTGCTGCAGCTGTGGCTCTGCTTTTGTGTGCATCACTGGAGTCTGGCCCTCCAGTCACACAGAGCAATATGAATCACAGAGCAATAGTTTTGCAGTCTCTGTCAACAAGTAACAGCAGTCAACATGCTGGATACTGCTAAGTATAGTTGCAGTTTATCTCTGGTTGAGCAAGATATAGATGCTTCAGGCTTCTTTCTCCTCTTGCATGCCTCCTCCAAAAACAGAGAGGAACTAATGATCAACACTGTTTAAAGTGGTGGGGGATCAGCTCCCTTAGCAGCAGCTGTTCTGATTTTCTGTCTCCACATGTGTTTTTTCTAAAAGGTCAGGCAATTACTCAGAACTGAAAAATCTGTGTCGAAGCAATCAGTAGTGGCATCTCATTGACTTCAGAGAAATTGCAGCAGGAATTAATCTGGCTTCACAATTCTTCCTTTCCCTGTAACAAATGAAATAACCTAGGTAGGTCCTGCCTGTAGGCAGCACCAAGCAAGATCCCACGTCAACCACAACTGTGGGGCTTGATCCCTCTGAAATGCCATTTTTCTCACTGAATCCTCCCACATAACTGCTAGTTGTAGCAGTTGGACTAAAGCAGATAGGGACTGAGATGTCCCCCATATCTCAGCCAAGGGATGCAAGGAGAGAACCAGAGGGATCCTTGTCCATTCTCTTCCTTTCCCTGTCCACAGGCTGGCATGGACAAATAGGGTTGCTGCTGGAATTAGGGTCAGAAGCAAAAAAATAGAATCACAAGGAAAGTTTTCTTTCTGAACTTGTGAAAATATGCATAGTTCACCTTGTTGTCTAGCCTATGTACAGAGGAATGGTGAAAGATTTTAGCAGAGAGCTTTGAAAGATAGGGAAATAGATCTTTATCCTTCCCCTAAATGCTACTTCATTTTTCCACTTTCTTTTCCCCAGAGCTCCTTATGGTCTCACCAAAACCAGACCGTTGAAAGAAGGACAGAAAAGGAATTGTAGTGATAAATGTTACTTTGGCAAATAAGCCACCAAAAAAAGTATGAAGAAAAATATTTTCTCCTGAAGCAGGGGAGCTTGTTCATCATTTACCTCATGTGTTTACCCTTGGGCTATCATTATATTAGCCACATTTCCTGACTGAGCTGGAGCACCTGGTAACTATAGTAACCACATTTTCATATCTGCCCATAAATTCCCTCAGTTCTAATTAGGACACCCATTTATAACAGCAATAACAACACAGGAGAAACAACAGCAGACTTAGCTCAGATGCACTCATCTCTCTTTCTCTCATGCCACAGAAATGACCCATATCTCAACAGTTCTTATACCCTAAGATGTCACTTATGGCACACAGCCTAGTTACTTGCCCTGTCAACCACTTTTTATCCATCTGCTATGTTGCACATACCTTCTTCCTTTCTAAAAAGTCTGTTCATCAGCCTTCCAGTCCAAACAAAAGCCAGCAAGCTTCACATCAGGCTGCATACACCTGTTCCCCTTGATAGAAGAAAGAATTCACATCCAGCCTACAACAAAATTCCATCCACAGCACTATTGCAGATTTTACAAAGAGTAAGTAGATGCTACTACAAGCACAAAGGCTAAGTAGTTCAGTTTGCAAATTTACCTATGCAATCCAGATAGTTTTGAAGAGAGGACAAAGCACGTCATCCAAAACAAATGATAGGTAAATGATGAAGCAGCAATGTGCAAGAAATCAAGACCAAGTAATAAACAATTGCAAAGTTCAATGGCTCAGTGTATTTCACCACAAATTATTTCCTTCTCTATGAAACAATAAAGCTTAGAGAAATATTTGAAGCCTGCTGACATGATTTAAAAAGATGGATAGGCTGGTAGGTAGCCGAGAGTGTTTGCTTTATTGTTCACAGAGTCACTGCTCAGAAGTACATTTGTTTTGGAGTCTATGTGAATTATTGTCAAAAAAGTGACAAATCTCTTTCTCAGTTTAGGCCACACTGTGCAGGCCTTACATGAATTTCTTCTGGTTGAAGAAAAAAGACATCACATCTATGTATTTGCACAGATAAGACCACAAACCTGTCTCTGCAGAGGTTGAGAGAGCAGTGCAGCTCTGGCTTCAGGCTTTGGAGAATTTGTTGCCTCTAGAAAATTTTCTCTTGTCAGAAAACAATTATTATAACTTATCCATGACTATCAACAAGAGTATCTTCTCATGAACCTTTATCCACTTTTCCTCTACATCTCCTAAAGGCTGAGGGAACTAGGTAAGAAAATGTACTGGAGCTTTTGCTGGTGCTGTTGGTTATTTCCAGTGTGCAATATTAAACACCAGTCACCCTGCTTGCCTTGCCAGCCTTCATGTGGGGAAAAAAAAGGACAAGCCCAGTGGTGGTATCATATAAATAGGTGGTAGTCTAAGCTACAATGGCATGACAGCTGACTTCAGCCAGGGGTTTGGAGACCAGACGATCCACAGCAGACAGAAAGGGTGCCACCTTGGATGAGAAAGCTATCCACCTTCCCACCACAAACACAAAAATTAAGGGGAATGTTCAGACCCACTGAATGGAAGAATGACGGGTGTTTCACTGAATTTTTCACTTTGGAATCCACTGGCATAATTAGGGATGCTGTGGCAATGCTCCACAAAGCTTCCCCATTCCTTTGTACTCTGTTTTTATACCAAGAACCCAGTGAGAGAGACAGCACCTTCTTGGCCCAGTGAAGTGATACCTGCCACTTGTGAAAGCCAGTGTGTGTTCCTCTCTCCTGACTTCCCAGTGAAGGCTCAAAGCACCCTGAGCAGAGATAGGTGAGCCATCCTCAGACTGTCTGCAAAAAGCAGGTAAGGTTGATTCATTGCATTCTATTCTATAGGTTTATCTGTTCTTTGCACCAAAGAGCTTTCAAAGTGAACAGTGCTGTGATGAAAAAATGTAAACTTTAGTGAATTGCCAAAAAAAGTTCCAGCTATTTGCCAATTTAGTTATCAAGCACCATTTAGAAGCATGGATTGAAAATATGCTGATGATCAAATCCTAATACAACCACAAAAATTGATTTAAGATTCTGCCAAACATGCAGCACAGTAACAGCCAATACCATCTATATGTATTTTCATTTAATAAGTGAAAAGTAATTTCAGTCACTTCCAGACTGGATTAATTTTTGACACTTCCCTCAGCTCATGAGGTGCTGTTTGGGACTTGGGTGGAGAATCCCCTGTTACAAGTTGTGCCTCTCGTTACTGTACCCTCATTTCTCCATCAATTTCTTATTTATTCGGGCTGTACTCTGTTAAGAGAGATGGGTATTTGCAGGAGGCATGATGCATAATGAGTTTCCAGTCTCTATGGAAGCCTCTAAAACTGCCCATCTTATTTTGCTTACTGGCTCTTCCCATTTTCATCAAGAGGGAACACTCTGAAACTGTCAAAATCCTTTCAAATGACCCCACAGTAACCACTGAAGCCTAGAGTACTTCTTGACTTGTTAAATATTAAAATAGAATGTGAAAAATATATTTTATTTGGTTTTAATAGTTAAGGAAAGCAAGTTTTTGACAGGAATATAAAAGCTCTGAAAATAAGGAAAACAACTAATTAAAAATAAGATTAAATAAACAGTTTCTATGTGATCTCTTGAGCTAGTTTCATTTCGAAGACATGCTTTACCTGGCATAATGTGTGGTTTGTGAGACCCCGTGTAAGGTTAAGCATTCCTTGATAGTTGCCTGGAAACGATGCCGATGACAGTTTGTTCTCATTAAGGGCAAATAATGCAGAAAGGCTGTTACAATTGTACTTCTGAACATTTAAATAAATTCATTTTGGACATGTTTTTTTCTCTCTAAAGATGCAAGTTCTGAAATCTTACCAGAAGAGTTGGCACAAAATAGATTCCAACTTAAATAGATGAGTATGCACAAAAAATAATTTGAAATTACCACTATTACTATTATTTTTTAGCCAAATTAGTGCTGAGCAGAATACAATTGTCTTGGCTTTGGACTGGTTTTGCATTGGCTTCTTTTTTATTTTCTGTTCTGTGCCGTGTGAAACTCAGTGCTTTTTAAAAAGGCCCTCTGAAAAGCAGGAGAGACAATTTTCAAAGCTGCTGCTTGGGAAATCAGCAAGAAGAACAGAAATCAACCCCAAAATAGCTACCATTCTTAGAAAGGAAAGCCCACAAGTTTAGTTCTTGCTTCACAGTTCATTAAAACCACACTGCTGCCCTGGGCACCAATCAATGATTCCTGTGCTCACCTGAAGACACGCTTCAGGTTCACAGCTACCTGGGCAGGGCAGAACCAGTCTGCACAAATTTCACTCTTTAGGTGTCTGTGGGGACACCACGACTCCTTTAACTTTGTCAGTTAGCAAAGTTGTGGCCCCAGGCCAATTCCCTCTGCTTTCCTTTGTGACCAGGTGATGCTGTGGTCGATCACGGGAAGCATAGACCAACCAAAGCTCCTTCTTTACAGAAATCAATGATGACATGGGGCATCACAGCTGCAATTAGAAGAGCTTTAACTAGTTCAAACTGCTGGTAAATGAAAAGAAAAAACAGTGCATTTAAGACTGGGAGGAGAGCATCTATTCTTTTGCCATTCCAGCCAAATATTTTGTCATGGGGATGAGCGGGTGAAGAGGTGGACATATTTGTGTGATATTTACGTGCCACAGCTGACAATCATGCATGCTCATTTTACATTTTATCTGCAGCTTGTCTGTTACATTGTATTTGCCTTAGTTTCATATAACCAATTTTGAATTGATCTGATGGAGGAGGGGACTGCAGTGTTACAAGTAGCAGACATCTTATTGTGGTCAGTCAGAAAAAAATCCAGAGATCCATAGACTTTCACTGGAAAGCATCAGTATATTTAGTACCTATACTAAATTTAACACTATACTTAGCGAAATTCACTCTGTCATATGAAATTTGCTTTTTTTTTACACAAGAGATACAACAGGTTGGGAGGAGCAACTAAGTAAGAATAAGAGGTGAGGGGAAAAGCAAACCATTTGGAGTTAACTTTTGGGTTTTGTTTTGTTGTTGCTGTTTTGGTTTTTTTCAAAGAGAAAACCACACACCAAATAAAAGATGATAAACAACAGGAAGCCATCTTCCTTGCATGGAAAGAGTTGCATGAGCTTGCCATGAATATGTGATAGTTACCTGTACTCATGCAAAAAGGGGGAATTTATCTATTTTATTTCCTAGAACAAGATAAACTCCACTTCACGGAGAAGCCTGCAAACACCTGGATGAGCCAGCCAGCCAGATAGATATGACCAGACAAGAAGCAGATTTTATAAACAACTAAAGAAGTTTGCCATCTGGCAATGCTGGGCATAGGAGATGAGGGCAAACTCCATCCCATTAAGGGAAATTAAGACAAAGGTCCATGCCAGACAGTGAAGGATGCATGCAAGATAACCACTGGCAGCAACACTTTCCACAGAGCTGTTTCTCTTCTCTACCACTTCACAGTCAGTTTACAACTGAACAAACAGGAACTTCTGGAAGAGCGAACACGAGATATTTACCCTGTCCTCGAAAACTGTACGTTTCCGAAAAACACAGTGCATAAGGGGAAATATCTGGAAGAAAGCATAGTTTATTTTGATTGATAATGACTGTGCAATGCCTAAAATTTGTACTCCGGCTCAGATGTTCTCCTGAAGATGACTGCAGAACTGAAGGTCAATCAGAGATGTATGTACAAAATTTTTGTAGAAAAGAGCCACCACATGCAGCAAACTGGCTCATGTTTGTGGCCTCCTCAGGCTGCTGGAACAAACACTTGTCAGCATAGGAAGTTTGGATTATTAACAGAAAATAATATTAGCTGTAAATTTATTTCCTTTCCCTCAGTGACCATTGGAAATAGGAATATATTTCTAAGCCCAATTCCATGCATGCTTGACAGATCGCTATAAGGAAGATTTTTCACACAGTGTAGAATATGAGAGTTTTTCAAAATAGTCATTTGCTACTCACAATGTGTTGCATCTAAGTTGCATCTGTCTTACATGTCTGTATCTCTTCTCTCTAACTGGAAGACTTAAACTTCCTAAAAAAAAAAAATAGCAAGAAATGAATAAACACCCTGTTCCCATGACAGTAACCCTTCCTTATCAAGTGAGGTAATTCTATTCTTCCCATTGCAATGGTAGTTTTCTATTCTAAATTCTAGCCTCATGCAAAGACGTGGCACAAAGTCCCGCTAAGATTTGAATCTGCATCATCTCACACTTGACTTCCTGCCAAAACGAAAATTTTTACATGTGGCAAGTAAAAAGCAGCCTCAGATGTAGGCAAAAGAAATCGCAATTGAACTGCAGTGAGATGTGGTGGTGCATCGTGTCCCCGCCGCCCACCTCCAGGCTGCACCGTGATCTAATGCTTGTACATATGTAATTGCCATTTTGCAGCATTTGACCCCCTTCAGTGAGAATACTTCAATACCTTGTCCAAGACAAATAGGGCAATTTACTCAAAGAAAAGAGTTCTTTTGCCGATTTAAAAGGTGTTATAATTATAAGTGAAAATTTTAGGGTTGACTGAGAAAAAAAATTGAACAAGGACATGTCCATAATTCTGTTAAATCCATTTTGTCACCTGATCTTTACTCTGGCTTTCCTTCTGCCCAGAGACAAGTCTGTCTACAGCAAGGGGCTTACTCTGGCCACCTATGAGTGCTTTTACCCCAGTGTCTCACCATGGCCTGCAATCCTTTTCTTTACACACATGAAAAGCAAACTTTGACATAAAGTAACTAACGCACAGCCCCTTCCCCAAATACAAAGTCGTAAGGCAGATGGATGGACGTATGTACAGCCACTGCTAACTGCTAATGGAGCCATTTGCACTCCACAACATGACACTGATTTGAGATACTTTCTGGAAGAATTTATTTTTATAAATAAAACCTTGGCATCCTAAGCCTGATACAATCCTGCTTTCATGCAACCTTCGTGAGACATTTAAAGGGGCACTGACCTCATTCTCCTTTCATCCCTCTCTGCTGAAGTTTCAAGAATACCCTTTCCTCTTGTCACAAAAACTACTATACTACCATGGAAATTTGCAATATGACTCTGAACTTCAAAACCCACTTTCCTTTAAGTTCCATTTATTTAACACAGAGGAACAGATTCCTGCTGGAGGTATTTAGGTTTTACTCAAGAAAATTCTTACATTGGCCAAAATAAAAATTGAGATAGAACAAGAGCAAATGAGAAAATACAATGAAAGTCTACAAGATTAGAAGTCTTCTTCCAAAATACATGTCTCCATATCAGGAATGGACATGACTACATACCCATTCGCATATTTTTTCAAAGTCAACTGCTACGGATATCAAAGTTTTCCCTATGTGGAAGGAAAATAAATTCGGAGCTTCAGTAACAGCAACTGAGTCTCCATTATGGAATGAAAGACAGTTTCATGCCACGGTCTTCCACAACTAAACTAAGCAGGTGGTGAAGTGATGCTGCAAGAAGACAAACAGGGTCTTTTCCTATTCAGAGCATTCAGCTGGCAGACAGTTTCTGAATTTAGGTATGT
Organism: Cephalopterus ornatus; assembly: GCA_013396775.1. NCBI lineage: Eukaryota > Metazoa > Chordata > Aves > Passeriformes > Cotingidae > Cephalopterus > Cephalopterus ornatus. The sequence continues at coordinate 81,921 of VZRE01005081.1, forward strand.
CGATGAGGTCTTTCCCAAGGGGTTACCTGTAATAACAAAGCTAGGCTAAAGTTGTCAGTGCATTAACAATCTTTATAGGAGTTGTCTTTGTCCTTTGCAAAGACTTCCCTTTAAGGGAATGGTTATATCATTTCATGCTGTTCATATATTCATTCAAAATCAGAAAGAGCTCTTTTACAAGCTTCCATGTAAACACCTATAGCCAGATTGTTCTTGAAGAAAAAGCAAAGGAGTTTAATTTTAAAAGTCACTTCTTCCTAGAATTTTTTTAACATTTACCTAGTGCAATTAATAAATAAGTAAAATGACCTTCCCCTCCAAAATGAGTTGATTTACAAAATTTACAGCAGAGCTTTAACTTATTTTTTTCATTCTTGGCTTTTTTAACAAATTGTTTACTTCTCCCAGGTGAAGCCAGTATATAGCTATAGGGGGCAAAAAAAGTGCACAAAGAAAAGACTCTTTCAGTCATTAGGTCTTTTTCATTGGCAACTCTCCCTGTGTTTTCATCTGTGAGTTTTCTAAGGTAATGGAAAATCTCAAACCATGTGCTGAAGTAATAATTTCATGATAAAACTAATCTTTCCAATAAACAGCTCTCTGAAACACTCTACTTTTCATTTTCAAAGAGCCAGAAGGATTATGGTAGTGATTTGGATATCTATTTTTCTAAAATTGCCCTCCAAATCTTCCTTATTCTAATATAATGCACAGAGTTTTTAGCAAATAGGAATTGCACCTAGAACGGGAGAAAAAAACCCACAGCAGAAACAGATGTAACCTTAGAAATCACTGATGTAAGTAGTTTCATTTCTTGTACTAAAAACGATTTGAAAACTAATCTACTCCATGTTCCTTCCTTTCAGAAAATGTAAATTGATCTTTCAGTTTGAATACCTGTCAAAGTACAGCCACTATAATGTTGATAAGTAATTTTGCTTGTCAGCCGGTAATGTCTGATATACTGCAAAATTACATGTAGCTCCACAAGAACTGCTGGACCGGATTACCCCAAACCAGGGTAGGGGATGTTCAGTCTTGGAGACTTCAGCAACAGCATGAGTGAGGAGTGTCTTTCTTCTACCAGCACCTCCCAAATTGGTATGCAAACACATCACGAATAAAGACAATTCAATGAGATTATGATAGTTCCCAACATGGTGTTGGTTTGTTAGTCTTCCACTGACTGCCACCATGCCCCTTCCACACACTACTTCATGTGAAATGTCTGTTCTATGTTGCGGATTATGCCAGTTCCAATAAAATGCCCACCATTGGGAAAAAAATAAAGGCTTTTGAGAAGGCACAGAAATATTGGCTGCCTGCCCTTTTTGCTTGTTTCTAAACCTACACTATAATTTTGTACATTTACTGTAAGTTTCTGGTGGATGTAGCTTCCTAAATGGAAAGACTCTTCTTCAGAAAATACTGAACAAAGGCAAAATTGTCTTGGATTGCAACAGAGCTGGGAATTCACTCTGTGAGTAGCACTTTTCCCCTGACTTGACTTTTTGAAGTAATACGTCTTGAATAACCCTGGGTTGTGTGCTCCTTCCAGGAATACTGGGAAAAGACAACATCTCCAAAGTAAGAGGCAACTCATTTAATAAGTCTACAGATCTCTCCTGACTACTTAAGAGTGCCTACAGATCTAGAGAAACTTTTAGGCCATCACAGGTAAGGTGAGAAAAGTCCCTAAAAATCTTTTTCCAGATTTGATACCTTATTTCTAGTTTGCCTTTTATTCAGGAGCCACCCCTTTCTCTCACAAGCGCATAAAATTTTCACAAGCACTAGCTATCTGTGAGAAAGTTCTTTTAGTCTATTAGCTGTCTCTAAACACTTAGTCTCAATTATTTGTTACTTGACTGCAACTGGTCTGCTTAATTACTTGCTTCTGTCTTTTTGTGACCTCAACAGATGGCTGAGCGTATTTAAATCAAGAGAATAACCAAGCTGAAAAATAACAAAACCTTTCTTCTTTTTTAGCCAAAGAAAGACTTATGACACACTTAAAATCACCACTATTTAAATATTGGTGAGCAGCGAGTAGGTTACGCACTGACAAGGCAGAGTTTTGCATATGCCCATCCTGTTCATGAAAGCAGCTGCTCTGCATGCAAATCCTTTCTATTTAGCCACGTTTTTTCCTATTTCCCAATAGTAGCTGTTGAATCCTGAACAGATAAAGATGCCCAGCAGGAAGAAAGCGCTGCTGGCCACGGGTGGCATTTCTCAGAGGGAACTAAGCAAGTATACAAAGCAACAGGTGGTGTTTCTTTAGGCTTGAGGATGATAGAAGCAACAAAAGAGCAGGTCATAGCCTTGATGATTAAGCTTTCAGCCCTAACAAAAGATCCTCACAGGTTGTTTTTGGCCTGAGGAGATGCTGCAGCTCTGGCCATAGCTCAGGCATGGCCAGCTTCTCAGGCACAGCCTTGTGTTACCACACTGACACTCTTCAGTGCAGCAGAGCTGTTTGAAGGGCACAACATTACTCATTTCTCCCACCCCCCCCCAATTTTTCCATCTCTTTCTATGAAATTTTTCTTGATTGGTATTTAGGTGTCTGAAAGTTACTTGAAAGCCAAATCCCTTCCACTTTGATGAGAGAATACGAGAGTGCTTCATAAGAGGTGGCTTTTTCCTTTTCTAGAGATCACAAAGACTTCCTAAGAAGTATGCACAGTTTTGCTCAGATTGACAAAAATCCACCCTACAGGACAAGCAAACATGCAAATTTTTGTTCTGGCTTTTAAAAAGAAGCAAATAAAAATAGAAAACTGTCCAAACTCAAAAGAAAAAAACTCAGTGTCATAAATGCCAGTGCTTTTGCAGTGAAAAGCTCCCGCGTGGACAGGGCATCACTGCTGTGCAAAGCAGATTTGAAAACTAAACTTTTAGCTTTCAGCTGAGTGGCATCCTGTCTCAAGTCAGTGATGAATTTGACTGTTCATCCAGACAGTTTTTTCATGAGGGTTGTGTTCAGTCGATGGGACTGTCCTCCCCGCTGCTCATGTGACTCAGCTCTGGCTCCCAGTCCTCATGTAAGCAATGCAAAGTGGAATGTCACTTGCTGCCATACTGGTAGCTTTTTCAGCTGCACCAAGCCAGACATGCTCTATTTAATTATATGCAGCAACTTTTTGTTATTTGACACAAAATTTGAGCTGGTTTTCTTTAGACTCCCTCAGGTGCCCACTGCCTTTTCCAAATGCAGACCGAATTCCTTTAGGGAACCCTTTTCCTTCTCCCCTGGCCCTTTCTCAATCACACTGAAACTAACATTGTCTCTAAGATTCTCTCTGCTTTCAAACACAGTTTCACACTTTCTGTTTCAATTCTGTTACACACTTGTCAATCCCATTTGCTCCTCAGCACGGATAAGACCAGACTGGCTCTGCTTAGAAACAACAGGCTTTTCTGGGAGTTATACTATTTCCTGAATATTCTTCAGATTTCCTGCAGAATGAATTGACTGCAGAAGGCACACAGCTATTTTTAAATCTGCTTTTTTTCTCCCCACTTCTCATCTGTCTCAGATTAAAACTCAAAGGGATTTAGAATAGATGCTCCCAACTCATCATCACAGTCCCCCATATATTAATACCTCAGGTCATCTCTATCAGGAGCTTGAAGTGTTCCATGTTACACAGTACAAGTTTAAATTCAATCTTTCATAAACTTCTCCACCTGAATTTCTAAATATATTAACTCTATTTCTCCTTGTAAATCTAAAATTTCTCAGATGCAGAGCCCAAATCATCCCACTGGGAACAGAGCTCTCAAAGTTTTCTGAAAGAAAACAGGTCCTTTGAGATTGGGATTTATCAAGCAGATCATTAGTAAAGGAGTCTGTAAGGTATTTGGCTCCTTCAGCCTCATAAGAGCATGGGTGCAACACAGGACTGGATGATGTGGTTAGCATCCCTCTTAGTGAAGAAAATGTGTTACTTCTTCAGTACCTTAACGGGCTCCAAGTCACACCTAGAGGTAAATCTCTGAATAACCCCGAAGTCCAGAAAAATATCCCCAGCATGAAATTCACACCAGGGGTGTACATGAGACAGCATGTGTGCAAGCATGTGTGTATGTACAGTACCCGCGAGGGTGGCTGTCTATGACATGGCTGTGCATGACTGCACAGGAGTGTGTGCAGGGGTAGGAGTGCAGTCCAGTGAGTGAATGTAGCTGTTCTGGCCAAGCAAGAGGTACTGAAGGGGATGAAGAAGTGGAAGGAAACTTCTGTGCAGTGAGTAGAACGACTTAGAAACTGATTTCTCCATACCTTTCCTATGTGAAAGTACTCAAAATGGGTGCCAGCATCCGCTTGGGCTAAAGTGCTTGTTCTGTGGGATGCTGGAGAGCCAGAGGGCTTTGATAACCAGGCAGAAATTCTAATGCACTAACCCAGGATAACTTTAAGCCTTCTTTACCTTGCTGGAGGTGACATGCAGGCGTTGGGGTGACTTACATATCACTAGTTATCCAACAGCTCCTTACTGTCATTAGTAGAAAAAGAATGAACAGGTGAACCCCACAGGGAGCATTGGAGAAGCCAACACTGGGATTTCTTGCTTGTACTTGTAGGAAAGACAAGAAAGGAGACCATGGTGAATGAAACACCACAGGTTAGTACATGAAATTAGATGCCGCACAGACTAACTCACTCCACAATAGGGCTATAGCCTCACATCTGGAGCAGCAAGAAGCCTCTTAACTGCATGAGGCCAAGGTAGAGGGAGGCATGAAAAGGCTGGTACCTGGCCTAGCTGAAGGGCAAGACCAAGCTGGGACAGGGCACACTCAGTGGGATCAACTACTGAGGAAAATGCAGTGCTGGAAGTTTTTTATCCTGGGTCTGTAGTCTGCCCACTCTTGATTCTCAGTCACGGTAGCAGCTAAATGAGCCCAGACTCACACACTGTACTCATGATAGACCAAGGCACCTCTAGGGGAGAAGGGGGCCCTGTCCTGGCTGCATGAGAGAGGAGGAGTCTCATGGAAACAGAACACTTGGCTTTTCCCAAGATAAAGTGTGGCCAGCAATGATACTACAAGAGTTTATCCTAGCAGTATGATGTAAAAAATCTAGTTTTACACAACTGAAACTGTTTGGGTCAAACAGGGCAGGGAGTTATAACCAAAAAAACAGTATGGAGACGAGGAGAGGGAAGGTATTAATTCCACAAGCAAAATACTGTCTCTCCCTTTTTTTAGATACAGGTGTTCAACTCCTTGTTTTTGAGGAAAATGTCTTTTTTAAAATTGAAATAGTTAAAACCCAAAAGCATTAAAAAATATAAAAAATGAAATGTTTAGGTCAATACAATTTTTTTTTCTTTTTTTTTTTTTTTTTCTCTCCCTTCTCTTAAAAGAACTAAACAAATTGTCTGGAACAATCATGTTGACTGCTGAACCAAAAATCCATTTTCCCAACAGCTCTTTCCTGGCTCACAATCCATTAACACTTCCCAGGGCCAGGTATTACAAGAGCTAACAACATCTTGCTAGAGTTTAGTTTGAGGGACAAGAGTGAGGGTATTAGACAATGGCACCTCTTATTTGTCTTTACAGTAAGCATTGTTATATGGAGTCTAGCAATACAAACAGGTCTCAAACCAAGGATTCCTTCAATTTCTCTGTTAATAATACTTTTTTATACTGTCATGTAGCATAAATTATGAAAGTCAGGTCTCTCCCCAGAATGTGGCTTTTTTTGATTCCACACTGAGCATTTTCAGGAAGAATTCCAGAGAAAGGGAGAAATGCCCTGAAATACCTCAAGGATACATCCTTTGGGGAATATCTGGATGCTGCCCCAATATTTTAGAGGTGATCAATATTTTACCCAAGCATGAAAGAAGAACTATTTGCTAGATTTCTTGGTTGCTGCAAATCACTCACCTGCTTTATTACTGAGTGCTGTGTGTTCAGGAACTGCAGGAGCTCTTGGGAATGGCTTCGAGCTCAAAGCCTGGACAGTACTTGGCAGAAGGTGGAAAAAACCCTCTGGCTCTACCTCACATTTATGTCACAGAAGGATAAGTACCTTTCTAGCAGTTTAGTGCCTGGACATCACTGACTGCTTATCTTAAAACTCCAGTATGCTGAATATTAGCTACAAATTGTGGTCACACTGTCCACCCAGCACATGGACTCTGTTTTCCCAACTTTGGATGACTTTCCTATGGAACCTGGGGCAAATTACATGATCTCCATATTTTAGCTTCCTACATGTAAAATGGAGATAACTTTTACTACTGTCTTTTCATTAGTAGTTTCTTGTGGGCGAAGGCTAGCCCTACACCACTCTTTATGCTTCATGTTATGTAGAACTGAGTCATAAAAATGAACACCTGCGTCCAAACAGACGACAAAAGCAACACACTATACAAGGAACAACTGAATGAAAATAAAGTACTACTGATGTAAGGAGGCATGCTGGTGTGGGAGCTACAGGGTACACAGCTAAAATTGAGTTTCTTTTATTTTCTCCTCCTTTTCCACATAGGGTTGAATTCCTCTCTAACACACTTTTGCAAGATTTTTTTTAGGGGGTGCATTTCTCCTGAATGCTGTGTCACACACATCAGTCTTTCTTCAAGGTCAGGATTTTGTTTGATGTCTTTGTCTTGAGCAAACAAAGGTAAATGGGAAACAGAAAACTGCACTAAACTCGAAACTGCTGAGTCTTCTGTATAAACATTTCCATTTGCTCCCCAAGTTGGCTATGTATTTCCTCTATTTAATCTTTTATAACTATATAAACACCCCAATGAATCCAACTGCCTCTCACATTTTTAAGTGAAAAAAAGGAAGCCAAAATGTGTTAGACACTATAATGGTGTTTGGTGCCAGTTTTGGGGGACTAAACCATACATGGAGCTTGTAAATTATGAAATGAGTAAATTAAATGCAAATACAGAGTATTTTTTTCCTGGTGAGAACCACAGTTTTAAAATCTCTAGCTCCTTTCTATGAAATGTTGCATCATTACAAAGTGGTAAACATTAGACTATATATATAGAGTAGAAAGAACTGATAAAATGGTGATGGGAATGAAAAACTAGTGGTTTGCACAATGGGAACAGAGGTTATAGACTAGCTAATCTACCCAAGCCTAAAATAGTAATTTATGACAGAGCTAGGACTTGAACTCAGCCTTTAAATATCTTGCTCCTAAAGTACATGGGGTATTTTGTAACACTTAACTTTATGACCACTAGAAAATGGGACGAAGGGAAATCCAACAAATGCCAACCTGAAAAACATGGACTTTGAGTGAATTGTTGAACACAGGCTACTCTTTCTGATACTAGGAGTAAAAAAAGAATCTAATTAACATGGGAAAAGTTAAAGGGATTCTGAGCAAGGTGTAATTAGAGCATCTTGTGTAAAAATGAAGGAGAAAAGGCATACCTGGCAGAGAAAAGGGGATGTGCTTGCTGCTTTAAGAGACCAGAAGTGTTGGTGGGTTAGTCCTTTTCCTGTATGATGTTCCTCACACTGAGAGGACTCTGAAGTCACCCTGCAATCAGTGACTACTGCCCCGTGAAGGCAACAGTCTCCTCTTGACTCTTTCCAGCTGCCCAGCAGTGGCCAGCAGCTCTACAACAGTGCTGTGGAGTTACCTGTTCTCCCTGGGGAATAAGAGCTTACTTGACAGCATTTCATAAGGCAGCAAATTAAAAGTGACCTGAACGATGGCCTATAATAGCAGGGAAATGACATTTGCGGCCATTTTTCCTGCATTTATAAAGAAGATATTCATAAGAACAGGGTAGGGGCTGAGGTAATACAGCACAGCCCCACTAAAATCAATGAAATGAAGCCAAATGGGATGGAATGAGGATCTGGCCCTTTGCCAGTGACTTTTCTTTTTGTTCATTGGCTTGTAAAACAACTGCAACAAAAGCAGAATACAACCTGAATACAGGTCAGCTGCTAAACTAATACAGACTTCCCATAAATGACTGGAAGGATTTACGGACATAATCCGTGTACAGCAGAACTCAGTATTGCCATGGAAACAATTACATTCAAGGAACAAAATGCAATTGATACCATCCATTCGGAAGGCATTTAAAACTTGTTATGCACTTAAGGTACAAGGAAATTAGTTTGCTAATTAACACACTGTTCCCAGCCATTGTGATTTCTTTCTTTAATGGTGAGAGTGGTATTTGCTGCTTTGCTTTCCCTCCTAATGCTCGCTCCAACAAACACTTAGCTTAAATACAATATTTCAACATTTGTTTCAAGTCACGTAATAAAAGCTCAAACTGCAACTAGTCTTTATCCTTTCTTTTTCAGCCAATGCCTCCAATAGATCCTTTTTAATCTCCCCTAATGTCTCTAATGTAATGAATCCCATATATAATGACATTATAATGGTTAGAAAGTGCTTAGGCAAGCCTTCCCAAAAGAAAAAGACTTCAGACTCTTTAAACAAAAAGCTAAAACAATAACAAACCCCCCTCCAACAAAAACACCTTTTAATTGACTGCAGTTCTCAGGGCACTGCTTAATTGGGAATTATGATTTCTTATATCCCAGTTCTGGTTTCGCACGAGGTCAGTCACTAATTTCCCCAAATTTGCAGCAGAAGAGCAGTTTAATGACCCCAAATGACGGTTGCATATTAATAGAAAAAATTCACTTCTTTATTACAATTTTATCATAAGCCTCCAGAAGCTACAGAATACTAGGAGAGATTAACAATGTGGATGGTACTCCTTAGTGCCTCCAAGAAAAGGGTCTTTTGTGTATTACACTTGCAAAATTCCTGCATAGCCACTGAAAATACTTCAGGCCATGTAAATTCAGTAACATCTGTAGCTCTCCAGATCTGCCTAAAAGGGTCATATGCAGTTGCTTAACTGTCTCCTTTAGCCACTGGACAGAGATGAAACTCCAGAGAGCAATTCAGGTCTCAGCTGGGCTCATTTGCTTTCTGGAGGTTCTTCTGTCTCTGTCACCTACAGTGTGACTGCCACATGATTATCTCCTGTAGTGGGGGATAATTCCAACCCCAAAGACCACACTGATGGAATAAATAATATTGAGTCCCCTTTATTTTGTGAGAAACTGAGGCACTGAGAGATGCTGTGGCCTCTATTTTTTAAGCAAAGCAAAGGAAGTACACATTTCCAAATCTTTCCTTTCAATGTGTTCTGAAGGAATATAAAACCTACTATCACTCATTCACATACAAATACTGATTTGGGCACCAGCTGAAATGAAAACAAGTCCCAAACTACTTTTATTTCTTCTTTTTCAGACTGCCATATCCCATCGTGGGTGGAACAGTCCGCAGCAGCTTTTTAATCTCTGTGCAAAGCAACTGTATTTCTTTCTTTGTTGTCTCGGAGTTGCTGTCTGACTGAGCATAAACCACTTCCAAGCTCCTCTCCGTTCATTCACTGGTGAGCTGGAGACAGCTGCATCAGCCACACTGCCAATAAGAGCACACTTAGGGAGAAAAGCACCCTTCAATCCTAAATACTGCAGATAGCTTGTAAGAATAACACACCTCCTAGCTAAAATTGTGTCCCGGTGCCCATTTTCAAGGAAAGAAGCACTGCCATGCATCACTAAATACACCATTTCCAGCTGTACTACTGGCCCCAATATATGGCTGGAGCTGAATAAAACCCTCAGGTGTTCCCAAAAGTATAATTTGCATGATGGAATCTAAAGCCCATGTTCAAAGTTAAACCTACACCTAAGAGTTTTGCTGGACTGAGATTTTGGTGCTTAGAGCTCTAAAGCAGTCTTTTGGCAATTCCCAAACCAATTTGATCTAGTAGCTTCTGGAAAATGAGCCAAAATAAAAACCAAAGCAACAACCAACATAAAAAAGAAAAGCCCACTTGGTGCACTTTGCTGTATCACAAGGCCATAATAATCAAGGTAGTTTTCAGGGTTATACTAAGAGATATAAAAGCAAATCAAACCCCTGACCTGCAGAAAATCCCCTTTTGAGAACTGTTTGCAGAATCAAGAATCAAGGCTAAAGAAATTCAGCTATTCAGTCTTAAAATTGTAAACCTTTGAATAGTAAATGGAGGTACAAGCAGTCTTGCTATGTCTAATCATACGATTACAGGTTGGAAGCTCAGCACCATCCATGTGATTCTGCCTTGAAGTGTCAGAAAAGGTGGATGGGAAGTAGCTTAATAGTTTTCCTTTTGCCTTGTCCAAACTGCAGAAAAAGACAAAGATGATCTCCTACTTATTACTCTCAGAGAACAGAAGAAAACATATAATCCCCCTAACAAAACCCTCATTGCCTGATTCTTTTTGAATGTTAGAGAAAATGAAGCTCACAAAGGCACTTGCTGGCCGTACATGGTTAATGACTATATACCGACTGTCAGTTCTTCACTACATCTTGGCTGTGCTGGGTGGTCCCAAAGTTACTCCAAGACCTTGATAGTATTATTTCCCACATGGGACATTAAGAGAATTTTTCTATCCATCATGTCCCTAAAAATAAATGAAACGGAAAAAAAAATTCCAAACCAAACTACCACCACCCCAACTCCTTCAATGAGCACAATAAATGTATTTCCTGCCATATTGCCCCTTCTTTTGCTGAGATCTTGTTCTTTGAAAGACAAACTTTGAGCTAATCATAAGGTATTATTTATAGTCCCCTAACTCTGCCTCCACATAAAAAATCCTTGAAGAAGACTAGAGAATATTTATAATATATTGTTTCTGTCTTTGGGAGTCAAATGCTTCTCAGAGGTAACTTAATCACCAGTTATCCATAAAGTTGGTGTCAAGCATTGCCACTCAATTTAATTTGCTTCCTGACAAAGAGTGCCTTCCTGGGGATATCAATATGCAACATAGGAAACAGTTTGTGAAACCAGAAGAGGAAAATACACAAAATGAGAATACATTAAAGTGTTTAACTTGCATATGAAGTACACACATCATAACTGCTCAAGGAAGGCACAAAGCCCAAATGTAGAAGCAGACCAAAACCAGAAAACAGCTAACACAGGAAAAGGAGGGATGACTTTATGCCTCAGCAGCTTGACCTTTACAGCAGAATAACCACTAAGCAAACTATCTAGCCTAAGGGAGGAAATAACATGAGCTCTAAGCACAACCCAATACTCTGACCAGAAGTCTGATGACTCTTACATGCTGGAAGGCTGAAAAGGTCATTACAGGTTAACCAAAAAGTCACAGACATGTTTACATTTGACCTTGCCCTTGGGCTTACTTGCAGCTACAGAGCCTGAATATTTATTTCTGTGTATTCTGTAGTCTAGAAATAAAAAAATAACCTGGCTTCCATCAGTCTTAAAAGTGGCTGTAGCACCTCCCAGAAAGACTGCACTATGGGCTGCTTGTTCTACACACCCCTGTGAGCAGCAGCTGCATGAGCAACTCAGAGGGAAGCAGAGCCATCCAAACTGAGTGTCTTGGTCAGGAAATTTGCAACAAATCACCAAATCTGTGGATTTCAGTAATACATTTGTATCATAGGACAGCGGCAGCGAAGGGATTCAGGAGCATAGGTTTTTAATAACTTCTTCTCTCCCAAGGCAGAATTACCAGGGACTTACACCAGGGTCAGCTCCAACTAGCGGTTTTTTGCAAGTCTGTAAAGGGTGTTCTGTGTTCCTCTGTAAAGACTAAATTATTGCTAACATGTCTGTAGCAGCTCTTATTAAAAAGCTTAAAGGAAGCAGTCCTAAACTTCAAGGATAGAGAGATCAACAGTAGCACCAAGAGAAGCTCTATCAGTCATTTCAACTACCTTTCCAGTTGCAATATGGTGCAAAACACACGTGTGGTGATTCTCACAGTGTAAGGAAGAAGAATCTTCTGTTCTACCACATTCAGTATGACAACACTAGTTTGATATCGAGTCAATAGAACAGGTCTGCTGAGTTGCACTGAAAAAACCTGACCACAGGAACAGGGTGGGCCCATTGTGCAAAGGGCACGTGGCTACAGACAGGGTGTGGACGGGAGAAGCCAGAAAAAGCTGAAGAACAATACTAAAAACATGTAACCTGCAATCTGCATAGTCGGGGATAGGACTCTGGTGGGTGGTGAGTATTCTGATCCCTTGTTGTCAATTTAGAAGAGTAGAAATTTTCCATTAAAAAAACCAGCTGGGAACGGTTTACCTCAATTCCAAGAGGTGAAGAGATCAAGTTGACACCTATGGAGAGCATGTTCAGATTTTGCAGTCCTCTTGAGTTGCAGGAAGAAGTCCACCTGATGTCAGGCTTACTGTGGTACAACTGGACATGCAGGTGAGTTTTCTCTTTTATTTAAAGATCAGGTGCTGAGTCTCAGGTATCCAACTAGGCTCCCTCTAAAGTCATTGAAGAAACAAGACAGGGGCATCTCACATCCTCAGGTTGTTTGCTACACCTGTATTATGATGGATAAGCACAATTTTCAAGGCGCCAAACTGACTTGCAAGCCTCAGTACCAGGGGAAGGCGTAACATCCCACATCTTAAAAGGTGCTTCACAAAGCAGCTCTCAAAGTAACAATTTTTGTCCTAGCTGGAGTCTGGTCAGCTCGATGTCCTCCATATGGCAGGGAGTCCAAGGACAGACTGTCCTCTCCCAGTTAGCTGGTGAATTAATTGCTCTACAGAGAGAAAGTAGCATTTATTTTCTGAGGTATCCTGGGCTTTCATTACATTCCCATAATCTCAGCATTCATACAATCATAGAGCTTTGCACAAAAATTACAATAGTGAATTAAACATAGGTCTGTCATCTGTATGTTTTGCTTGCCACCTATTACTGTTTTTTGTTTTACTGAAGAAAGAAGTTATCTTTACAATTAAATTTTTGGAATAAGTAGAAAAATCTCACAATGATATTTTTTATTAACAGTTTCAGGATATAATAGGAGTAAAATTTTTTCAGCATTAAAGATGCAGAATACTTCATGCAGGAGCAGGCTGAATGGCAGGAAACACATGATGAGATACAAAGTATGAGATTATTTAAAGTTAGAAGGTGTCTAGTTATCACAATTATAAAGTTGGAGACAGCAAGATGGTAATGGACAACTCAGCTTAAGTGGACAATATCTGTTATCATCCACATTCTGTGGGAAAAAGTCATCCTTATCTGCCAGGGTATTGCTGAACTAAAGCACATCTGGCTCTTGAGAAGCTCTTGAGTATTTGAAAATAATCATTTGTGATATTATTAGCTATTGATTGCTCCTTTTCAGAAAGTATTTTGGTATCTGAAGACACAACACACCTGCTGAACTAATATTTTAACTTGCTTAAATTCAATTACAGTCTCTTTACACAAGGGAAAGGCACTTTGCTGGCCCTGTATATCAAGTTGATGGAAGTGGTTTATGCGAGATTACAAGTGTTCACTCAGCCACAGTGTCCTCCTCCTCTTTATCTATTTGAACTGAAACAGTACGCTCACAGCTAACAACTATTGCTACTTCTTTGAAAAACAATATCTATTCATTCTTAACAGAAAATTTTGGTTTTCTTTTTTAATCATTTTTGTAACTAATTGAGAGACATGCATTTTAAAACTGAAATGCACAAAGCAAGCCACTGTTAAAGGATTAAAAGCTATCAAATATACAAAACCAAAGAAGAAATCTTAAGATTTAGGTCTCACTCCTGCTTGTTGAGATAGTGTGTTTGGCAACAGAAATTGCCCTTTCCTTTCTGCAGTAATTCTTGTTCCTATATCAGAAGCAGAATAAAATAAAATATCATGACAGTCCCTCTACATTTCTAGGAACATTAATTCGAGATCTGGCCTTGGTTTAGGACTATCCTTGGCTGTACCCCTTTACCAAGTTTTTGTTTACTTGAATGTTCTTGAAAATCCTGCACTGATTTCTGTCTTTTCTTCCATGTGATGCAATTTGACCATGAACACAGCCCACTGATATTTAAAGATCTTTCTCTCTCTTCATCATTTATTACTTGTTAGGTGAAAAAATATATTATTTGTTCTGCAAAGTAATGAATCTTTCACACTTCTGTAAAATAAGACAAGAGCTTCAGTAATACTTCTGACTGTTCCCTAAATTACATACTACCAGAACCCATCCTTTATTCCTCTTCACATTAATCATCCAGCTGACGACCAAATACACACTGTAGAGCAACCAACAGTTATGTATCACCTCTCTGCAAGGTGTCTGCAGTTATGTATCACCTCTCTGCAGCTTGGATCAGCCCTCAACATTAGATCACAAGTAACTTCTGATAAAAGAAGATTAAAACCTACTGCCATGTTTAGCCCTACAAATGATACAAACACTTACTACCACCCTTAGCTTCACCACAGCAAGCTTTGGCTATCAAAGCAATGTTGAGATACCTTCATTCAACACTCACTACTTGGAAATATTCAAATTATCACAAGACCCTGACGATCTATATAGATGTCTCTCTCAAAACCACTGCCTCTGGTTCAACAAGCCTTGTAAAGAATAGTCTGTGTCTTTTCTGCATCTTGGGCTGGCCTCTGGTGGGATCAGCTCTGCGTGGGCACAGTAAGTCCCCTCACAAAGCAGCCCTTGCTAGTGCTGCAGCATAATGAGCCCAGTGGCTGCTGTACAAGGAAACACAAACATTTAAGCAGTGCTTTTATTTAATTGGCTCAAGAACAGCATAAACAGTCTGTAGGAACATATTTCAGGGTAAAGTTAGCAAAGCCTTTAGGCAAACTATGGCCAACAAGGGAGGAGCACAGCCCAGTATCTTTGAATTGAGGGGAATAAAGTACTAGGCTAGGGCACCAAATGTCTGTTTTGCATTTCAGCCCTGTCCTCTATAGGATAGGGTGTGGGGAACAAAATTTGCCCCCTGCTAACCCATGCTAGTTGGGGCTGCAGAGGCAACCGCTTTTGTGCATCTCTGCCTTGTCCCCACATCAGAGGGGTTGTTTGTGGCCTGAGAGGAACACAGGGAAGGGCAATTATCACACCCAGGGGAGTATAATGAAATATAATCCCTTTCCATCTGATATTTGGGGACAAAGGAATCAGGAACAATGAAGAGAAAATACCACCTGCATTAATGCACACCTCAAAGATACCTGTAAGCCGCGCTTGCATCTAGAGAGGATAAACTAGACCTGCAATCTCTTCTAAGCAGAGAAAGTCCCTGTAGAGCTATTTCTTTTGTACTCTAAGTAGATATTTATGGGGGTGAACCACTCTTTCATGCCTAAATGTTTCTGTAGTATTATTTTGCAACAGTATTGCCAGGGCTACCTTATTACTGTTCCTGAATTCTTCCTTTTCTCTCCTGGAATATTCCTCTGGGCAAGCTGTGGCTCACTTCGGACTTTTACAGAAGACATTCAGAGGCAGAGGAGATAAAAATCCAGTTAACTTAACAGGCAGTAAAGTGTAACATTGAAAAACAAGCCTTAAGGAAAGCAACAGTTAAGCCAGCAGAAAACAGCACTGTTTTCTGCAGCAATTTAGGACTGTCATAAAAGTCAAGGGCGTCTAATAATGTGCAGCAATGGAGAGGGGTGTAAAAGCAGAACATCTCTAAGCCCTACAAAGACTGTCATCTGGCTCTGTGTTTGTAGGCAGGGTCAGCCTCCCGGGGAAGGCAACAACCCCCTTCACCCTAGGGGCACACACCTACTTGGAAGGTACCCGGCAGCTGACACTTTCTTAGAATGGGATGAACAGTACCACCATCCTCCTGGCCCCACTCCTGCTCCACAGGTCCAAGCAGTGAAGAGGGAAATACATGGCTGTGCAGCCAATACACCAGCTGAGGTACAGAGACCAGAAACTGGAACTTGCTGTCCATCAAGCTGTGAGCCCGTGATATCTGCCATGTCGTGGATAATTACAGTTGTATCCAAATCTGGCTTCAGTTTATCCGCTTGGACAAAAAAAGAGCAGGTTAGGTCATCAGTGAAAGAATGTGGTAAAGCCTCCAGCTTTATTTGTGCAAGACTTCATGGTGCGAACAGGAATGATGTGAACACTTTGAGACACTTTTCAAAGAGTGTATGAGTAGGCATAGCAGTGTCAGGCACTTCAGCAAGCCCACCCAGACACCCTTTATCATAGGTGAAGCCCATACTGCTAGTTAAAAGCTAACTTGGACATAAATATAAACAATGGGCAATCCAATACCTGTATCACAATGTAAACCAAACAACAGAAGATTCCCATGTAGCTCCTGGTCTGTCACTGACAAGCTGAGTGTCCTTGAAAAAAGTCACACCACTTTCCCAGCCTTTGTTTAAACTGCAGCGCAATGACAGGAGATGCACTCTGCTGTAATGGGACCTTGATCTTGACTGGGATTTCTGATGGTTCAATAATGCCAATAACAAACATTTCAGAGACAGAATTACCTGGAGTCATCCTCAGGCACTTTAATGCATTGCATATGTATATATTCAAATTTAGGCACCTACACGTTTACTGTAGGTGAAGGCATCACCTTGTGCTTTTATTACCCAAAGTCCAAAGAAACTGCACATCCTAAAAGCCACCTCATAGGATGAAAGCGGCTGAAAGACAGAAGCTGGTAGAATGCCTTTAAGCTATAAATCTGCATGGTAAAAACTGGTCTCTCTTTCCTTCAGTCCATTCAAATTGGCTTTTATCTGCATACTGAGAAACCCTCTTCCATACACAGTTTGAGGTAAAACAGCCATGGTAAGCATTTGGAGCCTCCAGGGGCATTGATAACTGGAATAATTGGCATATTACCACCAGAGACTCAGAAAAGTCACCTTCCAACTACAATGGGTTGCTTCTCACGAAAGTCATCCGAGACGTATAATATCATTGTTGCTCATTAGGTTTCCATTAATGATAAAATTTCTGATTTCAATATTTAATACACCTCAGAGATCACAGTGCATAATTTAATGTGCAAGCAGATAATTTGCTGATCAAGGTACATGTTTCGCATTAAGACAAATTGTTGCACACTTTGCTGATTAACACACACACGCATGCAAACTATATCACTCTCTTCTACCAGTGAAGCATTGTCCTCTCTGGAGCTGGCTTCTCACAGTAGATAGTCACACAGACACAGAGACCCTCTACATCTCATCTCTTTCATATGCAGTATAAAAGCTGTATCATCCACACTTGAACTGTTTTCCATCCTGATGTGCTGTTTTCTCGCACATACATCATTTCAGGACACACTTTGCAATAGTAAAGTAGCCCATGTTGACGTTGCTGTGTCACATGCCTCCCAGTACTATCCCTCTTTTAGTAGTTTATGGGTCTATACCCAAGTCCACTCCTCGCCTGGCATCTTAGGCATGGAAAGCAGCAACTGGGGCAGGAACTGTGCTTTGGGTATTTCTACGCTTTCATAGTCGAGCATAAAGGCACCTGGATAAACGGTAGGTACAAACTGCTTTTAAGCTGGTATGTTCAAGACTCTGTGGAAATGGACAGGGACATCACTGTGGAGTTTGATTAGGATGGAATTCCAGGTTAAACCCAGAGGCAGCAGTTCAAAAGCCTCAGTTGGCTCCACAGAACAGCAAAACCCAGGTACCAAACCTCACAATGTCTCAAAAAACAGAAGGGTAATTTTTCACCTTCCTGCTCTGTTAATTCACATACTTTTTTTTAGAATGAGGAAAGAGCACAGTCAGTGGACAAGTGCTCCTAACCACTCACTGAAACACAGGGGAAGGAAACAGACTGGGGCAGCTACTACTGAGTTATAGCCCAGTTGCATTTCAATAGATCTCACTGCTATTATTTAGGCTATGTAACTTACAACAGCTGCTGATCTGGGCAATAAACATCCACCAAACCAATTTTATTTACCCTGTAAAAATTGGGCAGAATATCAGCAAGCTCTGGAAGCCCAAATAAAAAGCTAGATTATACCTGCAGATAGCATCACTCCCCCTAAAAGCAAGGAGCAGATACCATAGGGTTTATGCTGAAACCATTCTGCAACATTTTGCCTGAACACTGCCCATTAACATGCAGCTAAACCCCTATGAACCACTTAGAAAATGTAGCCCCAAGTATGAATTTGTCAAGATTTCTCAAGACCTCTATATGCCTTAGATCCCAGAAGGTACCAGCAACTTGAAGAGGTTTTTATATTTCCTCTCTGTCTTCGAGCTCAGTCAAATTAATAGGAATATATTTTCTCAGCCAATCACACTGGTGGAAATTGAGCTGGCTATTAATGATTTTAAACAGCAAGCAGCCCCTGGGCTAGAAGAGCTCCCAGTGGAGTGCCATTCCAAGTTTTAGCAAAACTGAAACTTTTTCTAAAGGCTTCACAAACTTTTTTTACCCTTCTGCTACCAATTCTCCCAAATGCTCTCCATGGGCACCAATATTACTTACTTTTTGTCTGTGTGCAAAGTGACTCTTGTCTCATAGAATCACAAATAAATTGTCCCTTTTCCTTCTTTCGCTTAAGATATTTGGGAAACACTCTTCTCTCTTGAATAGAGCTATAATCGAACGTTCTTCACACATGGTTTCATGTGACTATCAATCATGAAAGGCTTTGTCCTTTATTATCATACTAGTTTCACTTATTCTCTCTGCAAAGCCAAAGAAAGGCAATCTATGGTCAGGAAGAGAGAGGAGTCCCTGGCCACTCACCAAGTACAGGAATAAACAAAGTAGGGGGAATCCAATTCCAAAACCCACAGACAGGTTTTCAAAAGGTCACTAGCCTGGGTATTTCCTTTGTTTGCCATCTAATTTTGGGTCAGATTGGGGGGAAGAGATCTATTGTACTTTGTTCAATCTGCTGGGAAGCAGAGCCCAGGTTCCCCCACATCCTGCCAGCAGAGCATCCTACTCACCACCTTATGAAATCAGGTAGCCCTCCCCTTCCTCCTCCTCTCCCCTCTACTCTCAAAACTTCTTGAGAATTTTGTTGTGCCATGGTATGTCTTTGAAACGAGATAGAGTATGTTCCTGCTCTGTCTGGTTACTCCTGGAAGGAGATAATCCTCTCTATCTGAGGATTGCTCTGACTGCTCAGGGTCAGGAATTCCTCTGTTACCAGCAGTACATTAACACAGAAGTTCATTTTTCTAAAGTAAGACTGCAGGCAATGCTCCTATACCAGGGAATCTTCCCATATATCTCAACATTCATTTATATGTATGGGTCAAACACCCAGATGCAGTTGCAACACAAGAAACGTGCCTGGGCACATGCCTTAAAACCTTGGACAGAAGAGACATGGAGATGCAAAGCAATGTGTGAAGGTGATGCTTGCTAGAGGACTACACACACACACGGCTTTCTATCTTGCACAAACAGAAATACTAGAAAATCCATAGCATCCCAACTCTCAACGGAGCTAGTTGAGTTTCCTGCACTCAACCATTATAATAGTGGAGGCAACAACTCTTTGCTACTTTAGGAGTGGTGAAGGGGTTTTGATAAGCTTCAGAGCAATGCATCTCCTGCCAGAGTCCTTCCTGGCTACCGGTAATGTATCACAAGGATAATTTCCTTTAACACGATTCAAGAATTGATGGAGGTGTCTGCACTGAGAGCTTCAGCTCCCCCTATCATCTGCAGATTGAAGGTTATTCCAATTCAGTAAATCTCATGGCTAGATGTGCCACATTCTTCTCATACCTTGCACGACTAAAAGAACCTCTCTCATTCATTGCTAGTGACTCTATGCCCCTTCTACGATGGTGGAACCACAAAAGCAATTGCCTCACTATAGCCATCAAGCTCTCGAATTCAAAGGCCAGATCCATCCAAATATTCAGACATCTGCTTCTCACTCCGCAACAGACTCTAATTCCAGCAGGAGAAGGAGGGCACTGAAGCACAGTAATGTAACCACCCATCATTCTGAGCCATCCCTCTCTCCAGCTGTGCCAGCTTAAGTTCAATGTTTTGCAGGTGTCTTTACAGCAGCAGGCTTCCAAGTAAGACACTCTCCAAACCTCTTAAAGTCAGAGATTTTGGGTTTTGAAACCTTAAACACAAAAAGTGCACTTCACAACAGCTCCTGTGGGTATTATAAGGAGCAAAAAATGCTTTTAAGCGCTCTTAAGAGAGAAGAAAATGACAATGAAATTGAGGAGAAATGGAGAAAAGGATAATCACACTGTAAGTTGCTGCTGCTCTCATCTCCCAACTACTTCTAAGGCAGCAAGAACCCAGGCAGCTGGCAACAGCTGCTACCCTATTAAACTTAACAATTTACAGGTGCTCAGAGGGAGCACTTGCGTGCAATTAGCCGAGCAAATTCACTTACTTCGAGAAGCAGGGCCCTGCTCTTGCTGCTGCAGTTTGGCTGTGCTCTGTTGGCTCTGTGGAGTACTTCCAAGTCACTCCCAATGAGGTGCTGGCTTGTGGACATTAAGTAAGCTGGGAAAGCCTTCCTCCACAGCATGTTCCTGCAAACGATTCCAGGTGTTTCAGAAAGTACAATGTGCTTATTTTACTCTGCAACTCCTCTCTGCTGATGGAGGGTACTGGTGCAGTCCATTAGGCCTACAGTAAAAAAGGAAAATAAGACTCCATCCCACATAAGCCTATTCATTAGTATTAATCCAGACAGCTAACAGAAAGACAGAGAGGGGTAGATTTGGGGCAAGTAATAACACTCCTATACTTGCTTGAAAGCCTAGTGTGGGCAAAACAGCTGCATCTCCACTGACTCGGGCCAGTGCTGATGATACCTTGCAATGTGGACCTGGCCAGGTCTGACAGCAGTAGGCAACATGACACTTGTCCTGGATGTCATGTGTGTACACAAGGAGCCCTGGACTGGAAGGCTGCAGCCCAGACAAAGGCAAGAAGAATTGCAGAGTCATAAACACCATCCATGCAGCTAGGCGGTCAACCTGCTTCCACCCTGACCTTCAGCCCAAAAGCCTTCCAACCTTTGCTCCATGCCTATTACAGCCTCTCCTTGCTTCTGTTACCTGACCAAAAAAAAAAAAAAAGATAATCAACAGCAATAAAAATTGTCTAGCAAAGCCTCAGCTACAGTGAAGCCCAATATTATCAATTCTTTGCTTACTAGAGCTAGAATGAAACATGGATAGTTTGGTGAACACAGTTCCTTGCAACTCAGTGGAACTACTTCCGTTTATTCCTGATGAAACTCCAGCCCAGTGATTTAGCAATCACACAAAAGAAAGTTGGGATGATTGTTTCCAGTGTGGAATAAATAAATAGGAACACTTCATGATATGATGTCTCTTTTTGTGCTGTTCTTTCTCGTAAGTTAATCTCATTATTGCAAATTAGGGAGTTTCTCTGGCAGTTTAAAAGGTGTACTCTAATGCATAAAAAGGAAATAAACAAAGTATTTTGCTTCTGATCTCAGCTGCAGTCGATTTACTCTTTGAGCCTCTTGACTTAGAAACCATAAGACTTTGGTCTCTTTGCCTGTATCAAAGTCACACACAAATTGAAACAGCCCCTGCTCACATCCACTCAAATTCAGTAACACTGCTGCTCTGATTTTGCAATGACCTGAAAACACTTCTGTATTCTCTTTGTTTCTACCTGCTTCTTTATTCCCATTTTCCAATTAAACTGCAGAAAAATTCAAAGTACCTTCTAATTGAGGGTAATCCAAAATGAAAGCTGGCTCCAAGGCTGAAATCAAAGAGCTGAATAGGATATCTTTACTTACACCAAACAGTCCCATGATAGCATCTCGGAGAGAATGATGGCTTTCCTCCATAAAAGCCAGGGTCATACTTGTTGTATAGGAATACAAAGCCACAGAGCACACTGCAATAAAAAATGTAGTATAATCCTAGGCTACTGCAAATTGGCTTTCTACTGTTTGGTGTATGCTCTGTGATGATGTCCCCAGTGCTCAAAAATGTCCTTTTGCTGTGAGAATTCCTCAGGTTGGGCAAGAACGGTGCCTGAGAACAAGATGAGAGGGATTGATGCTAGAAAGTCCTTGCTAAATCAACGTTTTATTTAACATGATAATTAGAACAAATATTGCAGAGACTTTGGATGATATTACAACTTTAAAACAGCCTGAAAGCACTTAAATTGCATGTTTAAAATTGTCTGCACTCAGGGAACTGGCAATGATGCTGTTTTGAAGCTCTTGTTAAGTACCTCTAGGAGGATCCTAGTTCTTGGTCTCTGTACGTGGTGCAGTGGTGATTACCTGAAGGTACAGTATGGTCCAAGAGAAAATACCTCTCTGAAGCCATCAGGGACATGGGCTGATAAGAAAACCAGAGCCCCTCACCACCAAAATTAAGAATTTCATCTCCCTGCTCTACTCAGCAGAGGGAGAACCCTCCAAACCATGAACCTCATCCTCTAAGGATGTCTAACACCTACCAAGTACAAAGAGGATGATGACCAAGTGCTACATTAATAGGTGCCTTCATTAGACACCTGAAGCTACTGGTTGGATCCAGACCAGGTGCATGGGAACTGTTAAATTTAGTAATAATGTTGCCTAGCTGCATGACTGTGGAATAACAGAATAGCAATAGAGTGAAGATTTTTACTCTTTTTCTATGACTTGAGCAAAGAATTTCGGACTGAATTAACCATGCGAAGCAGTCACATACTGCAGACACTTTCATGTGCCCCAGCTCTATTTATTGTAAGATCCAAAAATCAAATGACTGTTTCTCATACTGTAGCTTTTATCTGAGCAGTAACCCCCCAACTTCACCTCCTATTTTCTTTCCAGCTCTGTTTATTGCCAGAATCCCTGCAAAAAAAACTTGCTTTATGACACAGCAATTCATTCATAGACTAAGCCTTAGGCCTCCTGAGGTATTAACAGAAAGATAAGATCCGTTGAGAGATGTGTTGGCTTAGTCACACAGTAAACAGCCTTTTACCAACTGGGCATCATCCCCTTATCAGATTGTGCCTTCTGCTTTGTATTCTCTAGTCTGCAAGTGCTTTTCTGGGATCAATTAGAAGCAGCATAAGAGGAAAGAAAAAATCCTTACTGAGGAATTTCACCACTAGAAAGATTTCTTGGCTGTAAACCAGCTAGGCTGTTAAAATCAGGTATGCTTAAAGGAGAGAAGCAACTCATATTATTTGAGCAGACATCCTCCTAAACTCAACTGGGCACTGCAGTTTATCCCAGAGCACTCAATTCATGACACAACTTCTGTGTAAATAGCAGAGAGCCAGGAGAGGGTGCTCAACAATAAGTAGAAGATCCTGTATATACTGATCATGCCCTGGCAACAGGGTTATTTGTACACAGCCACTGACATGGAATTGCCAGAACCAACATAAAGAACTGAGGACTTCTTAATTCATATTTTAAAATTTTCAAAGGCATTTCAATCTAACTCTTCAAAAAAACATTTTTAATACAGAGAAGTCCACTGGACAAGATTTTGAAAATGTGGAAGTCTGCCTGCCAGACTTAGGCATAAAGAGTTAAAATTTCACCCAAATCCCAGTGCCCATGTGTCCTTTCAGCAAAGACTATGAAGGTTTCCAGTCAGTCCACAGAAAACATCAAGCATGGAGATCTTGAGGAATCTGAATTAGTGGAATTTGTGCTTAACTTGCTTGGACAAAATATAATGTCCTAATACCCAAAAATACTGAACTGCTTAAGGATTTTTGCCAAGCAAAGTTTTCACCGCTTTTTTTTCCCCAATTTTGAACATATTGCTTTAGTTGGATGTTAAGTGGAATAAATCTATGGTCTTCAACATTTGATAAATAACTCAGTGTTTCTGAAGTATAGGAAGTTATCACCTTTTCATAGGGAGTTTTTAAAACAGAGAAAAGACCCCAAATATTGCTTTTGAGATTGAAATATCTAATTAGAAATAATTATTACTAAATAGAAATTGTCATTATAAATTATTCTTCAGCAAGAAAGACAGAACCTTGCATGTCCACACAGCTCATTCAGGAGTCAGGCAGGAACCAGGACTCCAAGTAAAGGTTATGTCTATACAATGCTGATATGTGAGGTTGACCATGATGGGAATCAGGGACTATGAGTTTACTAATGGCACATCCTTTATCTTGCTAACTGAAGGTGTTATTATGCAGTATGTGTTGTTTCTGTCGCAAATAACCACACTGGATTACATTTGCCATAGCAGAATGAGGTGGCAAAAAAAACTAGCAAAGGAGGTGTGAATTTATCAATTAAATTTGAGGCTGAACTTTTCCATGGAGTCTGCCATCACAGCTGTCTAAATTGGAAAACTGTGAAAATTCAGGCTCTCTGGACTGAGTAAATGACTATAATTTGGATTTAAATGATATAGGAATCAAAAGTTGACTCTATTTGCTAATTCTATAGCCCTGTTTTTCCTCATTGTTTCTTCCTGAGTCTCCTACTGTTTATAAAATTGAAGAATCAAGCTGAATTGAATGTCCAATGGCTTCACTATGATTGAATCTCTCTTTCTGTGTATGTGATTGACAGCTATAGAAAAGAATGTTTTCCTTAGCTAACAAACACTAATTTTGGCTTCATTTTATCTGCCCTTGCATGTGATCTTTCAGCCCTTGAAAAGAATGCCTCTGGGAATGACCTCCTCATCACTAACCTCCTAATAACTCAGACAGATATTAAAACCAGTTCTCCCAGACAGGTGATGGAAGGGTTTCATACATGATACGTGCAAGACAGCCTTTCGTAGCTCTGGAAAATAGCAAAGCACTTCTTGGACCTATTTGACAAAGTCCCTGTGCAAGGTTAAAGATCCTTGTTCATTTTTTTTTCTGTGTAGGGGAAAACATTGATCCACATAGACATTATTTTCAACACCAGTTTTAAGTCTCTGCAACATTCTAGCCCTGTGTGGCATTACTGTTGCTTTATTTGCATGTGTGGAACAGGAGTGTCAGATCATGCTGTGTATATCTGGGCATTGCTACCTAATGTTGCAGGTTATTAATTTCTCATAGAGATAACTGACCACTAGATCTGTTTTCTCCATGATTGCAAGTGTTGTTACCTTTAGAAAGGCCAGTAGAAAATCTTAGAAAATAGAGGGAGAATTTTTTCTCTTAGAAAATGAAGGGGCCTCAAGAAAATATCTGTTCAATTCCCCTGTCTGCAGCAACTAGACTAGTTGTGCAGGATAAATACTTATGCAGACTGTTCATTTAAAAAAAAAAAAAAAAAACTAATAACAGTCACGGTTTAAAGGTCTCCAAGCCTGCTCTTTGGGTGATTGTGAATGGTACTGAAGTGTCTTATACTGTGATCTGCACATTCTTCTTGGAAAAAAATTTGTATTAAAATATCATGCTATATATATGATACACCTCTCTCAGCATTCTTCAAATGTGTATTACAAAGTCCCAGATATATAACATTGGTGCACTGTCTGAACAGCATCCACCTTCATGGAATCTCATCTAATGACTTTTGAAGTCAGATACCGCAAAAGCTGGCATTTGCAGCCAGGCAAATTTTAACAGTATAAATAAGACTAAGAAGTGAGATAAGTTCCTATTACATATGTTAACCAAACAATATCTCCCAATTAAACCAGCAAAGGGTAAAAGAAAAAGACGAAATCAAAAACCCAACACAAAAAAATAAAACCAAACACAAACCCCAAAAAAACACACCCAAAACCTCCAAAAGCAGCACAGGAATACTGCATTCTCTCCATTCTCTATCATCTCTACTTAAGGGATCTCAGCTAATCTCAGTTGATATTTCTGCTCAGTACTTTAGGAAATCTGGCTATTTAAGCCTGTATATAGGAACTGTAACATGCTGAAATATATCCCTGTAAAGACACTGGTGGTGAAGTAAAAGGCTGATTTCCACAGAGAAACATTATTATCCCTTATTCTGAGATAACAGAGATATGTCTACGCTAACAATATGTACAAGGCAGCACAATTATACTTGAAACTGGGAGGCAGAGCTCACTGGGTTTTGGCAGTCCAGTGCCCAGGCAGAGGACTTGCAAATTATGAGATGAGGGAACTGAGGGGTGCCCACCCATTTCTTTCTCTAATGAGTGCCCAGAAACAATTTGACTCAAAGTGCTGCTTGAGGAAAGTTGGAAGAGATGAATGGAATATTAATGACAAGGCTGTATTTCAGCATCAGCACTTGTTTTGCTTCAGGTGTGTTTTACTGGCCCAGATGTTGTTAGGGTGTCCACGAAGCTATTAAAGGTCAGAAAAATGAAATCACAGAGTATAACTTTTGAGTTAGGGAGAGTAAGCAGTATAGAGTGTGAACATGAAAAATACTGACGGGGAAAGGTGGAGGTGGTGATGGTAAGATGGGGAAACTCAGGAGATGGAAACTGCAACATGAAGAATCAGCCCCGATCCAAGGAGCATGGAAGATTATGTCCCCATCCTACTAACCTGGCCAGTAAAGACTTTTAATGTTTTATTGAGATAGTGAATGGGTTAATGCTCAGACTATTAGCTGACTTGTTTTATTGGGTGCACTAGCCTATAAGTAATGCCTTACGTTTTTCATTTATGCATATCCTATTTGAACAGACCAGCCCAGAGAACAACGGCTATGACACATGTAAGAAAGCTATGTAAAAGTATAATGGAAAAGAAACAAAATTATGCTAGACAAATAAATAGCATATTCTAGCTTTCTTACTAATCATCAGATATAATCAGATAACAACTAGTTACCTCTATATTTTCTCTCTGACATAAGGCTGGATCGATAGTAGATGTATATTTGCCATCTGTTTTCAAAATCTCCGAAGATTGTCTTAAATATTCAGGTTAACAAGATCCTTACCTGGTTGCTACTGTTGACAACCACAGTTCTTTGATGCAGAGCTTTAATTGAATTAGAAGCTCCTGCAGTCACTGATTTGTCATTCTAGCATTCAGTGCAACTCAGATGAAAAATCTGCACATTTCCAGTCCTTCAGGGGTGGCCTTACTAGGACAAGGATTCCTTCCATCCCAGAAGCTATTAAAGATACAAACATCTTGGCAATGCATCATTTTTATGTGACTGCTGGAACACCATTCTGAATTAGGGCAGTATTTACATAAATCAGTGTAGTAATGGTCTTCTCCGCTTTTTTTTTTAGTTAAAAAAAGGGAGAGGGAGGGAAAGAAAGAAGAGAGAAGTTGAAAAAGAATAGAAGCTGCAGTCACATTCAGTGGAATAATTTTATGCTGCTACAAATCGTGTCTAACCACTAATGATAAGCTATGGATATATATACAAACAATCCTAATAAAAAAGCCCCTATTCCAATCACAGCAAAACATTCAATGCCCAATGCTACCAATTCAATCATAAAAGCTTTCAGCCTTAATTTGTAATGCTGGACTCATTACTCATAACTGCTCTTCCTATTGTCTTATAATTGTGTTTCTGGGGTAGCTCTCAGGTTTGGTCACACTACGGTCAAATCCTTCAAAGATGTCTCAAAGATCAAATTGAAGATGGCATTTTCTCTCCTTTTTTTTTTTATATATGCTAAAAAAATAAAATCCCAAATTGGGCTTACTCTTGCCTCTTTTTCAAGGCAGGATAGTCTCCATCAGTCCCACCTGGGAACAATCAAATACCAGCCACCAAAGCTCCCCATTTAGGTATCTGAAAGCAGATGTGCTGGGCGCTGAGCCATTTCCAAGTCTGGCCCACCACCAACTGCAGGGCTATTCATGGCAATATGATTCATAACAATAAACGTTTTTGAAGTGCTTCTCATTAAATTATCCACACAAGCTGATGGTAATTCCTCTGTGATGTGGAACAAGGCATTGCAATGCTGGGAGCCTGCTAAGCGTGGTGCAGAGGAACATGCAGGCTCAGACAGATTTTCGTGGCAAACTCCAAGCCTCGTTGTTTCTTGCAGCAAGACCCTGAGGCAGCTCGTGAGAATCAGGAGCCCAGAGGCTGAGGTGCAGGATGATTTCTCTGAACTTGTGCCTAAAAATCTGCCCCTTCTCTGCACACTTTTCTATGAAAACAAACAAAGCTCCAGCAAATATTAGGCTCCTAAATCCCCCTGGCTTTGGCATGTTCACTGAGAATAAACAAGGAAGACACTATTTGCCACAGGCTCATGGAAGTGCAGTGGGAAATGCCTGTCCCCTCTAGTGTGCTTTAGTCCTCTGCACTACATAAAGCCATCTTTCTATATCCTACTATAGACGTAAATGCTCAGTCTCATTGCATCTTTAGAAGGATGTGTAATGATATATATTCACATGAAAACCTCTGAGTTCCTTGACTGCAAGGAGCTTTATAGCTTGCAAGTGTGGTACTATTATAGACTGCATGTCATGCCAGGATACAAGAGTTTGAAGTGTTGCTACCAGGCTCGTCTAGCCTAACATATTGGCCCTTAATCTGGTTCCCCTATGAGGAGCCCTACTATCATGTCCACATGTAATCAGACCTGTGCAGCTGCCTACATGTTCTTTTTAATTGGATTGAAGTTAATCACAGTAGGATTAATTTGAAGAGATCAAGGAAACAGAGTGATACTTTGTGGAAAGCAGATGGTTTCTTCTGGATGGAATAAAGCTCTGAAAGCCATAAGAGGTGTTTAACTTCTCAGGTTTACCAAGATTAAAAGCTCAGGGATTCTGTAACTTAACCATAATATATTTAATCACGTTTATGCCATGTCAGTGAAAGAAACCTTTGGAAAATAACTATGTGATTTTCAAAAGGAAGTGGCTTACTGACAGATAGCAGCATCTGACGATCATCCAGCACTCTGAAGGGAAGAATGAAAACATATGTCCAATATTGGCATAATTATTCCCAAGCAAACAAAAGCTAAGCACTGCTGTTTTCATGAGAACCAAGAGCATCCTGCCTCTCCAAATGGCATAACGTGTCATTGTTAAAAATCAAGCAAAATAAATGGACTGGCAGTTCAGCGGTGACTTGTGATTTCAGCTGTATCCTTTTTGCCCTCCAAAGAGAGATTTTTATAAAGGAATCCAGTATCAAAGCACAGAGTAAGTACACATTAGGTAACTAAAATTCAACCACCTAAAACCTTGGGCACATTTGAAAATCTGGACTTTAAAAAGTTGCAACAAACTTGAAGAATCATTTCATTAACAAGCTGTAATTCTTTTTCCACCTCATATATGTATGTAAAATACATTTGCCCATTCCCATGCTCAAATGAGCACAAATATCTCTACAAATCAGACCTTGCTGAAGTGCCATAATTTGTATATGACATACAGGTTAAGCAAGAAAGAACCATGTCACTACATTGAGGATGTAAACTAGATGAAACTGAGCCAGGAATAAAAAGAGGAAGCCTGCAGAGCAAGGAAAATGGCAGTCTGCGGAAAACACATGCAGGGTAACGTTGGTGTGTCCCTCAAACTTCAGAAAGGAGAAAGTTTTTCAAACTTGATGGGTATATATAAGAACCTTCGGTCTTCAACCACTAAAAAAGGCACCTAGAGCTCACTCACGCTCCATCATCACTGACTTCACAATTCTAGTGTAAACAAAGGCATTTCACTCCCACTCAAAGTCGAAGAAAGAAAGAAAAGCTCAATCAACCACTCTGCAATTGAAAACCAAGAAAGTGCATTATCCAGGCTTGCACAGTTCCGTTTCACAATAAGTCTTCCATGGTTATGCAAGTGGGATTGCCATGTACAGAACTGGGACCACCTAAGGCAGGACTAATGAAAAGGTCTACACAGAGATGCTAGATTTTTTATTATAATTTTTCTAAGGAAAAATTCCCTCAAATCTGAGCAATCAATTAAATTCTGTCCACAGATTTTCTCTTCTACTGAGTTTAGGGCAAAACACAAAAGTTTTACAGCATCACATTTCTATTTCATTTCTAAGAGCACTGAACAGCAATGATGACTCAGCTAGATTTGCCCTTTGAAAAGTAAATCTTGACTTACTTGAGAAGTCTGCCCACTCTAATTATATTCAATTGTCTTGTGTAGGGATATTAAAAGACATACATCACTAATAATAGTAGGGTCAGAATACCATAAGAGTGAAATGCATTCCTTCATCCAAAACTTCTAATCAGACCTTCCATATGATGCAAGAAACTTTCTTACAGATGTGTCCCTACAGCCTCCACCATCATAGTAGATAAGAGCCTCACAAACAGCCACAAGTTTACTTCCACCAAAAAAAAAAAAAAAAAAAAANAAAGGTCAGTATTCCCTATTTAGAGCTGAGGAACAGAGAAACTAAATACCAGAGCAGATCCTCACCTCTTTCTGTACCTGTAAAAATAGAAGCAGGTGGAAGAACAACAGACTCAGGAAAAGGGAAAGCTACGAGTAGAGAAGGTGGCATAGCATTGAGACCACAAGGTTACTTCTGTATGCCCACAGGCTTGCAGTGCATACCCTACTTACAACTACATACAACTTTACACAAAGAAGGCTATAAGAAGAATGAAATCCATTAAGATGTATTTTAATCTGCTTTAAACATAACATAACTATTCATTTGCTATAAGCATGTCTCATTTAAACCCCGGGGTCCAGTTCTCCTCCCATTATATGCATTTATTAAACATTTCATAATCTCCTAGTGCTGAGAGGCAATTTAGGGCAGGACCTCATAGTGATTACCACTTAGTGCAAAGGAGCTTATTACTTTACACCCACACTCCTGAGCAGTCACTAGAGATGTGCCAAAATTTATATCTGCTGAAAGTAAAGCTTAGTTATGGATATTAATAGATACACAATCATATTTTCCAGTTGGATTTACGTAACTACAAACTTGTTCTATTGTAAAGTTTCGATTTTCATCATGTAATTAAAGGTGATATACATGAAGCTGAAGGTAATAACATTGTATATATTACGCTTTTGACAGACTAGGAGATAGGCTGCTAATAGCTAAGTATATTTACTCTATAATTGCTATAAATCGTGTAGGAAAACCTTTGGTTATACTACTGTATAATTACAAATATGAAAAAGAATAATTAGGTGGTTACCTTGCAACTAAAACATAATTACACCACAAGTATAGCAATCATTTTGGTTTTAACCCCCAAACAACAGCCTTTCTACTCACAGTGCACGGCTTATTCAATTTGGGGGTACTAGGATCAGCAGCTAAGAAATGATGTACTTCTAGTTAGCCCTGGATAAAAACACCTTGTTCAACTATGAGCAAAAATCATGTCACCTCCACCTTCTCTTCTCTTGTAAGACTGCAAGCTTGCTGGGACATAATGTAGTATAGTATATACCTACACAAGTCACTCTGCATAGCTCAAAAGCTGAAGACTGTGTAAACTGGCAATGAAAATTTTCTGAAATGGTGCTTTTATATATTTATGGTTTCTTCTAAAACTATGGCCTACAAAATGTGCCATTCCTTGTGAGTATAAATTGAAACAAATTGGAGCTGTTACTGATGACAGTAGTGGAGAGGGTTTCTCAGCAAATATGCCCCTAGTATAGCTGCAAGAGCTCTCAGAGGATGATGAAAGAGTTAATTAAAAAAGAAGGATCAGAGTGAAAAAAACAAGTAGAGTACAAATGAATGATTAGGGGAGAAAAGCGAGAGATCAGTTTTATAAAGGGAATTGCATTCAAATGCCAACTTCATCCAGCTGTCTGCATAATTCATGTAATACTTCTAGCCCATACATGTCAGTTGATATCTGTACCTGTTTGAGGACATTAATCACACATCAGAAAAGTCAATTATTGTATTAAAAAAAAAGATTGGATAGATAATGAATATAACTGGTACTTAGCAGGAAGAACATTAACTCTGATGCCAAGACACCACAGACACAGGTGGATGGAGAATCTGACCTTCGTTCTGTATCAGAAACAAGCAGTGTCATTTCAGAGAATGTTATTTTACCGTGAAAAATTGAAATTAGTCCAATATAGCCTCTGGGCAAATTTTTTGTGTAATTTCAGTTTTAGAAAATAAAGATTAAACTAATTTGAAATGAACAACTTTTCAAAGTTGATTTTCATGAGAAAAAAAAATCAAAGTACTTCCAAAAATGAAGTACCTTCATAATATGAGAATTAGGCATTAGTTGCTGTTATAAAAAATAAAAAATTGAAAATGTCCTTTTGATTTTTCACAAGCTGTAAAAAAACCTTCATATTGAAACAAAAAAAAAAAATCCCATAGAAGTCAATGAGCATTAAATCACACCTTTTGGGACAGTCCTTGCACACTAAGCCCTTCTACGTCTGTAGATGAGGAAAGTAAAGATAAAGATTGTCTCTGTGATATTGCCAGCTTCTCACTAACCACAGCACATGCATTTCATTTATCAAATACATAAGCTAAGGTGGTTGGTAGCTACATATAAGTACCAGCCCCTGAGTTGCCCATACTGTCTGCATCTTGGGCATGGACACACGGCCTGGATATCCTGGGATGTGCCAGCTGGGGCTTATACCATACCTACTGTTCTCAGTGGGTGCAGCTTGTCCTCCAGCACCCCAAACCGCTCATCAGTGCTCGTCACTTGAACAGAAAAGATAAAAACTAGCTCAGTTATATGTTGCATTGTATGTGGTTTCAGCATGGGTGGTTCGAAGTGGACAGACTTGGGGTTTCCTTTGCTGAAGACTGAATCCTTTTCCCAAAAAGGCAAAAAATACTTGCTGTAGTCTTCCTCCTTAGCAAGCACAAGGACAGCCAGCCTTTTTATCCCCTTCCAGTCCATTTCCCAACTGCCTCCGTGGGTCCTATGTTGAGGATCTTGCAATGTACATAATTGCCTATTCTCCATGTTGCATTTACCTCTTCAGTCTGGGAATACTCAGAAGCAGGTGTGCTTCAGAGATCTCTCTACCTCTTTGCTCAGCTGCTTGTATAATTTGCCATGTCTCCTGTCCCCCCCATATGATGAGTACCATCTGATCTCTGTACATGAACAAATACAATAAAACAGTGTAAGAACATTTAGGAGTCAGTTTTGCATGCTGCAACCAGTTGCTTCCCCTTGATTGCTCCTTTTGTGTTAAGAGCTTGTCCTTCACACATCTTCAAAAGCAGAGGAATTCTGCAGCTAATCAGTGTGCTAATGAAACAGTTGTTCTGTTAATAAAAATTTTTAGAAACTGGCAAGAAAGAGGCAGCTTTACAAATGAGTCCTTCTCTTCAGCTAGAGCTCCCATTCAACTCAAGTGCCACAAAACAGCACTTCAGCAGTGCTTAAGCTTTACTACTTCAACAGTTCATTTCTTTCTCCCCAGGATCATAAACCAATTAGAAATCTTACAGGAATTTACCAAGAACAACCAAGTCAATCTTATGGTTATTACTATAATAAAGTCACCTGAAGAGGCCAAATCTCAGCTGAAAATGGAGCCTGCTGTGCCATGGGCTGCACAGACACACAGCAAGGGTCCCCACTTCTGACACTGACAGTCCGTGCTTTATGGGGACTCACCTGTGCATGGCAGCGCTGACAACAGAGTCCCCCACGCCAGGATGCAGAGCATCCAGCTCACAGGGGCTCTCAGAGCCTATCCAAGGCAGTGCTGGACATGCAGTACCCCTGGGTGGGGTACTGGTCATTTCATTCTTCCAAGCAGGAACTGGATGCTTCAAGCAATTTGTGTTGGTGTTGACACCAAAGTCATCACAGTAGCAGGTCTGAGGCAGCAAAGACAACAAGGGAAAAATGAAATTGAAGAATATGCATTTGCACTGTGACTGCAAAGTCCCTTGTGATTCCCTGAAGAAATGAGGCTCCAGAGATGGGAATTGCTCTGTTGTCTACAGATGAGAAAATTATTTTGGTGAATATCACAGCTGCACAAACCCCAGCATCTTTATATTTAAAAACACCAGGGAGTAAGGGAGAAGAAAAAATAAGGATAGAAAACTGGGAAATGAAAAGACCAAGTAACCGCAGAGAAAACGAACAGCAGATGAGGGCAGCAAAAAAGTTTATGGTTTAAAATGTGTTGCCTGGTTGTTGGTTGGTTTGCTTTTTTTGGTTGTTTTGGTTTTTTGTTCTTTGATTTGTTTCTTCCTGGGTTTTTTTATCCTGGCTTTTTACATGAGAAGTTGTCAACACACTGGCAAGAAGTTTTGCCGAAAACCTCAGAAATTCCTCACATCTTGCTGCCCTTGACACTAGAGAGCCCCTGGGCATTGACAGAAAAGCCCGTCTTTGTCTCAGCTGCAGTGAAATTTCTCTCTGCTAGAGGACTTGGCCAGGACATTCAGGCCACCTGGACAGCAAGGTTTGCTGAGACTTTGACATGCATGGTATGTCAACCTCAGACAGTACGTCCGTGGGACTGGGGAAATCCTACTCGCAGACTGGCTCCTTTGACAGCTACTCATGAAGCATTTGGTAATCAAGGGACTACATGTCCTACCAAAGTCCTTTGGCAAAGAAAAACAGAATTTGTACTCGGTATTATTTCAGATGTGAAATTATAAGATGCTTTTGTGCAGTATTAAGTAAATAGTTAAGAACAAAGCAGTTTTTTTTAAAAAAAGAGGTAGTGAGATACTCATGGATTAGTTTTGCACTTCAGCAAGCCTCATAGAATTGTCTAAAATATCTCACAATTCTCAGGATGTAGCTTTTTCTTTTCAATGAGCCTGTCACCTCCTGTCAGCATCCCCTCTGCCTTCCTTCATCCTCTTAATTAGTGACTGCGAGCTCTGCCTTTGTTCTCTCCATTTGGCTTTAAGCTAAAGAAATTAAATCGAAGGAATCCTCCACAAGGCTTTGTACCTGCACATGAAGGTGTCATAAATAGCTTGTTAATGATTTGAGAAGTGACTACATTGGGTAACCTTTCAGCATGCTGAATAATTTGCTAAAAACTTAATCATTTTAATGGAGGATAGTTTAGTAACAGTATGGAACAAGGCAAATTGAAACTCATACCAGCAGCGTTGTTTTCTATGCCTCTGCTATGGAGAGGCTTCTCCCCAGATGTCAGTACCGGGACAGAGCCAAGAATTAGGGGGGAATTAATTCAAGGGCCAGAGCCTAAGGCAGATGTTAGGACTGAACTCATTAAGTAGAAAACCCTGTAAATAAACCAATCCAGTCCAAATACTTCAGCTAAAAATAACTGTTGTCTTCAAGGGATACCCCCATATCTAATAAGTCCAATAAAAATTAATTCCTCAATTTTCTGCACCTATGCTGTCATTACAATCTCATTTCTAATCTCTATTTTCTTGCAGCAGGTTCAACATCATAGTAGAGCACTGGAAAGTTATCAAATACTTTATCTTCCAGCTGTTCCTGCCAATAAACCAAACAACTTTGAAACTCAAGCAATTGCAAGACCTTGATGTACTGTTCACATCCATGGCTACATCGGTCACTGCTGATTTTCAGAACTGAAGATTAAGGCAAAAATGTAATTAAACAAATAATAAAAAAATTAACAAAACTACTTGTTTGCAGAAGATACATCCCTACACCCACACTCTTCAAACACATTAATATCTCATGCCTAAAGGGAACATATGTATTAACAGGAGTTTCACATTTTGTGCATTAATGGGGACTGAAAAATGTGCTACTGTGACTGGCCACATCCCAACACAGGATATAGTGAGATTGCATTTAAACCAGTGTATAGTTCTAAACATTTCTGGCAGGAAAGTACCCGACATTAATTGTTAACTAATAATAAATTTCTCTGGCATTGACCTACAAATTTGGTATGATTTTAGGATGCTCGTGTCTGAATGGAACTCTCTGTGGGAGTAACAGAAATACTCTACAAAGAATAAGCCTGCTGAGAGCTCTGTGCATGTATCATTATCAGACATGACACTGTGAACAAAATAAAATGTTCCTATGACTAGTGACAAGAAATCAGAGTGCTTCTCTTTCCAGACAGCCAAGCAAAGGCTTTTTTTTTCAACCACAACACTGCAGATTTCACAGTATCAGCAAGCATGTCACAAATCTTTACCCTGAACCAGACTGCTTGCTCTGAATCTGTCTGAGAATCTGTGACGAAACATCTAAATTTTTCCTTTTGAAATGGTTACTCCTTTGGAAATATCCTCGAAATTTTCTTCTTTTCAAATATTTCAGAAGTCTCATCCAAAACAACATAGTTCAATATGGGCTTTGGCCAAACACATATGTCAGGGAGAATTTTGATTAAAAACATCTGAATATTTCTTTGAGCATTTCCCACTCCCACCTTTTCTGTATCTGGCAGGTCCCCCTGCCAAATCCCGTTTCCTTTTTTTCTCAGACACAGACCTCAACTGGCTAATTTATCACCATAGCTGTGCATCCGTAGATCAGGGATGCTAGTCTCACAGCTAATAGCACAGTCAAGTTCCTGAATGTGTAAAGGTTGAGGTGCCAGCCTTGAAAACAATGTGAAAGTCTTCATCTGGGAGCCTGATCCAAAACTATCAAAAGGAATGGCAGGACATTTCTGTGTTAAAATCCAGGGCATGGAATAATATACAACCCAAAGAGTAGCCCCAAGAGAAAACAAAGTGAAACAGTTTTCTGGGGGAGAGACAGAGGTGATTTTTTGTTTTGTTTGCGAGTTTTCTGTTTAAGTTGCTGATTTCGTTGTGTTGTTTGTTTTTGGGTTTTTTTTGCAGGATGGTGTTACAAAGAAGATTTCAGTTTCATGCTTCAAATGAAAATATAAAACAGTGAGAAGGAAAATATTTGAGTTACAGCATGAAAATATCATAAGGGTTTGCTTTTAGTTTAATTTTATGAACTTGGAGTCCTATTTAATGGTCCCTGAGACTCGCACACTCAAAGGCCACTCACAACCTATTTACAAGGCAGGTTGCTGGTGTTCTTTTTCTACTTGGGAATGTGTTTGCTCTCCTGTTTCTCCCCAAGTCATGTCTCACTAGCTTTGACTAACCTTCAACTCTGTAACTTAAAGACATCACATTGACTCTCTAGTGTGCTTTGTAAACCTTGATATCCACCTATAAACGCGAAAACATGACTCCACTATAGTTACTTCCATTTGTAGAAAGATAAATGTGTATGGCATCAATGCTTCTTGGCTCTCTGACAGCAGAGCCGTCACCTCCTGATCTGAGGCAAGCTTTAATGATGAAAATCAGTAGCGCTTTCTGACTCAGTACTCACAGAGAGGCATTAGTGAGACAGACCCCAAGTACTTTTTGATTAGTGCATTTCTCCAGGCAAGAGTCTGATTGAGTAGTAATTTCCAGGCTGAAGCCCTTTGGACCAGGGGAGCATCCTTTACCCGTCAGAGTCAAGTCAGTGGCAACTAATTCCTTAACTTCAGTGGGCTGAGACCCTTTAAAACTCTGTTTCACAGAAAGTATACCTACAGTCAGGTCAAATACAAAAAATACAAACCAATGACACCCTAATTTTGACAAAGTTTCTGATTACCCCAAGATTTTTGCATCTCTTCATCCTGCTGTACCTGTATTTTGTGTGAAAATAGAATTAGAAAGCATATTACTAGGTTAATACTTACAAATACCAAAAATCTATGTTGCTACACCTGAAAAAAAAGTACACAGTTCAGATGAAGAAATTCTACTTTTTAAAGCAAGCAATACAGGGACAAATCTACCACTTGAGGTCAATTTTACCAATTTTAAGAGAAATATAGTGCAGACTACATTTCTCTCATTTCACTGGCCATGATACACAGATTATGCACATTCTAGTAGAACGAGTTATTGGCTTATGTGTCTGGCAAAGTTAAAATCCCTATGGATTTCACTGAGAAGATGACAACTCTTTCGAAGAATGGTCCTTTGTACAAAGAAAGTAATCAGAAATTGGAATCTCTGATAAACACACAAGTTTTTCTCTGATAAAGGACCAAGGTAAGAGAGCAGGCAAGATGTAAATGTTTTATTCTTCCTGGGTTTTTTGTTACATTTTTATTTATGCATTCACTAGGGTCAAATGTATACTATGCAGAACCCTTTACAAGCCTTTTTAACATCTGTTCCATGCAGTCTGTAAAAGCCTGTATTATTTTCTTGCTTTGGTGTATGTACCAATGCTTTATCGTGTTTACTGGACACATTTCCAAAAACAAAAATCTATGTTTCTACTAAAAACATTTGTTTCACCTTTCAGTAAATAGCAGCAGCTTTATACTTTCCTGTAACTGAATAAATCACTGCCAAATCCCAGAAAAAAAAAAAAAATCAAACAAATAGAAACCACAAAGCTAGCTCAAACTAAGTACTTATTACTTTCTGTAGACAATAGAGACCAGGTTGCAGTTTGTTAGCGGATGGGATTTTTTTTTTTTACATTAAAATAGATAACATAGAAAGAAATGCTTTTTGGCTTCAGATTTTTAAAATTCTGACTTGAAAACGTAGCCCCAAACCCTTCCCTCACAAAGCAATTTTATCTCACTTAAAATTTCATCTTTGAAAGCAGTTGTCAGTATATTCTGAGAGACTGTGTAAGTTAAAACCTGCTGAAAAAAATATTAGGAGAATAAAGTGAAATTTCTTGCTTTTGTGTCCTCCCAGCTTGACTGTATTACAGCATGGAGGTACAGTAGCTGTCACATGAGCCTGTATGTGCTGTGATGTGCTGTACAGATTCCTCCACTAATGAGAAGCAATGAGCACACTCCCATGCCCTGCTGCATTTTACTCAGCCTTGTTGCTTCGCAAGGATCTCTTCTCATCACTTCTCAGCAGGAATTTCTTTCTTCCGCAGAGGAAGATGGAGACAGCTTGGCGGGTGTTTATCTGTGTATGGCTTCAGAAGAGTATCTTTGAAAGCTGTATGTTGCACAGAATAATAGCAAGCTGCTTAGCCTCCCTGTTCCAGTTACCCTCTAAAAGAGGAGCTGTAACACAGGAAGGTACAAAGGTAATTGTATAGAAAAAAAAATTAAGAAAGCTTGAATGCTGTAAAAAGGAGTAAAATAAATATCACAGGCACGGAGCATAAAATATTTGAAGAAATAACATGCATGCCTGACTACATGGACAAGTTGTGTAAGACTCTCAGGTTTGAACCGTAACTGAATCCCAATATTTTGAGGAAAGCATCTGGAACCTCAATCCCAATCTTCTGCTCTCATCACTAAATTTCAGCTTTTCTTTAATATTTGGTTTCAGTAGATGACTTCAAATGACACAATTATCCCTGTTTTGTTTTTTTTTCCTTAAAGTGAGAAAGCACTAAGGGAAGCTACAGAAAAGATCCCCTCTGCCTTTCATGGATATGTGCCTCGAGCACAGGCTGCAGGCATATAATGAACCAGCTGTTCTCAAACAATTATACAGGACAGGGCTTTGAGATCTTTCAGAGAAATTTGCCTGGAATAGGTGAGCCCTGCCATCACTCCTCTTCTAGGGAGCACAAAATCCTGTTCTGCCTTCATAGCCAAGAAGACACGTGTTAATGCTGCCTTGCCAGTCACCCACTGCTGCTCCCTGAAATTTGCAACTTCAAATGAGTAATGAATAGATCCAAGAAGTTCAGCCTTCCCCACTTTTTTGACTTGAAGAAGGGAGAGGCAGCCCAGATAAAGGTCTTATGCTGCTTTGCTGCCAGTTCTCCAGGCAAAAACATTTCTTGATAGCTCTGGCACCTCCAGGTTGAACCAGAGGCCCAGCACTCTCACTTTGAAAGAACTCAACTCTGAGTTTCGAAAAGTTTTTGAATGAATTTGGAAGCATCAGAAAATTTCAGATTTGTACTTTGTCAGCTCCCCATCTTTGAGCTGATTCACAAGATGGCTTTTCTTGTGCTGCTAAGCAGCTCCCTTACTGTTTCTCCCCAGAGCCTACTTCCACATAGGAAGTAGGACAAATATATACGACAAATATGAATTTTGCCATAGATGGAGCACAAACAAGTTCAAAAAGACTTAGCTAGAGGCTTCCACAAAGGCTATCATTGGAGATGTATGGGTGAGTGTAAACGGTTAAAACTGTGAAAGCTGAAGCCTGTTCCAGCATCAGCTGACAGTTCTGTCATACAACTAATGGCATGGAAATACGGGAAAAATGGCTGAGAAAATGTTGTCTGGCAGACATCACAGCATAGTTTAAGACTTCACTGCCCTGACTGGCTATAACACATCACAGCTAACATACCTGAGTGACTCATGCAACTGATCCTAATTCGTTTTAGTACATTTATATAATTCCCAGCAGTGAAGCAGATCAGAAATCTTGCACAGGTTTAGGAGACACCATGACTCTGAGGGATAGGCATCCCTCCTGGAAAGATGAAGAAGGAAAAATAAGGAGCAGATAGTGGTACAACTTCTTCAGAATTCCCAGCAGACCCACAGGAGCACCTTGTCTAGACCTAAAACAACAGAGGCAAATAGTTGTGCAGGGAGCTGGAGCATGTCCAGAGAAGGGCAAAAAAGCTGGTGAAGGGTCAAGAGCACAAGTGTTATGAGGAGCAGCTGAGGGAGTTGGGGCTGTTTAGCCTGAAGAAAACCTTAGGATAAAACACAGAGACTACGAAGCACCTGGCAAAATTCATCTGAGGGAGAAGAAGGAATAAAGCAATAATCTACTTGGTGGAGACTGGCCACTATTGCCAGTGAGCAACCTGTAATTCTCTTAATCTGAAAGAACCTCCATTTGGTGGCAAATTGCATGAGAAGGCTGGATTTGTTAAGCTTGCAGAGTCCTTGGGCATTTGTTAATTCCAACTTCACAGTTTGCCTTGTAAGCTTATATATTGAACAAGCAAGTGATTCTGGGCTCCCCGCAAGACAAGAGACTTCTTTCCTCTCTACTCTCCTCAGCCCCTTCTTTAGAGATCTCTATTCTACTTTTGACTCTTGCCTTCTTGTTTCCTGTTGAATCCCACTGTGAGAAATAAGTGTTTTGTGATCTCTTATATTTTTCTTCTCAACTTTTCTTTCAAAGATGAAAGAACCACAGGGGAAAAAAACCCGACTCCTTCAGAGAAGATCAATTTCACATGTTATGAACCATAGGACAAGGTTTCAAGAGAGAAGGTCCTTTACAAAGCAAAGAAGTTGCCATCCACCCTGCAAACAGAAGGTCATGGTCATTCTCTGTAAGATAGTCCTCACACAGACCTTCCCAGAGAGAAAAGACCAGTTTAACCATGATGCTGAAGGTGAGAAAAAAGCTGTCTTGTGGACCTGAGTTAGGATAAAATAACGGGTTCACACGAAATTCAACTAGAAACTACAGACTTCAATGACAATTCCTCCCTGCAACAAGTCCCTGAAGCTCCGGAGATCCCAGATGAAGAAGCACTGCCCTTTTTTTTGTGCAGTTAGCTGTCAACACCTCTCTTGTGGATTTTTCCAGTAGATAGTTTTGGAGCGTCATTAGATTTTTTTTGAATATTTGTAAACCTTCAGTGGTTACAATATTCTAGATCAAGAGTTTCCATGGCTGAACTGTATGGTTTGTAAAAAAAATACTACTTTGCTTTGCTTTAACCCTTTGTGTGATAGTTTTTTCTCACTTGACATTCTAGTCCTTCAAGTCCTGGAAGAAGCACTGAACAATCGTTCTCTACCATGAACTCATGGTAGACTTGAAAAGTGCTAAGCTGCTTGATCAAGCCCTGTGTTGAAGCTCTTCCATATTTTGATTGTCCTTGATAGATGTAGCTATCCTTCCCCTCAAGGGTGAGTCATCACAATATGTCCTTTGTATCTTTTCCAGCAATGTTATTCAAATGCAAGGCTGCCAGAAACACAGAGCGTTCGGGAGGTGGGAGTAATGAATTTCTATAGTGCTGTAATAATGACTTCTACCCTGTTGTCTATTCCTTCA
This sequence comes from Cephalopterus ornatus, assembly GCA_013396775.1. Lineage (NCBI taxonomy): Eukaryota > Metazoa > Chordata > Aves > Passeriformes > Cotingidae > Cephalopterus > Cephalopterus ornatus. The sequence goes on from VZRE01005081.1 coordinate 123,589, forward strand.
CAATAACTCCTAAGCTCATGTCTACTTTCAGAACTGCTACTGACCATTAGGCCAAGGTTGAGGCAGAACTGCCTGTTTTAACCCCAACATTTTCTTGCTGAAAGGCTAGCTGGTAGCTAAGTGTACAGTTAGGGTTGTGTTTTTTCCCCAATATCCCCCGCTTTGTTTGTTGTGGGGGTTTTTTTCAGCACTGAATTTGATTTTTTACTATCCAACTACCCAGAATTTTGACATTAATGACATTGCTCCCCATTCACAGCAAAGAAACAGAAGAATGAAGGTTATACAGGGATTTCAACAGAGCAGAGGGCAAAAAGTGGGTCTGCCATAGCCTCAGTTTTCCTCAATGTGAAAAAACCTATTCTTCTAAAGCTGCTTTAATGCTCCTGTATACCCCCAGTGTTTGAGGAGGCCCACATTAAAGCAGCCGTTTCCCTTTGCTTCCAATGATGGGGATGTTTCTTCCACCACTAGGAGAGCAGGTGTGTGCATTGACAACGTCCCTGCCAAGGCTGCTGTGGGTTAGTGTGAGCCACCCAGCTACCAATGGATAGGCAACCTGTTCCTGCAGCCTGATCACGCAGAGATCAGCAGCTGTGGTGGTCTAGTGCTGCTGCACACCTTTGTGAAAGATCATCAGCTTTCAGTATTGAAATTAATCTTACTGCTGGCCTAGCTTGATGTTCAAAACCCCTCTCAGATGCAGATCTACAAAAGATGTGACAACATTTGGGGAAGTAATTGAAAACACTGCAGCCTGGACACAGGTTCGGGAAGCATATGGGCAATATCCTGCAAATAACTTCCATTTATAGCTGTTATTTCAGACCAGATCTTGTGTATGTAATGGCAGCTTCTATTATCTCCTTTTCTCTCCTACCTTCTCAAAACTTCCCATCTGTTTGGCTCTCAAATTAACGGGGCATTTTAGCACAATAGGCAAGCTCCTCTAATCTATTTTCTTGAGGGGAAATTTAGTAACTCAGATTTGCTGGCCTGCACTGTTAATTTTTAGTTTTCTGCAGTTTGCTAGAATTCTCTACAAAACAACTTGTTATATGCCACGCCTGGAGACTATCAAGAGATTTCAGGAAGCGCCCTGTCTGATACAGATGCCAAGAGCAGCACAATATTGGGGCAGCACAGTCTCATTAGCCTTGAATTAAGCCTATTCTTTCCAGCTGACACGATCTCTATGCACTTAGAAGGCCTCTTGGCCTTCTTGAGAAGACTTCATTGAGATCAGCCCTGCAGAGAAGGACTTAGGGCTTTGGTGGATGAAAAATTACATGAGCCAGCAGGGCAAGCTTGCAGCCCAGGAAGCCAATTGCATCAAAAGAGGCAATGCCAGCAGTTTGAGGGAGGTGATTCTTCCCCTGTACTCCACTACTGTGAGACTCCACCTGGAGCAATGCATCCAGGTCTGGTAGCCCCCAGCACAAGAAAGACAGGAATCTGCTAGAGCAAGCCCAGAGGAGGCCACTGAGAGAGTCAGAGGGCTAGAGCACCTCTTCCACAAAGACAGGCTGAGAGAAATGGCATTGTTCTGCCTGAAAAAGAAAAGGCTAGGGGAGACCTTAAAGCAGGCTTTAAGTACCTGAAGTGGGTTTATAAAGAGAAAGAGCCACTTTTTATATGGGCAGAGAGTCATAAAACAAGAGGGAATGGGTTTAAATTAAAAGAGGAGAGATTTAGTTTAGATATTAGAATGAAATTCTTTACTCAGAGAGTAGTGAGACTATGGAAGAGGATGCCCAGAGAAGCTATGGCTGCCCTGTTCCTGAAAGTGTTCAAGGCCAGATTGGACAGGGCCCTGAGCAACCTGATCTAGGGAGTGGTATCTCTGCCCATGGTGGGGGGGTTGGAACTAAATGATCTTTAAGGTCCCTTCCAACCCAAGCCATTCTTTGATACCATGAACCTTGTCACTGTATGGCAACAGCAGTCCAGAGCAAAACTAAAACTATCATATTGCTGGCTTCTTGATCACAGCGTTTTTCAGAGCCGAACTAAAAAGGCTCTCTCCAGCAGAGGAATTTCTTTCTTGCTTATACACACGTTTATTAAAATGTCTGTTGGACAAACCCAGGGATGTTGAGTATGTTTCTGAAGCATATAAGCAAAAACCCACAAACAACAAAAGGTCTGCATTATCCATATTGGAAATTCCTATCAAGGACACAATCTAGCCCAGCAGAGAAAGGAGATTAGTAACACACTCTCATGTCTGGAGGCAGAAAAACACTTGGTTGGAGAAGAGCCCAAGGGCTTGACTAAACTGACTGAAATAAAATAAAAGAATCTTGGGAGACTGTGAGCTTGGGTTAAACTCCATTGTGAGTTCCCAGCTCTGATTTTGCATTATGGTGCAAAATTTATGGTGCTCTCATACTTGTCGTGGGGGAAAAAAAATTACTGCCGTAACCAGAACTGCCTTCTGCTACATCTGCCCACACTGGTAGTACACAGCTACCCCAAGCCTATAAAATATATTGCTGCTTGTCTTTTGCTCCTCGTGCAGTGGGTTTCCTGACTAGGGAATTCCTCTTCCTTATGTGCACAGAGTCTGACAGAATAAGACTTTGAGACACTTTCAGCATGAGCTCAAGTAGGGTCTACACCCTGAGACAAAGGCTACAGCACAGTCCCTTTTAGCCTGCATGTTGGCTGACTTGCTTTACTATGAACAATGCCTAGAGGAGCTACCTATGGCCTGGAGCTCCAGACAATAATTAAGTTGTTAGTGGGTTGCCCCAGCATTACAGTAATTGATGATTAAAGCAGATACAGGACACCGCTGAGGCCTGGCACGCAATACGGTTGATCAGTTGCTCTCCTCCAAATCCACACCATTGAGCAATTTTCTTACACACATCGTTCCAACACGCTGACAGCTTTGCTGTTCTCTAATCAGCTGGGGCAATTTGCGCAGTTTCTGGCTGTGTTTTACATCAAAACTCATTTGATTCTCTGGTCTGTTGCAATACTGCTGAAGACAACCATCCTTCAAATACGCTTTCCACACACATCATTCCCCTCCTTTGCCAGTTTTACATGAAAAGGGCAACACACAGCTGCGCTTGCTAATTAAGAAAGTTCTTATATATTGCACTCAGCATACTTCTCTGCTTTGTTTCCAAACAGTTCACTTATGTAACTCCACAGTTGATATAGTAAAACACTGATAATGACAATGGTATCACTGGGTTTGAGATGGAAAGGATGACATTTTGTCTTGTCTTATGCAAACAGCGCTACATCCAGCCAGCAGAGACACAAGAATCTGAACAACAGCTCAACTAAGCACTAGCTGAAGTTTTTATATACACAGAACAGAGAAGGAACTTGTGACATTGCCATGCGTAAGCTTGCATAGCTACTTTATAGCTCACCAGCTCAGAACAGATCTCTGGTAACAATGACCTCAGATGAGAGAAAGAGATCTCCTTCAGTCTGAAATACTCCCTAATTGGAAGAGAAGTACCCCATGACATATTCCAAGCAAATACTTTTGTATCATCAAATGCTTACCCGTAGGCAGATGGCTGGAATTGCACAGTGGGGTTCCTTCTTGTAATCTGCTGCCACTAAGAGCCATTTGAGTCAGATCCAAAACCTCTTCAAGTCAATGGGAGTTTTTTCAATTAACTTCAATAGAAGTTGGGTAGGATCCAGAGAATAAAGTGACCCTGGAGATGTATTCTGGGTGTCTGCTGACACTCTCCAGGGGGGAATTTCCAACTCCTCTAGGTTTGGTGTTTATTTTTTTTTTTAAGCGGTTCTGAAACAAAAGAGGTTTATTTCAATTTTCCAGAAATTTATACTACAGGAAAACCCTATACCTGTTGAAGTGAGAGGAAATTTTGCCATTTATAGGAATTTTTACTTATGACTGCAGTACACTCTACCCCAGGAGCTTTACTGGATCAGTAAACTGCTCAGATTGGCAAACAGATTCTTTCAGTACCAAACAAGCAGGGCTGAAAATAAGGACCTAATCATTGCTCTTGAAATGCCCCCTAAAACTCTCTAGTAGCTGGAAACTTTCCATCACTCCATTTCTTGGGGGTTTATAGCAACCCTACCTATGAGATCTATTAACATCAGCCTTTCCCTTCCTCCTACGCTTGAACTATTTTAAAACATTCTGCAGTTAAGCTAAAGTCTCCATAAGTTTTGAATTAACCTGGTCTACATTTCCTGGATGTGAAGTGTAGCTATTCCCTGGCTCAGTTTTGCTTTGCACAGAACAGGGGGACCTCCTAAGTAATACTAAGAGCTGTGTCATGGCCCATTGACAGCAATGCAGCTTTGACAAATTTATGTGCAAGGCCATGACAGCCAGGCTTGGTGGCATTTTGAAAGAAAAGCAAAATTAAGCATTTTTACTGAAAGAAAACAGCTTGGATACTCAGGACCCAGGCAGTTCAGATAGCTAGCAAAGAGGTCTACTGGGGATATGGAAAGTAAAAGTTTCCTACATTTACCTCAGGTAATATGTCTCTAGTAAAAAAAAAAAGAAGGGGGGAAACCTTGGTCAGTGATGAAAGAATTAGAATGGTTCTTCAAGGTGATAGTCCACAAAGAAAAAAACTAAAGCCCATTCTGAAGCCCTATTAAGTGAGATATTCTGTCTCCCACTCCCTGCTGGAGACGAAGGGAATTGTTTTCATTGAAAAGGTAACTTTACGGGGTCAGAATGCTGTGGTAGAAGTCAGGCTGCACAGGAAGTGTTAAGAATGCAGGCAAAGGAAGGGGACTTTTAGGGAATCCCTACCCCTCCACTTCCTTCATGTCATCAATTTCTGTGCCTCCTGAAGTACTGAGGCTAAAGACGTGCAACTCTTCCATATACAGCTAAAAGAAGCTCATCCATAATCATAGAGGTATATATACCCTGTCAGTGTTCTGTTTATTTACCTAGTATATCTGGTTTTGGTTTGACCTGAAAAATGTCAGGCTCTATCTTGGCATTTGAAAAATGAATCTATTTTTTTTCCTTTCCAATCCCAAATTTTCCCACCTACAGACCTCTATCAGGTCAAGTCCTTTCTGCTTATTCAAGGCTAAAGTACCATTAGCAGAATGGTACTGAAGAAGTTAATATTCTGTTTGCTGACATAAGTGATATCATAATCCTGGCATAGGTATCTCTGTAATGTAACACACTCCACAGAATCTAAATCTGGACATTCCTAGACATATGATGATAGACAAAAAGGCCCTGCTTTGCAAACAATCAAACTCTAAAAGGAGATTTTTCTGGAAGGTAATTTTGCCTTTCACTAGCTTTTCAAATCAATCTCACTCAATCTTCCAAACCATGACCTGAGCTACTGAATGTATTTCTGTGCTATAAACACAGGACAAAGTCAGCGTAAAAATCTTGCCATCAGTTAACTAGTTCAAAGTCTTTCCTATATTTTGTGTTGACTAGAATGATAAATAATTTATTTTTGGAGCACCACATCACAGAAATAAATTTCTAAAACAAAACTCCTGCAAAACACAATTATTATTCAAGTCATTTTAGCAATTCAATAAATGCAACGCAATGACTTCCTTTAGCTATTCTCCTAGCCAAGGTCTACTACATCATTAAATATTATTGAGTTGGGTCTGCCATTTTACTTGAAATTATGCGCCTGGCATTTTAGTCTATGGCCATAAATGCTGGAAATGTCAGTTATATAAGCATCCATCTTTTTCACTACTGTCTCCCATCAAACATTAATGGTAGGAGCTTTAATCCATTCTACACAGTCCCAGATACCTACATTTGCTAGGGAAGGAACTGTAACAGAGTGCACTGACAACTCACAGTAAGTAATTACTCTTAGAAATATCTCAGTAAACTCAATTTGCTCCCAGAGGTCTTTTAAATTATATCTCGTTAGAGTGCAATGTTTTTTCAAATGACAAGGTCACACAAAAAGGCAAAACTCTATTTTATCTTTATCAGAGCTTTACCCCCCCACCATAAAACTGTTATAACACATAATTTCAACCAGATAGAGATATTGTGTTTTACTGTTGGAGCCCAGGAAAGCCATAAAGCAAGCAGAGTTGTTGTTTACAGTCACAATAAATTTGGAATATCATATAGCATTCTAGGTGAGGCATACACGTCTACTAATGTCAGCTGAGTGAGAAGAAATAATTCTTTATTACTATTTTTTGAACATTGCTCTTAAAATAATTTTATTTTGGATTTACACTAAAAAACTTTTCATGAATCAGAAAAGATTCATTGCAAACTATATTAATATTGCAGAACATATACTTTATCTCATCACCCTACTTATCTGCCTCAGTGACTTTACAGCAAGAGGTTATTGAAAAGCAACATGGATTATGTAGTTGACCAATACTTCTAATTTTATTGCAAGTCTTGATAGTTAGCATTCTTTCTTATAATCCCAGTTTATGTAGCTATGCAATTAGGAAGGCAAAGAAAAAAATTGCAAAAGTAACAACATGATTTCATTTTAGCAGTAGTCATTTTGGACGATAAAACTGCAACTTTATTAATAGATATTTCAATTTAACCAAAGAGGAGGTAGAAGCAGCCAAGCAGACCCTTCATTAAGAATATCCTTAATTTTATTCCCATTCAAAAAACTACATCATGAAGTGAACATGTGCTTTTATTCTTAGGTCCAAGTTATCTGGCAAATTAAAAGAATGCACCAAATTGAAACCCAGCAGCAGTGGTATATCTTAGCAAGTAACTACCTCCAAAGAAATTTTCCAAGAAATTCAGAGGAAAATAGTCTGTGATCACAGAAAATACACAGCCCAGGCTAAGAGACACTATACAGGGGATGGAACACACCATCATTCTGCAAGCAGCACAGCCTGCATTCTGCAAGCCCAGGTCTTTCTGGGAATGTACCTAAATGAACTCACCTACCTATAACAGAGGTCAGAAAAGCAGGAATAACTTTGGAAGAATTGATGTCCTCATGGTGGGTTTTTTTAAATCCTTTTTGTTCACAAAGATACCGTACAGAAGTGATTTGGGATAAACTTGCAGGAAATTGCAGGGCATAGTAGAAAGATTGTCATAATAGTTGAGAAAGTAGAACTTACAATTCTACAAACTTTACTATTTTGCATTTGACTTTTTTCTGGTTTTGTTTTTGTTTTTTTTCAGGATTTTGTCTTTTTATGACCATCACAGGATGAGAATTGCAAAAGGATACCACCACCAGACAACCATCTTACTACATTTCCCAGAAAATTTACCTTCTCTAAGCCCTGCCAATGAAAATAGAAGACTACTTCTGACAAGGGATCTTCACATGTTGTTATATTTCCTTTCATTGCTTAATCAAGACAATATATAAAAGGCAAATGATGAAATTAATCCTTAAGAATACAGATCACAAAGCTATAATTTTAGGTTGGTACTAAAATGGAAGGGATGAAAAACCTCATTCAAATAGGAGAAAATTAAATTAATAAATTAAATTGCACCGATTTGATGGAAAGTGAAATGTGAGCTTTCTAAACACACCACAGCTCAACTGTGTGGTCAGTAACATGAGCTCAGGCAAAAAAAAAAGCACCCAACATCAGTCCTTTAGGCTCTCGTTGGGCTTTCTGAACATAGCTTTTTTTGCTCAGTTTCTGACACCTAGAAAACCATACCTTTGTGACAGGGGAGGGTGGAAGGACTCTAATAAAATCTTGCTGACATTCCATGACTGCCTCTTGCTGCTACAATGGCATCTGCTGTTATTTGCCACAGGTAGAAAGAAAACTACATACAACCTTATCCTATTTCCTCAGGGGCAGCAGAGAGTCACTACTGCCTGAAATACACAAGTATCTGTGTAGGCAGGGGAGAGTGGAAGAACTCAGAAGAGAATTAGAACTTTGTCTTAAATATATCTGGCATAGTCCTATTAGAGGTGTAAAGGGAATGCAAGAGTGCCCAGTCAGGTGCTACAGCACTACCTGTTGAGAAATCTTTTAAGAGAGACTCTCTGTACTCGTTATGTTAGTAAGAATTACGAAGCTCTTTTTAAACAGGACAATGAGGGAGTCAGGAAGTGGGGTGGCAAAATAATTTCTCTTTTCTTTGATCTTCATTAAGGATTTGTGGCTATGAAAAAATGTATAGATGCAAAGCCAGTTATAAAGGGATGTATGTCTACACTCTGAAAAATCCCCTGTGAGGCACAGAGGGCAGCTGCTCGGGCACAAAGCAGAAACCATAGTGGAAGAAAACATCTTTCCTCTTCTGAGCTATTTCTGTAAGTCAGAGCACAAAGTCAGACTTGTGACTTTCTGTCCCTCCATCCCACACACATGACATTGTCTGTGGATCACTTGGTGAAACAGTAAAAATCATCCACAAGAAAAAAATTTGAGAGAATAGAAAATTAAGAATTGCCAGCAGAGAATGTAGAGATTTCAGGTAATTTTCTGTATCCTTATACTAATTTAAACTATAATTTGCATAATCAGCAAGCACTGTTCCAATCTCTTCCCTTTTCAGCTCTCCTACACAGAACAACATTAACAGAGCAAACACCTCCAAGGACTAATTTTAGAAATATCTGACCAAGCCACACTGCTCAAAGCTTCTCAGTTGCTGAACTCTGTGCTGAGAACTCAACAATGGTTCAGACTGTTCAATAAAACCTCAAATAGGTCAAATCTGCCACTGATCTGCATCCAGTAACTTCATGAATTCAAGTTTACACCCCTGCAGATGTGGTCCACCTGACTTCATGAAGAGAGCTGTGTCTTTTTGTTCCAGACATAAATTTGGCTATTAGCAGTAGAGGTGCTTTGATTCGTAGCAGCTAGGAATTTGATCCCATGACTGCAAAAGCATTGAGCTAATTTGTTGCTGGAGAAAACTCAGACAAACGTCTATATCTGTAAAACCATAGTCTGAGCTCCCTCTTTCTATAGTATTAAAAATTTCAAAAAGAACTCATAGTCTGAATTCTCTTTAATTTTTTTTGGCCCAGTTTTTTAGAGAATACCCACAGAATGCTGATATATTTTAAGGAAGTTAGAACTGGCTCATGAAAAAGTTAAACAAACATAACGGCAAGTCAGGTTTATCTCTTTCTGTAGAAATATGCCTTGTGCTTGAACTTATTCAATTTTTTTGCTGAGCTTTGACTTTTAACTCAGTCCTTCATTTTGCCTTGCCCCAAACAAAATCAAAGTGTTTCAAAGCCCAAATGAAAACAACACATTTAAATTCTGCACACCTTTGACTTGAGGAAAACAAAGGCTTTCATGAAAAACACAGATTTCAGTAGAAAAGCACTAGGATAGAAAATTTTACGCCAGCTCTACCAAATAACTGCATCCTTTCTTTTTGACATTTTTGCCTTGCTGGTAACGCTTTAGTCCAGAGTGAATCCCATTGATTATCTTGGAGCTAAGTGATGTCTCTGCAGTCAGCACCCACCGCACAGTGATGCCTGAGCACAGTCAAGCAATGCTAGGCTCTATGGATTCATGAGGTAGGATTTCCTCTTGGTTTCTTCTTTGCTTTCTGAAAACAAAGGCCAAAGGTTAGTAGTTCACCACTGCCTTAATTTATCCAATCAGAAACAGTGTTTCCAGTGCTTCTAAAATTCTTCAGCCTATCAGACACATCATTCCTTCCTCTGCAGGCTGTAAATTGAACTCAGAATAATGAAAAAGAGAGAGGTGTGTTTCCATTTGTTTTTTCTTTAATCTGAGTTCCTATCTGGCAGAAAATTAGCCAGAGGTCTTGGGGGATGTTTTCTGAGAACATCTGGAGGATGGTGGTCTCTAAATTTTCAAGATTTATAGATCTTTATAAATCCTTAAATGTTCAAAATCAAGTCTGAATATTACTCTAAGAAGTTTGAGTCAGTTCAGCCACAAGTAGTTAGGCTTGGAGCTGGACTCAGTGGGTAAAATTTAATACGTGCTGCTCAGTTTAGAAAACCATCCCAGTCCCTTCTGCATTAATAATCTGCAAAACTAGACAATGAGCAACAGAATGTAATCGAGCTTTGGCTACCCTTCTTCATTCTCCTAGTTGTATTTTTTATTGCAACCCTACAGAGACATAAAAATCAAAAAACAGCCAGCCTGAAATCAAAATGATTTGATGAAAAAGAAATGAAACAAACGAAATTACGAAAGCTGTCGCCTTTTTTTTTTCTACTTTTTCATCACTCCTGTTCTTTCTAATGTATAGATTTTCACCTAGAACTTTTCAGAGCCACCAGAAAACTGAAACTTTCCTATTACACACAAAGCTCCGTCTCAAAAATCTAGGCTATGCTGTCACTATTTTCTGCTCTCACACATCCCTACACAAACAAGTCTTTCAACGGAACATTTTGTCCTCATTTTACCATTCTCACTGTGAAAATTTCCTCTAGGCTTTCACCAAACTGAAGGATGATCAGAATCTTTTGTGGTGTGCTGATAACAGCCAAACACAGCCAGTGTCTCAAGATGCAGTTTCGACTGTGGCTTGTATTTCTCGAGTGCACAGAGAAAGATCACAGGCAGCTGTTACCCCTTTTCACCTCTCTGTGTTAGACAAGTCACTGTCTTCATGTCCACGTGCTGGAGGAAATCTGCCACAGCCTGCAGCAGGGTTGTGAATCAAACTGGTAGCGGGAAAAGCAGTGATGGGAATAATTTTCACCTGATTTTCCATTAGTTTCCAGCAGTTTGGAGTCAGAGCAGTGGTCAGGTGAGCACCCACACAGTCACTTTTAAACAAATCACAGACTCATCCACAAAACTCAGAGAAAATCTATTGATTCCTACAAAACTTAATCCAGATTACACCCACACTGCTGTAAACTGGATGCTGGCCCATAAACAGCTACAAATGTGTTTCTATAGCTAAGAACAGGCTATCATCACTTTAATGACCTATAACAACACCATAAAGTCTTAACAGAATGGTAAAGCCATTCTTCATCCTTTTAAATAATCTGCATCTGAACTAGCTATCCAGTCTATTTTTTCCTTGCCAGTTATACTGAGGGGCCATAAAAAAAAAAGGGAATGAGAATAGCCAGTAAATTAAAGTTCAGGCAACTGAAAAGGTCAAAGTAGTATGCTTTGTTATTGTCTGTCATGGAGTATATGGCACGTCAAAATTCATACACTGGACTTTCAAGAAAATAGAAACAATAAGAAATCAATCAACATGCATTGACTCTACTAAAAATAATAGGATTAAAAACAACTGTATCTCAAAAAATCTGTAGATATCAAGAAAAAAAACTGTTTCCTCTCTACTGCCCTAACAGGTGGGAACTCAGAGAGGGACTAAACAATGGAAGCTTGCATGTACTGCAGCAATACTGCCGAAAAAAATGAAATTGCACCCTCAGTTGCAGATTGCTCAATTTTTTCATACATGTTTTGCAGTGTATCAGCATGAAGGCACAGACCCACAGCCCTAAGTGAACCTGCTGTTGTTAATGGGTTTGTTGCATTCAGTTTCAACCAGTGGACAAAAATGTTGGTTCTCAAATGGGATCTCTTAGATTGGCTTTCTGGCTCATGCATCTCAGGAGTACCTAGTATGGCCAGAACTGATCTTTGAAAACTGCACTAAGCCAGTTATCATAACTCATCGCATACAGAACAATTTGGTATCATTAAATTGGTTAAAATGATTGGATCCTTACTGAGAACAGGCTGTCTGCTTTTAGTCCCTCACAGTGCAGCTGCAAAAGGACATGTTCCTTTAATTACACAAGCAAATCATTAGAAAAAGGGCTGGCCATATGAAGTCTATTTCCAGGGATCTGCTAATTTTGAACATGACTGTGAGTACATAGAAAAAGAATTAGAGGGAGTTCACAGTTTTGAAACATGTTATTTGTGATCAAGTCCACCAAACACTAATGAGATACAATGTCTTGCCTGCAGCACAGACTGATATATTTTTTGTCACGTAATTATACGTTACTGTGGCAGAACATATTTTCCTCAATGATTTTCTTTCTATCCATCTATCTACCTATCATGGGGGAGTGGACTAGCTATTTGCAAAAAACCCGTCTTTAAAAAATGATAAAAGAGTAGTAGGGTTCTGGTCTTACCATTTCTCCTAAAACCTGACTAAATGCTCAAGCTCACTGATTCAGAATAAATATATTTTCTTCTACTTTTCCCTAAAGGACGATATGGGGGTTGTTTTCACATCTGCTGGATTCATTGCCACCATAATTTTATTCTCTTAAAGAACCAAACACTATTGTATTTTCATGCTGTAACTGCAGATCTGCGGTCACAAAATGGCACCTCTTCTCTAGTGTTCAAGACTGTGAAATGGCCAGAGAAGATGTCTGCAGCTGGTGTAGCAAATAAGTAGTTCTTATATCTCACCAGTTTTCAAAGAGGGTGGAGGGTAAGTCCTCAGACACACCACAGTGTCTCTTCCTTCACTTGGAGGAAAAAAGGCACATGTAACTTTTATTATGTTGTTAAAAACACTGTCTTTTTTCATACTTTGGTCAGCTGCAGAGATAATTTCACCAAATTCTAGTCCCCACAGTGGTTTCCTCTCTCAGTTATTATTGTTACAGATAATGAAATATCATTCAACAAGACAATTCTGCACTGAGCCTGACTGAAACTGAACTAACAATCTTGTCTCAAGATTAAATACTTAGGAGGTTTAACTCAGAAGAAAAGCTGTCTGTGGAACACATGATCCAAACCGGAGGGAGACTCATCAGAAAGATAAAGTAGTGCATAGATTCCTAGGGTTAAGAATATAAATCCTATAAAAATCCTGTTAGAAATAGACCAGACTTTCCCGTACTCCCATCTCAAAAAGCCTTGGCAGCAGTCTTTTCCAGCACAGGTCAACTCCCTCTTGGCCCTGCTACTATCCTCAAAAGTACATCCAACAGGGAAATACATCTATGAAGCTGCAGCGTATTTTCTGGAGAGTTCCCCAAGTACTAAGGTCTCTGCAACTTACACTTCTTGGCCCTTGTCTCCACGTAGCATGTAGTATCTGTATGATAGTTCCCAGGAAAGATGCATCCTTTCACATACAGCACTTGACATACAGCAAAGATAGACATACTCACAGTCCAGCATGGGAGGGACAAGATGAATAGCAAGCACAATTTCATTTTTGGGAAAAGGTACTAAACCCCATTTTTGCGCTCTCTTTTGTATCTTAAAACTTGTTCACACATTCCATAATAATATATAAGGATCACAGATAAAAATATAAACTCAGGGTACTGCATGCTGTTTCTGTAACTTATTAATACATACACTGCAATTATGCTAAAAACACATGTATGTTACCTTTTGCCATGAGTAATAATTGCTCTTGCCATTCACCCTCATAAAAGCCAGACCTTTGCCTCTTTGTTCAAGCGGATGCTCTTTCCAAACATCCCTTCTCTACTTTGATCTGAATTCTAAATGCTTTGGACAGCCAACGGGACTTCGCTTGTTACCTGTCCAAGTGAATGCAAAGGAAAATTAGCATAGAATCACAGAATAGGTCGTGTTGGAAGGGACCTTAAAAATCACCAATTTCCAACTCCCTGCCATGGGAAGGGACACTTTCGACTTGACCAAGTTTCTCAGGGCCCCATCCAACCTGGCCTTGAACACTTCCTGGAATGGGGCATTCACAACTTCTATGGACAACCTGTTCCAGTATCTTACCACCCTTACAGTGAAGAATTTCTTCCTGATATCCAATCTAAATCTACCCTTTTTCAGTTTTAAAATACTACCCCTTATCCACTGCAATCCCAGATTAAGCCGCCCTTCGCAGCTTTCCTGCAGACCTCCTCTAAGTACTGCAATTCTGCTCTAAGCTCTAGGCTAAACAACCCCAAAACTCCTGTCCTCACAGGGGAGGTGCTACAGCCCTCTCATCATTTTTGTGGCCCTCCTCTGCACTTGTTCTAACAGGTCAATGTCATTCTTAGGCTTGGGGCCCCAGAGCAGGACGCAGTACTGCCAATGTGGTCTCATAAGAGTGAAGTAGAAGGGCAGAATCACCTCCTTTAGCCTGTCTGTCATAACTTGCATATGTTCTCTGCTTTTAGTTTGAATTCTTCATAGCAGGGTAACAAGCTGACAGGTATAAGTGATATTCCTAAATAAGTGATGAATCAACAGCTTCCATTGAGTAAACTGTAGAACAAACTGTGCTTGGCTCTTTCCCTGCCTATTTACAACCTATAAAATTGGATTTATGCCCCTGTATTAAAACGATCAGCTCAAAACGTCTCTTTTCATTTGGGATTGGCAGGAGATCAGGAAGGCTGTGAACCAACAGGTCACAGAGAGAGAAAATCTGATGTTGAATCCTCCCAGCCTTAACTGGGTGGAACATAAATTCAATTCTATCCAAGCAATTAAAGCTTTAATTTTATCCCTTTGAAATGCTTCAGTTGGTATTTGTCAGAGATTTGCAGAAAGTTACCTTCCTCGGACTGAGCAGATTATCAAACTCTGCTAGAAGGAGATGGAACTTAGAGCATGGCTTCCAACAGAAGTTTCTACTCTTTTCCAATTGAGTTTCTTGTCAGTCTAACTCATATTTATCTTCTTTTCCTGCTTATTAAAGCTGCCACACTTATGACTGAAAATACTAGGAAAGGCTTTGGTCTAATCAAAGTAAATCCCCTTTTAAATCTCCTTTGCATAGGCAGTAGTTCATCAGCAGAGAGCAGAGCTGGGAGAACATGACTGGGGAAAAAGAAGAGCAATTGTGTTTTCACTGGTTCCCAGGAAGCTGATTTTTACCAGTATGTCATATCCCATTGCAAACGGCTGTCTCACTGCTCACAAATATTTTTTCCTTGCTGGATGTGATCTAAATACCCAGATATCCTTACTGAAGAGGCATTGCTGTATATACATTTTCCTTTTGTGGCATCTGAGGTTCTCTAGAAGACAACAGGTGAGAAACAAACATGTTGCAAAATGCATTTGTTGCTTACCCGGGAGGTGCCACTGCTCCTAGTACCAGCTGAATATTGAGCATTACAAAAGCACACACCAAGCGGACATTTTCCTGAGCCTACAGGCTGATGCACTTGCAGACATACTCAAATGTATCCCTTCATGGATGAAAATTGTGTAAAATGGTCATAAGTACCTCAAAAGAAAAAGAAAACTTCTATGCTGAAAATCTAGTATGTAGCAACTGAAGGTTTTGAAGGGTGCAGAGTCACTACATTCATCCAGCTCAACCTAGCGGATTAGAAAACCAAAGACTGATTTTAAATGAACTTAAATTCTGCCAGCAGGTAGACTGAAAGACTTTCTTTAAAAATACTTGCTTTTCCTTTAGGAACAGTTTGAACTCTGGTCCTGAATGCAGTGCCAGGTAGTTTTAGCAGACAGGAGGGGAAGTAAAATATATTTTAAGGGCATTTCCTCTCAACACCATTAGTAGGAGAAACTGCATGATCCAGTGGCTACATCACTAGGGTGGAACTTACGGCATATCTAGAACTATGCCAGGGAGCACTATATGGAATGCAGACTCAAATCCTGGACTGAATGCAGGAAAAGGCTTGACAGCACTGTGCTGGGCCCTGTTGCTTAGCTCTGCTGGGAGCCCAAGCTTATTAACTGCAGTATGGCACACCATTGATGTGACCGTGCTGCTCAGGTAATCCGAGGGAACATATCTTGCCAGGCTGAAGAACGGTGCCATTAATCTCCCTCGATTTGCACTGCCACAGCTGCCCCTGCATCAGGCTCCACGGCACAGCACAGAGCGACCCTTAAGGACACCCGGGCCTGGCCACCAGCTTGCACACCACGCACTGCATGGGACCCTGGCAAAAGGTCCTCTCCCAAACCTGGTTGGTTTTAGTATTTTGTTTTGTTTTTTAATATACCAGCTTACATGTTTTCACACCTCTTAAAAGTTTTGCTCTTATATTTTAAGACTCAGTTTTTTTAAAAGGCTCTGGTGTTGGCAAGGTTTCCCCACTGTGGTTGGTAGGAGAGTTACACAGGTGTTCTGGGGTGGCTTTCTAGGCTTCTCTAGTCCTCAGGAGGGAAGAACCAGTCTCACTAAAGATTTTGCTTAGTCAGAATTGGGCCAAAACTTCTTTTTCTAGGTCAAACACTACTTTCCAATTCCAGATGCGAGATGCAGACAATGTAATACATTTGCAGCCTCTTTGGTATCATGACTATTCATCTGAATCATTTCAGGACAGACTAGTTTAACTAAAGGGCAAAGCAAAGACTTGATCCTGTACCACTACACACACTGTCACTACAGAGGGCACAATGAAGCACTGCACATAACTGTAGCAAAATATAAGCAGTTAAAACTCAAACAAATCCAAAACCTGTCCACAAAGCATTTCAGTTTTAATGAAAAGAGTCTGTTTAGACAAATTCTCTACCATAAAAATCTTCTCTGAGTCGAGGCAGCAGAGCTGCTGTGTTTTTTATCATCTGAGATGTTCCCCTTCTGGAAAGCACATCTGCTGAGATAAAGGGATAATTCTGACATGTTGCTATCTTACAACAAAGACCTATGTGAAAATTTTCCATCAAAACCAATGAGGCAAACTGGGCTTTTGATTAAACAGGAAAAAGCACAATTTTTTACTGAAAAAAAGAACCAAACCCAAACATGCCAAACGCAAAACTTCTCTAGGGATTGGCTACTGCAGTGCTTCAAAATAAAATTAAGTTCCTTCTCCTCCCTGAGATCCCACTCTGCCCTGCTGACCAAGCATCCCAGTTGATCTGTCCATCTCACACCATGGGCAGAGATTCAAGCAGAGATGCCACTTCTCTCCAAGGGATAATCACTGATCACAGAAAATATACTCCAGGTCATGTTTACTAGCATCATTCTAGAAATGTTCTGAGCTCACTGCCAAACTGATTCCTCTCTTACCTCTTCTCTAGGTATTTGAAAGTGGTGGGAGTAGGCAGTAGAGGAAAAAGGTATTTCAAGCATCAGGAAAATGGACTGATGAAGATGTAAAGGGCTAGTGGTAGATTTTTGTAAATTCCTGCCTTGAAGTTGGATTCATTTATGTGTTCCTACCTGACTTTCTATCAGTTTACGGCACTTTTCTTTGTTTGGCCATCTATTCAGACTGAACCATATCCCATTTTGCCTACTCAGTCCTCCATTCCCTCATCATCTACTTCTTCCATCAAGCAACACTCCCTTGTGCAATGAAGATTCATCCTGCAATGCTCTTACCTAAACCAGGGATTAATAGGGAATATTATTCATCACTGCGGCCTTACAAAATACTAAAAAAAGATATCAGTTCACCTAAACCTATATGTAAGGAGCCTGTCTCTGGTGCTACTGCAAAGAATAATCTCTGTCAGCCCTTTTGAGGGGGTAATAAACCACCTGATGATCAACCTGGCACACCGGTCAGGGGACAAGGCACAAACCTGGGGAAAAGTTAATGATCTCTCTTCTTCTGCCTCCTGTGCAGGTGAAGTTAGTAGTCAGCACCACTGTCTTGAACTCTGGCTGTCTTTTCTCATCGCCTCTCCAAACCAGGAACTGCAGACACTGCATAAAAGAGCTCAGTGAATTATATTTTTTTGCCTTTTTTCTCTTTTTTTTTTTTTAAATTCAAATGAGGTTCATGTTTAAATCAGACTTTAGAGAGAGGTTCAAGGTTAATTCTTTTTTTTTTTTTTTTAATCCAAATGTGGCTCTCCCATCCTTTATTTCAACCTGCAAAAATACCTCTGCTCTGTTTTCTGACAGTTCTGGCTTTACCTTCAGCAGTTGCTGGGTTACTTTGGACATACTTAGCCTGCTCTCAGCTAAGAAAATCAGTCTTTACAAGAAAAAAAAAAAAGAAAAGGAAAATATGTGAAACAGACAGGTGAAACAGTGCTGATCTCAGGCCTTTTTCTACCCCACCCACTGGTGCAAGGTCAGCCCGTTCTGAGAAAACACCTCTGCCATTAATTGGTTTATTTACTTAAAATTAGCCTGCCCACCAGACATGCTTTGCTGTATTAACTAAGCCTCTCTACTGCTGTCAGCCTCTTGTCCACAACAGCCAGTCTCACACTAGTCTGGGGGGTTGTCACCTCTGTATCCATGTGCTGGCAGCAAGGATAGGGAGGTAAACCCACATAACCCAACTGTGCCTTCTTGCTTGTTGGAAAACCTTTAGATTTGCCCTATTTTCCCTAATATGCCTAACAAGAGTATTTTGTTAGAAGAGGGCAGAAACCTGACCATCTGTTGCTGAAATGAAAAGGCCAGAAATGGTTAACAAACAATGTCCCCCATGCCCATGGAAACCAACAACATGAGCCACAAGTACAGGAATGCTCTGACCACAGAATTCCTAACTCTAACCTATAACCTTATATCTATTGCTGTGATGAAGACATGGTACAGCAGGAAAGCATGCTGTGAGGTACTGCATGCACCAAATCCCCTGCATTTGGTTCAGCAAGTGGATAGATTTGCTTTTGACTACATAAATTAGGCTATCTCCTTTATCCTCAGTTTCTGCCCTGTCTGAGAAAATGTAATGCTCTGGAAAACTTAATGAGAACTATTCCACAGTCTTGAAAAATCCAGCTGCATGGCACTGTAACAGCTCGAGATGATTGCTACTATGGCACATGGAGGAGAGGGAGGTGATTTGAGACAGTCAGCATGGCTTCACAAAGGGTAAGTCCTGCCTGACCAACCTAACAGCTTACTATGATGAAGTGATTCCATCAGGAGACAGGGTAAGAACTGATATCATCTATATGGGCTTCTGTAAGGCCTTTGACATGGTCCCCTACCCCATCCTTTTCTCTAAACTGGAGAGAGAGGGATTTGATGGGTATACAATTTAGTTGGATGGTAGCATCCAGAGGGTAGTCGCCAACAACCCAGTGGACATTCACAAGTAGTGTCCCCCAGGGGTCTGTACTGGGACCAGTGTCTTCAATATCTTCATCAATGACACAGGGGGATCAAGTGCACCCTCACCAAGTTTGCAGACAACACCAAGCTGGGTGGTGCTGTAGACACATCTGAAGGACAGGACACCATCCAGAGGGACCTGGACAAACTTGAAAAGTGGGCCCATGGAAAATTCATGAGGTTTAACAAAGACGAATGCAAGGTGCTGCACCTGGGCCAGGGAAACCCATGGAATAAATACAGATTGGTGAATGAACACGTCGAGAGCAGCCCTGCCAAGAAGACTTGGAGGTGCTGGTGGATGAGGGGCTGGACATGAGCTGGCAACATGCATTTGCAGCCCAGAAAGCTAATTGTATCCTGGGCTGCACCAAAAGAAGGAGGGGCCAGCAGGTCAAGGAAGGTGATTCTGCTCCCCTACTGCAGTCTGGGGAAACACCTCCTGGAGTGCTGCATCCAGCTCAGCTCTGGTCCCCAATAGCGGAAGGACATTACCTGGAGTAAGTCCAGAGGAGGGCCACTAAGATGATTAGAGAGATGGAGTACCTCTCCTATGAAGACAGGCTGAGGGAGATGGGGTTGTTCAACCTGGAAAAGGGAGGGCTTTGGGGTGACCTAATTGCTACCTCCCAGTACCTGAAGGGAGCTATAAGAAAGATGGAGAGAAACTTTTTACAAGGGCACGTTTTTACACAACAAGGCACAAACTGAAGAAGGGTAGGTTTAGATTAGATATAAGATAGAAATTTTTCACAGTGAGAGTGGTGAAGCACTGGCACGGATTACCCAGTGATATCCCATCACTGTAAACTCTACTGCAGTAGAGAAGCTTAGTTAATACAGCAAAGCATGTCTGGTGGGCAGGCTAATTTTAAGTAAATAAGGTCTGGTTGGATGGGGTTCTGAGCAACCGATCTTGTTGAAAATGTCCCTGCTCATTTCATTGGGGTTGGAATAGATGACCTTTAAAGGTCCCTTCCAGCTCAAACCATTCTATGATTCTACTACAGAGACAGTCCCTGCTCAGCCACAGGGAGAGGAGAGGAACTGATGGCCACATGTGTTTGTTTGGGTTATGGCAGCATAAACAACAAGCATCTATGAATTAAGCTACTGTAATAACTGATTCCCTCTTAGGTAGGGCTCAGCTGAGTCCAGCAAAACGAAGCTGCATATGACTTAAGTATTTAGACAGATAAATTTGAATATCTGGGCTATAATAAAGGAGCAATTTGTGTGAAGGGAGATTGCATTATGCTTATTCAAAGTCAAATTTATTTCTTCCCTTTCTTACTAAGAATCTCATTTTAAAAATCCCAGCCTCAGGTCAGGGTTATACTTATAGGGCTGACTTCATATCTGGCAGTGCAGAATTCAAAATTCCTGCAAAATTCCTTGCTGTAGTCAATCAACAGCATCAGTCCCTTACTCGGGACAAGTTTTTTTATTATTTTTCTTTTAATTAAAAAATAGCCAGAGGGCATGTACAGCTTAAATTACTTGCGTAGAGAAAAATGCTTCTCTAAGAAACCTATTAGGAGATATGGCTTGAGAGCAACAGAAGCCCTTCAGACTAAACAGAAGTTTAATTTTTTTAAGGTAATGGAGAGGAGGAGAGATATTCTGAAGAGTTTTCTTCAGCTCATTTTGGACTGTCATTTTCTGCCCCGAAGCCATAGTTGAGTTACTTCTGAGGAGATCAAGAGAGAGCTGTTGGGGGAAGAGTCAGTCACTTAGAAGAATAGTGGAAGGAACTTGTCTGTGTGTGGATCTCCGCCAGTGTGGGTTTGTTTAAAATATGCAAACCTTGGATCCAAGTCAGTTCCAAAAATACAACCCAATGATAGCTACAGCAGTTTGGCTTGCACATCAGCTGGCATTTTTATGACATACATATTGTTAGTTGGTATAAAGCACCTGGAAGGTCTAATGCAAACAAGAGTGGCAAACAAACTCCACTGCCCCCAAAAAAAATAGAAGGGAAAAACCAAAATCCCAGAATCACACACACCTTTTGACTTCCCAGAGCCACACTGCACTGAGGACTTCAAGTACCCCTTGCCTGCTTGACCACATGCTTGAGCAACCTGTCTGCCTGCCCTAGGGGGACATGCAAAATCCAAACACAGGAACAAAAGGATTCGAGCCAAAGAGAACTATGAGTTGTCATTTTTAGCTGGTGGGTGGGGAGTCAATAGCACCAGGTTGTGTTGGGTCAGCCGGAGCCAACAGCATTTCAATCAGAGTCTACATTTACAAGGGACTTAGAGTTAAGTTACTTAGAGCCAGGACTCTTCCCTGGCTTGGCCAGAACGCAATTCCAGGACCTGACAGACAGGCTGTTCTGCAATTTCTTTTAGGGAAGCATCAGAAAATGGCATACTCTACTCCACCCCTCCCTCTCCTAATTTTCTTCCGATATCCCTCATTTTCATGTAAATGATGCAGAATCCTCCTGCATCTCACTCTGTAGTAGCAACATTGAAAAAAAATGCCCTGAAATGGCAGATTAGGTTCAGAATTATCCCTCCTTTGAGAGGCAATGACCACATAATAGCGTTACACTCTAGTTAGGCTTAAAAGCAAAGCCTCGAATTAGAGAGCAGATCATTTCAGTGACCAGACATGAGGCTTAAATGACTGAGAATTTCATGCAAAAATATGGATGGGCTCATTTAAATACTATCAAGCTGTTGTCTTGGCCTATCTGCAGAATAACTGAAGAGAGAAAGATGAAGTCTGAAACAGCAGCTGTGACTTTCAAACTACTCTTCTGCAAATGGATGAGGGGGACAAGCAAGGGGGACAGAAGAACCTGATCTGGGGTAATGCTGAAGAAAAACATAATGTCAAACAGAAGGAGGGATTTCTCCCTCATCACCAGGACACAAATTTCTTTCTTCCTTAGCTACTAGATGAGGACTTCCCTAGCTTTGTAGCAAGAGCCCTCTGCAGCTGTCTGGGCATAGATGAAGACCAAGGAGCACCTATCACTCCCAGTCCTGACCCCTGATTTACTAAGGAATATGAAGTAATTCAGCTAAGTTTAACAGAGAGCAAAACAAAAGGGAATTAAAATTTCGTGTTGAAAACTGTTACAGTCACTTATGCTTTACACTTTGTGACACCAATAGATTAGAGCAGGATTTCTCTGTCTTTGTGAATGTGTGCATCCTCTTTTGGCTTATCTGCTTGCATGTGATCTTAAGTCAGCAGCAGATAAATTCCTCCAGGCCAGGAACACAGGCTGCAGTCCCAGGCTGCGAACATTTTCTTCCTGCTCCATCATGCTAGAACCGAGCAGCAGAGACAGTGAGCAGCTAACAAACTAGTGTAAGCACTTAAAGTTTGTGACTTTACCTGGATCTCATGGCCTTGCCCTGGAATAGGAACCAGTGTTGCCAGCTCAGAGAAGATAGAGTTGATTCAGACAGCTGCTGACACTTCCGTTGTTCCTTTTTGACTTTCGCAGCTACAAGCAACAGCATCATGTACACAGCAGTGATGCCTGAAATAAAAGAAACTTGACTTTACTACGTGTAAACATACCTTGGGGCAACAAACAGTCTGCAAGAGAAAGAAGCCTTGACTGTGATCCTACCAGGACTTGTGTCCTCTGGCCAGCCTTGCCAGAATGCATGATTTATACTGGAGCTGAGTGCAGGGAAAGGGGGCCCATTAGGAGAAGAAGAAAGCTACATCATTCCTTAGCTGACTGCATGTTTTGTGCCACTGGCACATGCAGTCATCTGGGAAATGGCAGCAGAAAGTTGCGTGGTGGCAAACTTTAAAACTATCTTTCAGGTGAAACTGCCACCACACCAGCAGTGGTTTATGCTGACATTTTAAACTTCACATGGAGAGAGAACAGCTGAACCACAAGCTCTATTCAAAGGCAGCAGAGAGAAGCTTTCACCTCTTCATTGTCAGTTACCGGTTCTGATCTTACCCAGGTGACCTTAACATTCACTAACCTATCAAAAATAAGACAGATCTGACCTGGCAAGTTTGATCCTGTGACTGCCAAAGCTGGATTTTCCTTCCACACCTCCTGCTGCTAACAACCTCTGGGATGTAAAGAGCATTTTCAATGGCTCAAAGAAGCCTTTTCAGTACACTAAAGAAAGAAAAAGGATTTCTCAAGCTGAACATAGAAGCCTTGCAATGTCCTGAAATGTCTTTCATTTATATGTATTTTTTAACTACAGGGCCTTTAGCCATCTAGCAGATCCTGTAAAGACGAGGTAAGCATTACCCTTTCCACACAGGTATCTTTCCATCTCTCAAGCTCTGTGTACAGTCTCCAGACCTCATCTCTTTGGAGGCTTTAAACCTGATGTGTAGTGGAAATGAGACCAAGCCCACTTCCAAAAGCATGGGGCAGCCCCTTGTACAAGATGAGGCAGAAAATGTGCTAGCAGCAGCCACTTTAGAGATCCATGGCACACACCTTATCAGTCAGAGAAGAAAGAGATATATTCTGCTGGGATAATTAGGAGATTAAGTGAAGGTAATGCAGTCATGTTTCCTTGCTTGTTTTAAAGAGTGGAAGCTGGAGAGATAATTTAATGTCAGTTTTCACTACAAGAGATAAAAAGCGACAGGGACATAATAAATGTAACACCTTCTGCCTGGGTTGCCTGGGATACAGCATCTAGGAAAGATAGACAGAATGGGTGAAGTACAAACCAGTCCCAATTCTCACAGCAATCATTGCCACCAGAATGCATTCATGTTGTGCTGTTTTCCATCTTGTTATAACCTTTGTCACAAGAATGAGGTTATTGGACAAGAAAGGGTTTTCCATATTGGCTTTAGAAGTATTGCTGCCATTTCCTTGATCTTTTCAATATTCTGTAATTGATCGGTTTGCCATCCCAATTTCCCCTTGTTTACAGCCTCTGTACCTTGTAGCTGACCAGGTAATTCAAGTAGATAAAGGACCACTGAAAAATCCCTGCCGTGTAACACTCTGTTCTGCCAGCGTAATCAAAGAGCAGGGGTCACATATTTCTGCTAGTATAAATAGGTGCAGCTTAAGTTATGCTAGCTGGGTTTATTCTCTGCAACAGGCCTTGAGCAAGCAAGGTCCATTCGGCAGTTTATTGAACAGGTCTACAGAAATGCCAAAATAAACTGAAAGTTTCCATTAAAGAATGCAGAATTACAATGCCTTTTTCTTTCTGTGGCACTTCTGGTGAAATGAAAAATTCTAAATGGATTCTGCCTAAAAATATCACAAATAATGAAGAAGAAGATCTGTAAGATTTAAATTCTTTAAAATAGTTCTTAAATTCAGCTTTGTTCGTACTGGAGGCAGAACTCTGAACCTCTTCTTGGCAATGCCTAGATCAACCCTTTGCAAAGGTACAAAATCCTAAGCTACTTGTTATAGCCTGCCACAGCTTAATGCTGCCTTTCCATCTACTTCACCGGGTCTTTGAAGCACTGCTTTGGTCTGCAGTTTCATTTTTCTCCTTCAAAAGGGAAATAACGGTATTTTATCCATCTCATTTACTTATATGAAGAATTTTTAGGACAGAGGTTACAAACTCTAGCATGCCTAACACTCAAAATAGGTAAGTAATTTCAAAAGGTACTTTGCCCCAACACAGCCTGAAACCACTACCCACTACCAGTGGCAGAGATTGTTAAAATAGATTGGCTATCCAGAAGTATGGGTCAGAACTCCCTGCAAGGGAAAAAAGCATCTCTTTCCACGTAAAGTAGCATGCAATGTATGAAAAACCTGGTCTCTGCCCCATTAGGGAAATAACAACCTTTTCACCTGCTGAAACCCGAACTTCTCCTTTCACATACCAATATTCACAGAGCCGCTCTGGCAGCAGGTGAACTGCACTGCCTCTCACACTCATTTGGGCCACTTCCTATGGAGCACCACAGTGATATCAGCACTCTCTGCCCAAACACGTTCTTTGCACAGTGAGGGGTCCCAGATGCCGCATCAGCACCAAAATTGCCATCACAAGCCCTGAGCGCCTCTTCGGCAGTGAGAATGTCACTTGTGCTTGGAGAGCAAGGGATCCAGAGGCTGCCCTCAAGGTCCTCAACCTGCCAATTTTCTGGCTGTTTGCAAAGACTGTATGGAAATTTATAGCAAAATAATCAACTGAGGAGAGCAAAACTCTCCACAAGTGAGTGAGACACTTGGTGCATTGATTGCATCAGGCATGGACCCAGAATAGTGAAGTCAGCACAGAACTGTTCTATAGAGGTTGCTTATTTTTTTACTCTAAATAAAAGTGTTTTCTGTTTGCAGTCCTACAACACAGTATTAAACATGCAACATACTTTCCACCACATAGGATAAAGCATAAATGCTCAAAAAATTACAGTATCTTTGAACTTTCCAAATCAATCTGATTGAACTATATACATCATTTTAAGTTCACAATACACTTCTTGACATCAAAGGAGGGCAAGAAAAAAAAAGGATAGTATGCTTTTTTTAATCAGGCTGATCAGAAGTACTGCTCTGACATCTCTTCTATGGAGTTTCAATAATTCAGTGATTTTCTTTTAAATTGCAGTATTTTGTATATTATAATCTCTTGTTTTATTTGGCTGCCTTTGAATTTGTTTCCAGGGAGCTCTTATGTTAGAATCTTGGTACTATTTTTTGCTGTTGGTTTGGCATTTTAGAATTTCAGTGTTCATAAGAAACTTAAAGTGGGAATAACTTGGTTTCATATTAGTAAAATCAATTGATTGAAGGAAATTCAGCAAAGAATCACCAAAAAAACCCTACCTCATACTGATCTGATTTATTAAGGACCCATTTCTCTCCTTCTGGAGTTGAGATCATTTTATTCACTCCTAAACAGCTCATATGGGTTGAATAGATGCATACAGTTTAGTACCTTGTGCATAGACTTGCCAGAAGAAAAGCTGCTTCACTTTCTCCATCTACACTGGCTTAGTGAGTGGGGAAGCCATTGATTTAGAGGCCCATGTTTAGCTCATGTAGATCAGTTTAGGGGCCTTGATATCAGCTGGGTTAGGCTGCTTTTCATAGAATCATAGAATGGTTTGGGTTAAAGAGACCTTAATGATCATCTAGTTCTAAGCCTCCTGCCATGGGCAGGAACGCCTTCAACTAGACCAGGCTGCTCAGAGCTCCATCCAGCCTGGCCTTGAACACTTCCACAGATGTGGCATCCACAACTTCTCTGGGCAAGATGCTCCAGTGCCTCATCACCCTCACAGTAAAATTTTTTTCCTAATATCCAATCTAAAACTACTCCCTTTTAGTTTGAATTCATTCCCCCTTGTCTTGTTACTACATGCTCTTGTTAAAAGTCCCTATCTGACTTTCTTGTAGGCTTCCTTCATCAGTTAAGATTCAGTTCCTTGCTTTTCCTTTAATTTCCTAACAATTTCAGTAATGTGCAAATTATGCTAGAATACTAAAGTAGCACAGCTTCTTTTCTAACCCTGTGCAGCAAGCAGAGGTCACTACGTAAGCTTTTTCTTCTCTGCTCTCTGAATTTTAATTGTGGTTATTTCACAGCCTGGCTCTAATTTCGAGCACTAATTTATAATGAAATCTCTGTATTTTGCTTAGCTCCTGGCTTTATATTTCTTGCTTGCTGGGTTTCTCTGGATATTGTTAGCTGACTCCCTGCTGAGAAACTCCACATAATTGCAAAAAAATTTTGCAGTGCCCTTCCTCAAAGGTTTTCCAGGTAGAGTTAGCTAGAATCAGACTTGTGCTTCACAACTCGGCACCATTTCCTCTTTTTGCCTCATCTCTCTTTAACACAGTGAATAAACAAAATGCACAGACCTTAAAAAATACGTAAAACTTGCAATAATCTAGGTCCTAATTATAAAAAGAGAGTTGGCCAAGCTTGCCACCAGAGCAGCTTGCTGGAATAGTCATTGAAGGCAATAGAATATATGATGGTGGCATCTAGAAAGACCATATGCTGTTAAAGTTAGCAGTCAGCATGAGGTACCCAGACATTTCCACGCAATCCTCCCACAAACAGTTCCCAACGCTTTGGTTCATTTGCTAACAGGGAGGCTGGAGTCGCACACCTTCCCCAGCTCAGTTCACTGTGGGTGCTAGGAGCAGCCAAAATGCAGGCAGTGAGGTCCTTTTTGCAAACGAGGAACTATTTGCTGCAAGAATCTTACAAGCTGGCTCTATATCAAGGACATTTTAAACATCAGCCCTGCAAGCTTCACTTAAATGCAGCAAGTGCAAGCCTAGCCATCACTGAAAGATTTTTACAGCAGGTAAAAGCCAGGTAGGAGCAGCAGTAACATTGCCTAACCAGGGATGACATATCCCCTTCACCAGCCTCTGCAGTGTGACAGGGCTGCAAGGCAACTGGGAACACACTCAGCAGAGCACACAGCCATCTCACATGTCACTTGTTCTGCTCTATCACTCCTTCCTAGTTTTAAGTTAAACAGATCATTGCTAGAGCTTCAGCCCACCAATCCTTGCTTCTGTTAGCCAATGGAAATATTCCCACAAGTAAGGTCTAAGCAGTCTGGTCTGCAAGATCTTGCCTTTCGCTCGAGCCCGGCACCACCATTGTGCTGTGTTTGATTTATGGTTAATATTCCTGTCAGCACCATAGGCCTTTGACACTCAAACCACATTACTCAATTCCACTTACCGCTGCCAATAACAAGCGCTGAAGTTTCAGTTCCCAGCAGTTTGATATGTGAAGCTGAAGAATAGTTAGATTATCACCAGTTATGCAGACAGCACATTTGACAGCCTTGCAATGATGTTTTCAGCTGTCAGTTATTGCAGCTACAGTGTGGAAACCACAAAAGGGGCATGCACTGAATATGCACTACGAAGACATCTATTTTGGAAAAGGCAGGCTTCTGGATAAATACATTTTATAACATAATTGTGGCAACTCAAAATCATCATCTTTATGTCTTGGCAGAGAGGTGGTTTTCCATGCAAATTAATTATAGTAAGCTTGACTCACATCAACACTAAAGGAGATGGTGGGCATGAACATTTTCAGCACTAATTCTGTGCTGTAAAAAACTCTCACATGGCAAATGTCTTTAGTACTACAGTTTACCTCTGCAGACAACAGTTGTAACTGAACTGCAATATCTGGTTGATTAAAAGAAATAAATCTTTTCCCATTTAAAAGATTTGCCAGTATAAAGGAAAATCAAAATTCTAGAAGTCAATATTTTAACTTATATGGACACATCTGCAGTTTCTCAAACCAAGCAATCCACATATCTAATCTCTTAAAAATTGTGGTTTAAGTCAATTATTGTTGGGGAGGGAGAAGGGGATTAAGCTGGACACTGTTTTACTCTGATTATTGTAATGAAAGGGTAATACAGAAACACTGAAAGACACACATCATTGTGACTGAAAAATTCTTTGGAAATAGCATCAAAGTTTCTGTGAATCCTACCTTTAGATAACAATCCACAGTTTGTTTGCAGATACTATAAAATAAATAACACAGAACTCTACTGCTAGTTACTGGTTTTGAATAACACATGCTGGTAAGTTCCTATTTGAATGAGCTGTCAAAGGTACCTACTACTATTTTCATGTAATTTTTTTTCCATTGTTCCAATAAAACTTGGAGCAAACATGCAAATTTTAAGTGGCCAGTAGTTCAGGGAGTTACAAGGACACAGTCAGCTTCCTCTGGGTGCTCTCTTCCCATTAAATTCTTTTGCTATTATTTGAAAAGCCAGCGTGTATTTTATTTGAGCACCTACCAGACTGAATATGGGATATTGTATTCCAACATAGCCAATGCTGGCACCTCTGATCTTACTGAAGACAGGAGTATAGATATTTGTCTTTGGTCCTGACGAAGCTTGGACCACATCAGCACAGACAGCATAAGTGCCAGAGAGTTGCCAATATCTGATAACTATTTTTGCTTCCTCTGCTACTAGTCCTGTAACACGGAGGAGTTATCCTGAGTTAAACATGACCAAACATTGACACAAGTGCCCAGAGGGACCGTTGGATTTTAATTCTTGGAAAAACTCAAAACTCAACTGGACAAGACTCAAGCAACCTGCTTTTATAGAACCTACTTTGAGCAAAGAGATGGACCAGAAATGTCCAGAGACCTTTTCCAAATTATAGTATGTCCAAATTTTAGGAAAGTTTTGAACTCAAGAGGGCTCTCTGCTGCCACTTCCTTAACTGCTGGAGAATCAACAGTAACACAAATCATCCCCATCACACAGTGAACAGTACAAGACAGGTAGATAAACAGCCTGTGCATTACTCTTCCTGATACATGTTTTCCCCTGTGAGGAAGTGCTCTGACTTTATTCTAATACTCAGGAACAGGTTTTGGAGAAAAGGCCCACAGCCAGCATTATCTCACTTGTGTTATTTGCTCACCACAGTGTGGATTTTAGACCAGCACACACAAAAGGTGAAGGTGAGTTTCCCATTCCTCATTTCATGCAAAACTAATAGAGAAAGAACAGATATATTTAATTTGGGAATGATTGCATACATTTCTTAGCAGCTGCAATAAAGGTTTTTGCAAGAATAAACAGGCAAACTGCTGTATCAGGCAGCATTTCAGCTATGTTTCCAAGATATTCTTTTTTATGTGGTCATCAGTAAAAAGCCTACGAGATTTATCACATGAGAAAAAGGAAGCTTGGGGCACAGTGGCTGAGTAATATAGACCAATGCTTGGAATTCTATGTGTTGTACTAATGGCTCTGCCACCCACAGCATTTAGACCAGCAGGCCCTGGGCCTGTGGTGCTACTCCTCTGATTTCACCGACAGCACAGACAGTTTGAGATTTGCACAGTGGGGACTCATCTCTTAACAAATAAAAATAAAAAAAAAAACAGGCAGCAGCAGTGAGAATGTTTCCATTGATATGGAAAGCAGCACAATATGAAGAGCAAACATGCTAATAGCACGGACAGACAGGTGTGCAGCACAAAGAATAAAAATAGTGCAGCCCTCTGTTGAGCAACTTGTATTCAAGATTTATTGATTCTATCTTCCACCAAATGAGAAATAAGTGAAGCAAATCAAAGCATAAGCTAAACGGAGCAGAACAACACGAAACTTGTGCAGGACCAGCAGCTCCGTGCCCATTGCCTGAGGCAATCTGCTGCTGAAGGATAACGTGCCAATGCTAATCAGATGATCAGTTCCCCTTCCCATTAGGCATTCTGCTAACTCGGCAGATAAGCCTTCAGTCTCCTATGGTTCCTCTAGGAATGCCGGCTTAACCTGGGAGGCAGCCCTGTTTCCCTTCTGAGCTACATTTCAATATTCTTGTTATTCCTTGGTCTCAAGTGCAGTCCTAGAGATGTTGACACCACCCCTAACCCCCATCCCATGTTACTGAGCTCTAGCCAGCCTGCAGCACTGCACTGCCAGCCCTCCAAATGCTGCCAGGTATCTTGCCCTTTTGCGAAAAAATATGTGATCCTGCAGAGCATGGGCTGCCAAAAGACTGTATGCTGATCCCTGACCAGAGAGAAGACTAAGTTACATCAGGCATGGTAGAGTATGCAGTAGTAAGAAAAGAGCTACAATTACTTCTTTGACAGTTTGAGAATCTTCCCAGCACTCAGAGACCCAAAAGCATTCAAGCAGCTTTTGCTGGTCACATGCTCACATGCATGTTTATTTTATCCAGCGCTAATGCATTAAAAAATCCCAAAAAACCAAAACAGCATCACAGCAGACAGTGGAAGAAGTACAATTGTAGACTGCATCAGTTTCAAGGCCATGAATTTCCCAGCTCATCTTATTCAAAAGTAAATACAACACTGCTTTCCAGCAAGGAAGAGAGAGAAATGCTCTCTTTGGGACACCTCACAGAACCGGGGGCAGGAAGACACACAACAGATTTTACCCATATTCAACATTGCCTGCTTAACAGCTGGGTTGGCTTAAAGGGCCTGATCCAAAGCTCTTGGAAGTCAGTGGTTTCCATTAGGCTTTGAATACATCCCTACTACTGATAAATAAAATAATGGTCAAAAGGGGAATGATGTACAGAGCAAAAAAACCCCTCTGCATACTAAGCAGAATTGATTCATTCTGGTGTGCGCTAAATCATCTGCTAACAAAATATATAAATATGTGCTTGTGTTGTGTATTCTCTATTGAAGATGATATATTCCAGAATGAGTAATGTTATTCAACTGCTGAGACAGACATGCCACTCACCATGTCAGAAATATCACATACAAGCTCTGACACATTGCCGGCTAAATGAGACAGATTAGCTATTACGCTGAACACATCAGCCCTTAACTAGCTGTATTCACAACTGGGTCAGACATGCAGCATGCTCAAAGTTACCACCTACTGATTCACAGAGATAATTTAGGAAGCTGCAACCCAGGGAGGTGGTGGATTCACCGTCCCTGGAGGTTTTTAAACTGAGATTGGACATGGCGCTTGGTGCCATGATCTAGTGAACGGACTGGAGTTGGAGCAGGGGTTGGACTTGACGATCTCTGAGGTCTTTTCCAACCCAATCAATTCTATGATTCTATGATTCTATGATCTACAGAGTGCCTTTCCCACCACAATCTATAATAAGGTAAGCTTCATATAATATGCCTGCCTGTAATCAAACTCATTGCTGTGCAACAGCCATCAATGGAAAATATATCACCTTTGAAAATTCAGCTTTCTGGGGACACACTAAGCGTGTGACTGGGTGAAGTCACTGTCAGAAAATGTTACAGTCTGCAGTAGGAACAGTATTTTTTTTCTTTTTTTTTTCTGCAAAGTTGATTATTACTCTTCAAACACAGGAGACACCAGCCAAATGTTCAAGTAACTGGAACAAGCACTGTCAGAACAGAAGTGCTCTCTCTAGCATAAGAGACCCAGCATCAGTCTTTTGTATCAGCTTTCAGAGACATTTCTGAAAAATTTAGCAAGCAGGCAAACAAAAAATTCCCCTCAGGACAAGCAGAGCTCAGATACTTTATCACTGCTGATGCCTATACTACAGGACAAGGTAGTTATTTATCCATGTGTTTAAATACCCACTTTCTTAAAGCTCAGCATCAGAATTCAGATGGCACTTTAGTTCTTTAAGGAGCACACGTTTACCCACTGCATGAGATGACCTGGGGTTTACTTACTGCTGATATTAGCCTTTTGTGAGTGAGATAAAGGGGATTATTTAATATTAATCCTCATTTACTTTTACACCCATTTCCTACAGTGCCAATGCAAATACACTTTGGGAAGCAGGCAGAATGGAGAGACTAGGGATGAATAGGCTGCCCAGCACTTGCGTTTCTCAGTTCTACACCATTACAGACACTTATCTGTTTTTCTGTGCCCACCTAATATAGACCAGGTAATAAAACATGCTTTTTTTTTCTTCTGAAGCCACTAGTTCAAATTAACAATTACTGCCATGTAAATAGGAAACAAGGGACTTTGCACTTTCTTACACATTACTCTTACCCAGTTCAAACCATGCAAGAATCCGAGTTCTTCATGGAAGTGCTTGCCAGGTGATGTACACCTGACAAGTGTCAGTGCACTTGCCTTCTCATGACACCAGGATCTGAACCTCCAGGACAGAGAACAGTACTAGATTACAGATCAGACCTGTGGGAAGGACAGGACAAAAACAGATGAGGCAGAAGACTAACCACAGGGTTGCATACGGGTATTACCTGTCTTTTTCAGAGTTGTCATTTTGCAAATACGGTCACAATGCATAAAGGGCCTGCTCAGTGCCATAAAAAATAATAGAAGTAGCCAAACCTGAATGCAGGAATATCTTCACTTTCAGACAGCCCTTCTTCTCCATAGGACTGCCCTAATAAAATACTTCCCCCTCATTTGCAGGTTTGATAGCAACTCACCCTGCTAAGCTTAAATATTCCCTAGTCTCTAACATACCTCTCACTTTGGGGTCACTTCATTTCACCTGGAGGTTGAAGCAACCACCTAAAACTCCTTCTAAACTGTTAGCCCACCTGCCTCTCCCACATTGCACCCAAACAGTCACACATGCTGTGGCTGTTGTTTTGTGAGAAGCAGGAGAGAGAACTGTTCCTCATCCTTCCCCCAGGTAGGAAGGAACAAACTTGTAACACCTGGGAATTAATTCACGGTCCCCAGTAAAACTAGGACATAGTTTTACTTTTGCAGTGTGGACCATATCTATATTTGCTGCTGCTCATTAACACAATATTGATTACACTGGAAACTATCAAGGCTCTCAGTTGATACAGATATTTAAAGAGGAACTATAAACCCATCCATTTTCAGGAAGACACTCAAAATGTATACCTTGCAAGTAGACTACAGCCCTTGTTAAAGCTTTCAAGTCAGAACCAAAAACAGGGCTGCTCTAGGTTAAGACTGTACCAGTGCTGATGGATCTGTGTCACCATCAATGCTGGTTCCTAGAGGGGACCTACTCCAGTCATCCCACCTCATCTCAGCAAACCTATCATATGTCACACACAACACCACCTCTGCTAGGTCTCACTGTCTGCATCTCATCTATAATGATGAACTAAAATGAATAAATCAAGTGCAAATAAAAAGGTGCCAAGGGTTCAGATCTAAAAACTACCTATGCCAATTGCTCTCACAGAAACACATGGGAGCAGAGAGAGGTTAAGCCCTTCAGTGCCTCTGTTTATACAGCTGTTTAACAGGAGCTGAGCTCCTTGAAAAATCTAATTCATGGTCTATGGTTTAATTTTGTTCATTCATTTCCTTTCAGTAAGTAATATCTCTTTTGTTATTTCAATTTAGTCTTTGGGGTTTAGTCTTTTACATTAATTTTAATATTCACTCCATAGAAACAAACTGATATGTCAGCTGTTAAGCACATGGGATTCCAACTAGAAAGCTTTATAGCTGAAGTTTCTCTAAAACATGGAACCCTGAATAGAGGCATAGCAAAAGCCACATAGGTGAGGGAAGTGAGAGAATGCAAGAGATGATGACAGCATGGTTTTGTGATGAGGCCAAATATTACTAACACAAAAAACACTTGCAACTGTTAAAAAAAAAAAAGGCAACTACACTTGTCTTCTCTTTCCTTCAGATTCCTGATGCTTTTTTCTTCCTAATAGCAGCACATATAAAAACCTACTAAAAAATCATAGCTTCTTTTTATCACCCCCTCCTTCCCAGAATGGTGGTGCAGTGCAGAAAACCCCAATGGCTCCTCCAGGAGTCTTAGCCTGAAATGGCAGAGTCCCTTCCCAGCAACATGGCTGCACAATCTGGAATTATGGAGACTGACATCTATTAACCCATTAGCCAACACCAAGAAGACCACCAAGTAAACTTGTCCAACAGACTATTATGAGATCTTGCTTTCAGCAGCTTATAAATTTACCAGCATTTTATCACTGGCACTGAATTATGTTACATCAGGTATTTTCCTCATAAGCACTACTAAAAAAGCCAGTAGGAGGAGGGAAAACTGTTTTATTTTTCCTGCACTGAAACTTTGAGAAGATCCACTAAATCTTGGTTTGAGTTTTTGTCTCTTCTTTGGAACCTTTTCTGTCTAACATGCAAAAGCTGTTCGGAGACTGGGATTGTGCCTCCTTCAAGTGAGTTCTCTAGATTCATATATCAGCCTTTGCTGTAGATGACCAGCAGGTAGAGGAGAGAGATTTTTATTAATATTGTTTCTTCAAAACTTCTGTCCTCTATGTGACATCTGGGTAAAATTGGTCAATAGACTCAGAATTTACTGAAGAACAGTTAGAGTGGGGATAAAAGGGACATGCACACCTTGATTTCAATAGCTTTACATTCTTAAGCAAAACCTCTTAGGCTTAGAATGCCTGTTGTCTTTACTTAGTTGTAGCTCTTCATGTGGTGGAAGCTGAGGCTTTGCACTTCATGAAGAAATGATCTGTATGACAGGGATGGGCTATGCCCAGAGTCAAAAAATCCACCAGAATTTCAGCAAGGTGCTAAAAGTCAATAGTTTTATATCTGTGATAGCAGAATTTATGAGGAAATCTAGGCAGAGAATAAGCTGTTCTGACGAGATGGGACAGCAGAGAGACTGGCTGGGCAGAGGCCACTGGCATCTAGCAATCCAGGATCTTATATGAGACAAATCTTTGACAGGAAAGAATACTTCAGATGTTGTGCCTGGTGTTGTAGTTTTTCATACCAGCTAAGAACTTGTTCCATGGCTTTTGCTTTAGGGCAGGACACACACAATATTAATGACATGGTTTACCTTAGTAAACCTGATGACACTGTGGATAATAAGATGGAATCAAAAGCTCTGTTTGTAGACCTTCATGAAAACCCAATTGCAGGGAAGAGTCCACTTCTTCAGTCCAATTCCCATACGCTTCACTGCAGCAGGTTCAATTTTTTTAGTAGAGGACAAAACCCAGCTATTTTGCACTGTGATCTGTTTTGTCATACAGTAAGATTGCCAGCCATGCAGAAAACATGACAGCAGGTTGTATTTCAGACTAAAGTCTAAAGATATATTTCAGTGCACAAAGTCTTCTCTTACAGTAATGGGTTGCTTCTTGTTACAGTAGATCTATTCATGTGTCTCACTGTGTTCAGCACAATAAACAACATCTCTACTATACACTGGGCAATCTCTGGAGACAAAGGGTTTTGATAGTTGTGTTTAAAAGTGAGCAATAGTAGATTTTATGGTGACATGGAAATTTGAAAAAAGCTTTGGGAAGAACCTCTACTCAAAGTTCAGCACTGTGGAGTATTTTAATCAGTCCTTTAAAAAAAAAATGGCTTTTTCTTGCCTGAGCATTTAGGGGCCACTAGACTATTCCCCCAAATAAGTTGGCCAAAGTAGCATTTATGAAGTTGTCAGGACTTGCAGAAGCCATGTTCTCAGCCTAAACCAAGTTTGTATCAAGTAAGGTTATCCGGCTCAGACTGTGACACCTGAGCCACCCTGGCATAGCCTCAGCCTTACTTGGCAGCTGCATCTCATACTGACAGAGGCAGTTTGGCTCCTTTGGCAGGATCAGGTGTGCAGAGTATGACCCATCCCTGAATCACTGATAAAAGCAATATCCAGGGAATACCACTGAAGTATTCAGCTGGCAAACAGCTGCCCCATCTCCCATTCCTTGTCACAAGCCCCATTTCTCCTGCCTGCAGAATAATTCAGAACCATCTAACTCTTTCCATCCTGTTTTTGTCAAAAGAGTTGCAGAAGCAATCTTCAGAAATGGAGACAGTGAAAAAAGGGGTAGCCTGAGTGCCATCACCTTTTTCAGCACCACTTTTTTTTCAGTCAATCCACTTATTTGGGTCAATTTTCATGGCTCTGAGGGTGAAAATCTCCATAATCTTTCTACTGCAGAATTTGGCTACAATTTTTTACACTTTCTCAGATGCATAAGACTTTGCTTTGCTTTCCCTCTAGAAGATGGAAGCGATGCCTACAGTTCTGCATCTTCCTAAAGAGTTGGTGCAAACATTATTACCAACAGGAGAAATCTGCTTCAATCCTAAATACAAAATTGCTGGCACTCCCTCATACCAAAGAAGCAGTGCCTGTGAACATTTTGCTCAGGTTTTTCATAGTCACACCATATATATTAGGAATGAACTGCAGGTCAAATAGTCTGGCAATTCACTTGATAGCTTAGCAGCTTGAGGCTCTGCCTCAGGGCCTTTCACACCAGCAGCTACTAACTACAAAGAAATGTCACCTGTGCTGGTCATTATTGCTAATTATGGAATTCCTCTATCCACACATCCCCATACTAAGAGCTTTTCCTACCAGACTCCTTCCCTCATCACACAGGACCTGATTGCTACGATTATCATACCCACAGAAGCACAAAGCAGTGCACAGTGGAGTCTTACCAAAAGCCAGACTGCTACACTTTATCCACACTGGCTCCAGTAATGGAGACCAGGCAAAGGCTCAAGCCCTGCTCATTGCTGTCTTGCTCCCTTATTTGCAGGGTTACCTGGTATTCAGGCTGCCCCCAGTCTTGACGTATATGCAGCCAGAACTGTTCACCTGTGCCCAGGCAGATGAGATCTTAGTATCTGGTTAAGAAAACACAGGATGGATGGCACTTATGGATTCACACATGGCTTTTCCTCAAAGGGCAAGGACAATTTGAGAAGACAGGAAAAGCAACAGTAAATCTACAATGTTCAGAGGAAGCTACCTACATCTCATGATCTCATGGACAAAGCTTTTCCACTGCATGTGATCTGTGAGCTGCCTGATGTTCTGTGCTTGTGCTGCCTTACAACACAAGCAGACAAGGGCTGAAGTGAAAAAGGGGATGAGGAGCACTTTCCAGAAAAAGTAAATGAAAGCTGGAAATGACCACAGTGCAGCACAGAGCATTGATGTATAAAACTACAACCACCACAATAGTGTGATGCTTGCTTATATTTTGCAGGTTTCTATTCAACCATTAAGGCCCAAGAGACCATCTCCCACGTTTACCTTAAAGAAATTTTGATTCACAGATTTCTGCTCATCCAGATGGAAGACCTCTAAAGCTTTTCTCACTCCTGTGCCATTTCTCCACAATACTTCTGCAGGAGAGGAACCAGATAAGTGGCTGCTATTCAGTGACATCTGCATATGTCATAAAGCAAAAAATATCCTTCCACTTCCGTCAGAAATTGCTGCAAGATGCAGCTATCCTTGCAGATAGCTATCCCTAACTGCCCCTGGAGGATATACTCGTTAACTCTTAGGTATCAATTAGCAATTCAAATCCAGAGTCCTTATTTTATCAAAACTTGTTTTGTCCTGAAGTCTGTTGTTTCTTTAGGAAAAACATTCAGGAAACATCTCTCTTCATAAATCCAGTCTAAAAGGTCCCTGGGAGGTAATATGATTGCAGACTGTAGCAAATAATTTCTAATAATTTATGTCTATTATGATATATGGTTATAACAGCCAAGGAGTTATCCTGAAATCTATCCTGAAATGTGAGTTCAGCATGCCTTTCACTTCTTGAAAGTTTTATATGCTGTATTACTCTGGGGTTGGACTCAACAGGCTAAATAAAACTTCCTCTTGCTTGTCCAAACTGAAATGTAAAATAACACAGGGGAAACGAGCATTTCTCTTCTACACAGCAGCACATACAAAATTTTTTTACTGAAAAAAGAACTATAGCAGTCAAGCCTCTGGGTCATTCTTTTCTCTGTGAAAAGACTGGTTAAAAGTATGTGTTAATGTTCCCTGCCAACTTTTCTTCTCTTAGACTCTTCTTTGCAAGGCTTTCATTATGTTCCCCCTTCTATGTCGTTTTAAAAGATTTCCTTGTTTGACAATTTTGCTGAAGGCAATTATGTTACTTGCCTTCTCCTGAGCTCAATATACAACAGCAGAAGTGGTACACTGTACATATGGTTAAGATCTGTTTTAAAAACACTTGCAGATTGCTCTCAAATCTTGCTGTGTGGCTTGTCATTTACATTTAGCAGATTCTGTGAGGCTCTAACACTGCTGTGGGATAGTCTCTTGTTTGAACCTCAAGAGATGAAGTTTCTATTGTTCAGCAGAAGAGACCGTTCTGTATTAAACTGAAACAAGACAAACACATTTAGAAACTAGCAAGGAAAATACACATCCTGGGATGACAGCACAGCTTCTCGTGCTTTGTTAAGCATTCAGGAGTCAAGACTATTCACCTTACTGATGAGAAAATGGTTCTTATTTTAAGTTTGTAATTACAAAAAAGACACATTACAGATCATAAGAGGGCACATCTCCAGGGCAGTCCCCTCGATGCATAACATTTTGACATTCACCTGCCAACGTGCAGTGCAAGTCCTGCTGCAGGACTCAGCTGCTTTGGTTAAATACAAACCCCTTCACCTGCTTTGGAGTTATCAAAGCCAACATACCAGTAATTACTCAAGCAGGAGAGTTTTTAAATCCGTTTTTTGAGTACTTTCATTGAGTACATCTCTCTTGCATGTGGATTCCCCGGTGTACAATTATACAGTTGAGCTCAAATTCCAGTCTTTCTCTTTAGTGGGGCACTGATAAGGTTTGAGTCCTTTACTTGACCCCATATTTTCAGAAAGTATGTAGAAACTCAGCACACTTAAACCACCTCTTCCCTAAAATTAGGTTGAAATAAGCTAGTAAGTTCAAATAATACCAAGGTGGAAAGCCAAAAAAAAATCAAGCCAAAACAAAGGCCATGCAATGAGTTGGAAATCAAGAAGCTGATTGATATGAGAAAGAAAATAAAATGTACATAAAAGTAAAATTTTAAAAAAAAAGTAAATAAAAGGTAAATAAAATATTCATATTGACTGACCATGGGAAGGGCCTCGATGTTGATGGGCAGCCAGGGTGCTTTGCTTGCCCAAGCCCCACTGCTGCCTCACTGCCTGGGTGATGCACATGTTCAAATCCGTATGTTCCTACAACGTGTCCCAGCAAAGAACCTGGGTAAACTCAAGTGAATCAAAGGAAATATGAGAACCAAAACTGCCTAAATTTTGAGAGTTTGAAATTATAACTTTAACGTCACATTAGCTTGGTAATTGTGCTTGCTTCTTCTAAACATTTTTTTGTCAAATAGATTTTCCCTATCGAGAGAATTTAAAATTATATGCAAGCCACTTAGGTACACAATATATATTGCCACAGCACAAAGGATATTTGCAAAGCTGAAATTGGATGAATTTTGTAAGAAAAAGCCAGCTTGGGGAAAGTTATTTCTACATATCATTGCCAAGTTTAAGTAATATAGTAATGATATGGGGCTGGACACATAAAACACCATCTGTATAATTAAAATATACACAAAGGTGGCATGCAGACAAGTATCATTTGTATGTTAACAAAGTAAAAATGGTAAAAAAAATTAACCTTTAATGGACACGTTGATGTTACAGAAGAGCAGGAAGTTGGCTTCTCTAAGACTCACACCACACATACCTCTCCTCTGGCCAAGCTCATCCTGCAGGTCATATCAGCAATTTAGCTGCAATTCTGTAGTGCGTTTAATGCTTATGTAACTTAAAGCACAGGCTCTGAGCTTGTAAATCCTTAAACTCACATAAAATGCACCTAAGTGCTTTTTCTCACTCCAAAAAAGTGTGCTGCTGTCTCTCCCATCACTTTTAAGAAATCATACTGCATTTTCCTCATCTCTTTATACTACTATGTATGTATTCTCACATGTAGTGGAAGTCACCTGTGCAAAATGAATGGTGCAACATGGCTTTAATGTTATAAAATCAGGAACTGAATTATTACAGTTGATAAAAAAAATTTTGTCAAATTCCTTATAACTCAGTTTTCCATTCCAGACTGATCAGAAGGTGGCAGTATTTCAAAACATTACATTTTGGTTTTACCAGAGGGGCATTTATTTGTTAATTGACTACTCATTAATGATGAGTTTTATTATTCCTAACTTAAAAAGGTCAAGAGCTGTAACTTCTAGTGGCTGAGATGCAGTGGAAGAAGTAACCTGTGTTACACTGTAGTTTTGAAGACAGTCTGGTGAGTCCATTAGTATGGGGAGATACAGAGGGCTGCACTGGCTTTCTAACTGCTTTTATTTGTGCTAAACTACGTTAGATTCTTTTATAGAAACGACCTCTTCTATGAAATATGACATTAAAATTTCCAAGGTGTCCAAGGCTTGTTCTTGTGTCCCAAAGCAGTCCCTAAATTCAACAATGTTACTGGGAAATATTTTGCCTGATTCATACCCGTACCTTCTACAGATTTATATAAACTATCCCTTTGCACATTTCAAACTGCCATCCTTTTTTTTTCACAGGTTACACACACTGTGAACTGCTCTTCCTGAAACCAAAAATACCCTACTCTTATGTTTGAGCTGCCGCTGCTTTGTCTTCTACCCCTGTACAACAGAAACTGGATTTTAACACAATCCTTTAGCACCTATCACTTTACATACACAGGAACATTCACACTCTGCTGAAAGACATTCGCTGAACAGCTTCATAGCAAATCTACCTGTGGCTTGAAGCTCCATATAATAGCTCTAGATCACCTAGGAGCTAGTGTATTCAGGAAAACCACTGCAAAAAAAGGTGTGAGTCTACAGCCTAGCTTACCCACTTAGGTGGCCCCACAGTGAAGCTGTCTGATTGAATTAAAAAGAAGGTGAGAGAGAACAGAAAGTCTGACTTCACCTGGCAAGTAAATCAGCAAAGGTTCCTATAGAAATAGCAAAGATGACAGAATAATCTTTGCCTCCAATATTATTCTTCCATTATATACTTCTATTCACTCTTAACATGATTTTGTCCTATAATTCTAGAAATACCACTTCAGATTACAGAGGAGAGAGGGTAGAAGTTACAGACTAAAATACAGTTGGGTCAGACTAATACGCTTCCTTATCTTTCTTTCTGCATAACTACAGGAATTATCCAGAAAAAGGATTGTTGGTGATTTGTTGAGCTTACTCACTGTGTCAAATCACCTGTGCCAAGATATTTAAGGAAATTATTAAACACTATAAAAAGCATTCATGAGACCAAAGCACACTGAAAATATCTAAGCCAACAAAATAGTTTAGCAAGCTGAAATAAGAACTAGGAATACTGCAGTATTCCTAAATTAGCCTTAGATTGCCATAGGTTTGAACTAACATTCCCTGGTGTTCATGGAGGAGTTTGTCTGGATTTACATAAGCTGTTTAAAATTGTGGAATCATAGAATATCCTGAGTTGGAAGGGACCTACAAGGATCATTGAAGTGCAACTCCTGACCCTGCCCAGGACAGCCCCAAGACTCACACTGTGTGCCTGAGAGCATTGAATTGCTATGAATACGGATTCTCAACTTCCCTTGAGTAACACAGATCAAAATGACTATTCAATATTCTGGGCTTGCCAGGGAAAATTATTTCAGGTACTGAATTTCAGGTACTGAAAATTATTTCAGGATGCTGAATACGGTTTAAATTTTATTCACCTTGAATCAGTGCAAAACAGAGACATTTAGTGGATCTGCTCAGTGTCTACAGAAAGGCAACTAAAAGGAAGTTTTATCCACCTTACTTAGATAAGGAAAAATTCGGCAGGGAGTCATGGAGTTAAAATGATGAATGATTTACATCCCCAAATAACAAGAGAAGAAAATGAAATTCTGTTACTATTTCTTCAGAGCAATTAAGACTGCCAGCTGCCTGGGCAAAAAAACCAAGAAAACCCACTATCTCCTGCTAATGTTTTGTCATAGTCACTGCCTGACAATCATTTTTGTCAAAGAGCCACATTCTGTAAACACTTGACAGTGGTCTCCGCTGCTTTGCTTTGCTCCTGTGGAGAAGCATGAAGTGAAACAGTGATGCAGGAATATTACCACAGTTGTTTGCTCTCCTCTGACAATAGCCAGGCTTCTTTGGAAGGACCTCCGGGTTGGCAGGCTGCTTTTCATTACAACAAGGTGGCCAATTTCAGATATCACATGCAGCTGAAAAATTGTGAGTAAACTGCCATTACTTGCAGTAGGAACTGAAAGGGCTTTGACTTGCAGAAGGGAAGATCACAGGCCAACAAGAAATTCTTTTTATTTAGGTGGACTGGAGAGAAAATGAGAGTTCATGGCCTCAAATTGCAGCCATCCTTTGTTCTGTTATCTCCTTATACAATAGTGGGAGAGCCAAATACATTTCATTTGTACTGAAAGAGGAGAGTTACCCCGTGCTCAGTTATACCGGACAAAGCTCTATTGAATTGGCTAGGACAAAGGCAAGCAGTTTGTATTAAGCATGGATTCTTCTTACAATGCCATCTGGTTTCTAAGGCACAAGTCTTACAGGAACTTAAACATCGTTTTGCTCAGTGCTGCAGTGTTTAACCGATTGAGGAGCTGAGCTCTTACTTTTACAGGGAAGCTGGGCACACAGATGTCACAGCCCTATTTATTTCTGACATTGCTTAGAGGTTTTCTGTACAGCCAAGGACAGACAGCAGTTCACCACCTCTCTCCATGTGCAAAGTCAGGGGGTCTGGACCAACAGGAATCCCCAAGGCTCTAGATAGAGATACATCTCTAAGCACCCAAATTCTTTTAAGTCTAGCTCTAGATGACTAAAGAGAACAAATCTCATTAGGGGTGATATGACAACAAAAGCCAGTTTTGTTCTTTTGAAAATCCTAACGACCTCTTGGTTTCACAATCATTCTATTTTGTGCCCAGGAAGAAGTTAAAGTACTCTCTGTACAGTAGTTAATGCTAGAGTGAGTGAGTTTTCCTCATACTGGTTTCCAATACATTTAGTTTCCAGAAAGGGATGTTTTTGCATTGGCGTGATGCAGATTAGAAGAAAAGAGCTCTTCGATGGCTGTGCCAGGCGAGGCGCTGCCACACACAGCTTGAGTGTGCTGAGACTAAACACTTTGATTTTCCTCCTAAATAACAGTGCTTGAAAAAGCAAGAGCAAGGTGAAGTCTCTCATTACACAGACAAAAGGAGGCAGGGAGCATGAGGCATCTTACTGGGTGGGTTCTCCTTTTTGCCCCCTTTCTGTTTTCCTGGATTTGAGTTTTAAAATGGGTTATATTTTGCCTGCAGCAATTTCTTTTAATAACTGCAATTATTCTCTCCCATTGTTCTGACTCTTACAAGCAAATTAGGGAAATTCAAAGGCAATTTTCATGATTGTTTGTTGTCAGGGGCTTATGAATGGCTGTTCTATTTCACTGGGATGTTTCATTAAATAAATAATGAGTATGGCACAAGAGTTATAAGCAGTCAGATAGAGATCAGTTCATTTGGGGACAGATGCTGCTCGGTGCATGCTAGGTGAGCATGCAGGAGACACAGCAGGGCTCCCTCCAGCTAGATCTATCGACAGCTTTCATGTTTAAGACAGGGCAATATTGCTCTCCCCACATGCGAGTGTGCATCTTTAAAGATCTCATTTAGCATGTTTTTCACACCCTACACAGAAATTCATGCAAAGAGGAGGTAGAGTTGACATCCCCTCCTCTCTCAGTGCTTGTGTAGCAGACAGAGAGGAGTTGCAGGCCACAGCAAAGTGCACCCTGAATAAATAGCACCAGGACCTCATGACATACTGTGTGGGAAATAATATTCACAATGTGAGCTTAGAACAACAGCAACACTGCATGTCTGGAAAAAATCCAAAGCCACGGCCTCTAAAAAAGACTCAAGCATCCATTTATCCTGCTCAAAATATCATGCAAATATGTTACTAAGTGGCATTCATCAATGACACAGGATCAG
Source organism: Cephalopterus ornatus (assembly GCA_013396775.1). NCBI lineage: Eukaryota > Metazoa > Chordata > Aves > Passeriformes > Cotingidae > Cephalopterus > Cephalopterus ornatus. The sequence goes on from VZRE01005081.1 coordinate 167,709, forward strand.
GAACACATGCCAAATTATTTCATGTTCAATCTGTCTGGAGGAAAGTGAATGTACAAGGCAAACTTAAGCTAAAACCTTCCAAGCACTCACATATCTATAAGGTTTTTAATGTATAATAGGACTAATTCCCACTTCCCATCAGCATGTGCATACTCCTCTGCTAGATCACTGTAGAGACAAGCCAGGTATAAAAGACAAGCCTAATGTTTTTAGCCTGGTTTAGTTTTTTAAACCTCTGATCAACTGCAATCAAATCCAGCAAAGTGGGGGAAATCTCAGTCTAAGTTACATAAAATTAAATTGTATTCAATGCATCCAGCACTGTGCTGATGTCCTGGTGGACTGTAGAGGCTCAACAGCATCAGGTATCTTTATAAATGTTCCCAGTCGGCACTCATAATTAGCCACGAGGCAGGCATCTGCTTGATACTGAACTTCAATTCCAGTTCTTGCTGAATTGCTTTACTGCGTCCTATTTTAATGTTGATGAGGGAAGACAGAGAAATGAGAAGTTTCAGCAAAATGCCTGTAACCTGACAAACAATTCACATGTGGAATCGTCTCTGCTCATCTAATATCATTTGCGCATTACAGATTTTGTGCAACCTACCTTGGATACAGACAGAAAGCAAACCTTTCTCCTCCTCTGGAATGACTCAGCAGGGAGAAAGTCAGAGACATTACTAAAATGTCTATCAAACTCTATGTTCATAAGGTGCTCTGAAGAGGTTCTACCTCATAGACACAGCTTGGCAACCCGCGTCACTTAGAGCTTCTTCTCAGAAATCTATGCTTATGAGAATTTGTAAAAGATCAGAGGCAAACAATTAACTCTGGCAGGAAGAAATTAGCAAACTCTCCTCCATCTGCTTATCCCAAGGCAACCTGAGCCTGATTCTGGAAACATTAATCTATTCTCAGCAGATCTTCCCACACAAGGACTGTGGACCACAACCTAAATAACTACTTTTTATAACTTTTACTCTAGTATTCAGAATCTTCTTTATCTACCTTTGCCACAAGCAACCATGCAGAACTGAGTCTATAAATTTGCCCAGCCTCATGTTCTCCTGAGCTCTCCAGGACTGCAGACTGATGTCTAAGAAGAATTTCCTTCTCACTGTTTGGGAATAAAGGTAGAAGTTCTGTTCAGAAAATGGCTTTATATGTGTTCACTCAAAATAATATATAGGCTACTGATATCATCTACAGAAACAAAGAACATTTGTACAAAAAGAAAAGCTGATCTTGTGACTCTTGAATTTCAGTTAAGAGGGTCTGCATCATTCCTTGTAGCACTATCTCATCATGGAAAAACACCTTACAGGTAATTTTTTTCCTCACACCCTTTGGCTTGAGTGTGGCCTCCAGGCATCAGGCATGTCTGTTACCCTGTGCTCTCTTTGCTTGCTGGCAACCTCTTCCAGCCAGACAAGCCCCTGGTAAGATCTCCTTTCTCCTCCCCATCCCAGTGGGCACCTCTCTGCCAGACAACAGCAACCAGGACAGGATAGACATGTACATCACTTTTGACAGCAAAACATGTGTAAAAAAATACTAGGAATACAGATCTCATCCAGTAACAGGGTGTAGCCAACCAGCCTAAGCACCAAGCTGTGGGCTCTGCAGCCTTATGTCTATGTTGTGAGTGAGAGAGCAGAGGTGATGTCAGATGGTGAGATACAACAGGACACAGGCAGAGCCTTCCCCAGCACTTTCTGTGTTTGCCTCAGACATGGGTCGGGCCATGACTGTTGCAGAACCCCTTCATGGGTACGCAGTCCTCTTCAAAAGTCAGCACCCATTCTCTGTCCTTAGCTCAAGGTGTCCCTATTTGAGGCTACCTTCACATCCCACACTCCAGAGATCACAAAGTTCCTGCTGTCTCACAGACCACACGGGTAAAAGAGCCCTCTGCACCCTCTCTCTTCTACACAGCCATGCCAAGAGAGAGGTGACTGGTCATGAGTCACAGAGATCCTTAAACTTTTTGCCTGAAAATTTCTAGCCCAGTCCATCGCTAATGTTTACACAACTAGAAAAATTTTCTCTGTGTTATGAAGAAACCAGCAGCAGAAAATAAACTGTACTGGTTTTGCATTTATTCAGACTTTTTTTCACCAAAAATCTAAGCCTTCACGAAAGAGGAGAGAGAACCCTAGGCAAAACAAAACAGTAAACCTACCCAGGGACACTTAGACCATTCCATACCTTTATTTTTTTTCTTTCTCACTCTCTGGTAAACTGAATTTATAAATTGAAGCGAAGGCAGAAAAGTAATCAATGCTTTCTAGAGCCATTATTGGAAACACCTAATGATAAACAACTCTGTTAGTAAAAAAACCCAAAGTCTTAACACTGCAGCCTTCTGCAGTGGCATTCTTATAGTGGCTTTACTGACCCTGGTTAATAGAAAGTTAGTTTATCATAATTTTAAAAGGATTACAGTGTTGGTTGTGAAGAACCATAAACAGTGGTAGAACTGGTAGAAAAAATAGGGCTTGGGAGCTAAATAGAAATAATGATTTTAAGTAGCCTGAATGTAACTTTTTTTGTTCCAAATGAGACTTTTGCCCATTAGGTGTGATTTTAAATAGCACATCCTTGCCATCCCAATATACAACTTCTGAACTACTAAAAGGATGTTTTCAATACAGAGCTTTATTTAGCAAAGGGCTTGATCCAAAGCCACTTTATGTAAGGGAATTTTCCTGCTGATTGGAACAAATGAAAGAAGGACAACTACTAAAAGTAGACAGAAAACTGAGAGGAGAGATAACAGCACTAATCAAGTGCATAAAAGGTTGCAGGAAAAAGGAAGGGAGCAGTCTATTCTCCACTTCCAGGGCAGACAAGATAAAAATACCAGGCTTAACTTACAACAAGAAACATTTGCATTTCACAAGAAAAAAATCCCAACACCTGTTAGCAGTAAAGCACTGGACTTTGCTACAAGATGAAGGAGTTGTCTCTTTCTCCACTTTCAGAACAGCTACCAGATAACTGAGGAGTGGCTGAGGCACATCTGGCTCTGCTGGGCACTGAAAGTCCCTTATCTGCCTCACTTCTGGCAATTCTTCCATGCTCACTGTTCCAAATTTCAGCAGATGATTACAGGATGAGAAACCCCAAATTCTTGTACAGTCACCAGTACCTAAGCCTCCTCTGTTTCACAGACAAAGTTATGGGTGATAACAATGCAGTTATTAGCAGTACTCTTAGCCTGAAGTGTTGGAGGATGACCATCATGGCAAGAAGGAGCTACAGGAATCTACAACTACTGTGAACAAGTAGTAAAAATCTCTGCAGACCTCCTGTTTCCAACCTGAGAAGTACCCATCCTGGTTCAGAACACATGCATCCAGTCCAAGTCCTTCAATCAGCCAGCAGCCAAACACTTAACATCAAGGTGTAAGAATGGGGTATATTCACATACCTTAGAGCTTGCAGGGACTACAGCCATGTTGCAGAATTTGTGACAAAGTTACAAGCTGGGCAGAGATAAGAGATAGAGCTGCCCCATCTTTTCTTGGAAGCACATGCACCAGTAGACCTGAAGGGACTTCTAGTCTTTTGAGATATATTGCACTAGATGGGAGAGAGGTAGCTCTGCAGTGGAACAACAAAAATCTGCTGGATGAGGCAGATCAAAAGATGTGACAATAAACCTCCCCTTATTAGAACTGTCATGCTTTTCTCCCAGCCAATTCAACAGACCTTTCCCCCTTATAACTGCGTCTGGAGGTAACTCTTACCTCTGAGTAAGAATTAAATGTGGTTACAGAAACACAGCCTTTACTCCAACCATTCTTTCAGTGTGAGCAAAGACCTTGAACAGTGCACTCCATGCCTCCTCAGGAGCTTCAGGGGATTTCCTTCCACTCTTGCCTATGCCTCCATGGTCTGGCCATGGTCAAGAGAAGAGAAGAAGGGTACTTGCCACCCCCACATCTCTTCCACTACACCCCTTGATGCTTCTGGCAGACATACTCATTTCAGGAAAAGGTGTGGCCTTAAAAAGAACATTGGCCTGAAAGTAAACGAAGCACACAGCAACATATTCAACACTGCACAGGCTATTTAGAGGCCTAATCCTGACTGGAAATGAGACAATCTCTGCATTGTGTCACTTATGAAAACAGGACTTGAATCTCAGGTAGCATAGGCACCCCTGCACATCCTAGTCCACATTTAAACAATAATAAGAGCCGATTCATAAGGACAATTTATGTCTCCTTTTACAATCCTATTTGCCTATTGGGGTGCAAAACATATATATTTCATAAAGAGTTGCTAAAGAGTTAATCTGCATGTTAATACATAGTAAATCAGTTGTTATGGAGTCCAGCCATTGTGCAGGTGGCTTGCAAGTTTGGCTTGCTGCCATCTACAGCACCTTCAACTGATGAGCTAATAACCTCTGTAATACACACCATCCACTAGTGGAGCCACCTATGCTTTCAATCTATCATTTATTGCCTTTTCTAAACTATAGATAGACCCTTAATATAAAGAATGACCATTTTATGTTTGCTTGCCTGAATATATACGAGCACTCAGCCACATCATTAAAATAATTTTACTGCTAAGGCATACCTAATATTCCAAACCGATAGAGCAGAATTTAAATTAGGGGAAAAAAGAGATGGTGATTCCTTACAAAAAGGTTTGGAGATGTGACAGGAAAGAAGAAAATGGATTTGTACAAAATAACAAGCCCATAAAAATGTGAACTTTGCTGAAAAATTTTCTGAGCTTTGACTGAATCTCAGTTCACTTTTAGTTTTAATTATGATTCTGCATTATCCTTGCAATTTCTGTGTTCTGCTGGCCACAGGAGAAAAAGTGCTGAAATACCACCACCGCCATAGCAGATGTTTTTTAAGTCTATGCCAAATCTTAAACAAGATTTCTACTCCACAAGAAAGGACATGCTTGCTACAATCCTAAACTGCCTCAGATCAAGGAGAACTGATAATTAAGGCAGCTGAGAGCAAAAGGCGAAGAAGGCAGCTATATGTTAAAAATCCTAACCAAATACATGCATGTAACTTTTATTTTTTTAAAAGGCTCAGATCCTGGAGTCATGGGATGGCTTTCTACAAACACGATGCATAAATGTTTGGGTGGGCAAGCTTTGCAAACAGGCACAGAGCCATGAGAACATGGGAGGGTACAACTGCTCTGAGAAACAAAGGAGACTTTTCCCAGTCTACCTTCACCTACCTCAATATAAATAGTCTTTCAATGCAGCTGGAATGTTTTTCCTTGTCCGTGGCACTTTGACATTACTGTGGTTTTCACTCAAATTTGTCCCTGCCATTTACAGGCAGATTTTTGTCTTACCTGAAGGCTGGCTCATGAAATTGCTTTTGTTGGGGGACATAATGGTGTTGGGCATCCAACGATCCCCTGGCGGGGAAAGTGAAGCTCTTTTCTTTCACCTGTAACAGTTTTGGTGGGAAACTCAGTTCTGGCAATTTAGCCAATCCTCTTCTATGAACCACCCCCCGTTGTAGCTGGAGAAGTGCCGAGCCTGAAAAAAAGACAAAAGACACTGTTCTGAGAAGCTGAGAGACACAGGAGCTGACTTGGAAGCCCTTGGTGGGGGCTTGCATGCCAAGTATGAGGTTTGACAGTACCTCCCCTTTGCCCCTCAGTTTACCACCTGCTCTGCTCTGATGGAAGGATTCAATTCTTTCGCAAAACACAGAGCTGTGAAACTTCAGAAATTAAATCCATGCAATGCGATCCTCTTGCCTTCTTTTTCACAAAGCTGTCAAAATAATGATGTATTCATGGTGTTTTACTTGATGTGTGAAATTTCCAGCACACAGATATGAATCAAAGCATTCTGTGCTATTTATCCTCTCAAAAGGATTTTGAGCTGCTTTCTTTTAATAGAAGGAAACTATAATTTTAGAAAGTGGGTAGTGAAACTTCTCTTTACACTTCAGTGGACAGCTCAAGGTGATAAGGGAAGTGCTTGGGAAGCACAGCAAGCAAAAATGTTTTATGTCCAGTTACACTGCGGCCATTCCATGTCTTGTCTGATTTAAGGGAGAAGAATCTGAAGTGGAAGAATGCATGAGGATATATGAATAGAGCCATGTATATCCAGCATTGTTCTCCTCTGAGAGATGCATACTAATTGCAATACCACAATTCAGCAGTGGGGAAGTGGCAAATCTGTGCCATTATTGTATGTCTTTGTCTTTGATGGACGTGGCACCACAAGCCCAGCTGTGCTGCCCAACTTCACTGCAGTGAAGCAGCCACCTTGTTCAAGGCAGTGGCTTTGGGTTAGTTTCAATTCACAGGCGTATATTAAGCAAAAAATACTTCAGCAGAATTGGTTCAGACTGACAGGGTTAGTAAAGAGATCAATTTCTTTAAAGCACAGCTAAAACCAGTTAAGACTGGCTTTGTATGGGGATATGTTTATTATTTCTTAATTTATTTATGCATCGAGTGCAGTCAGATTACAGTGGGAAAACATCAGGCCGTGCATACAAAATGCATGATGAATTACAAAGTCAGGCCAAAGTTCCCAGCTGAGTAAATTGGCACAGGCCCTTTGACTTTTTGGACTTTGATGGATTTATAGCCAGCTCAAGACCAGGGCGTATTGCCACAGAGATTATAGGGAGTGCTTTTCCTTTTGCGTTTGCTCTGCTTCTAGAGCTCATCACCGTTGTCAACCACAGATAGGACAGTGTAATGCTGCTGTAACTTAAACAGCATGTATTAACACTGAAATGAAGATGGAGTGAACCATGTTTTGGGTACCAGTCTACTGTGGATTTGTCTTATGGAACTGAATCCCTATCAAGCAAACAGAAATGTACTCAAAACCTACAGAAATCAATCAAGAAACTTCTTTGTTGGTTGGGGGGAGTTGAACTTGGTTTTTTAAAATATCTTTTATAAAATTTGGACTTCAATAATGACTGAAAAGACTGCAATAGAAGTGATTTAAAGAATCTGTCATGTGACATTTTTTTCAAACAACTACTCATATGTGTAAATATTTTTGGAAATATGCAATTCTTACCAGCAATTTATTCGCTATCCCAGAAAAATCTTTTAACACAGCTGCAGAAGATGCAATGCTTTTCCTCAAGATCTCAAACCTCCTGAACAACCAATTACGCTGATTGAAAATTGGTTACTTCCTTCACCAATTTCCCACCAATCAGGATAACATCACCGCACAGGTTCCTAATCAGGGTTCGTTAGGGTGGATGCAAAAAGTTTTATGAGGTCTCCTTTTGGATTACTTCACGCTATTTTTTTGGATGAGAGGGTTGACTTTCAAAAAATAAAATAAAATCAGCTCATAAGAGCAAATTATATATGAGTGATACACAGGCAAAAAAGTAATTGCACTTACAGGAACAGATACCTGAGGATAGAATTTTCTACAAAGCATCTATCTTTTAGGTGTAACCCTTTCCAGAACAGCCCTGTAAAACAGAAGACAAAATAACTTCATAGGACTTCTCAGCCTCACCACAGACTCATAGACTTTAAGAGAACTAAATTCCACCTATAGAATTTTACACATGGCAGAAACACACTCAATTATTTATCCTAATTAACTCTGTTGGCTTTGTATTAATTTAAAGAGGACCTTAATGAAGATCATAAAAATCTTATGTATTTCCTCTCTTTCTTCAGAGACTTGAGTTTTAACAAAAAAACCTAGCATAACATTTAACTTCAGACACAAGGGAAATGACTGAAATGGCTGTTCAGTTTCTACCTGAATTTATTGGTGCTCTTTCAAATGCCAGTGCTGACGGCTATTTTTCTTTCATAAAAGATGGGGCAAATATCTTGACATGCTTCTGGAACTGGTAAGCAGCTCCCAGGCATGCCTACGGCAGCAGACCAGGTTAATTCTGTGCCTGTCATCAGACCTCACAAAATTGGATGTCATGTGCTGAAGCAAGTTATGGCATCTGCAGGGCATTTTACTACTGGAGATTGCATCTTGCAGCAGTGTGACAAGAGACACACTGGGAATTAGCCCCAGTCCGCGCCTCACGTGCTTTTCAGTTCCCACTTTCTACAGCTTCTACTGTAGACTCCTTAGTATATTCATAAGCCTATATGACCTTGAAATTTTTGGAGGTTCAGTTCTCCAAGTATTTCCTCTCTACCAAAATTAAGGTCCAGGCACTGAGTTTAGCAGTCTCCCCTTTTCTGGCCACAAAACAAAACACTTGGTTGCTTTTCATCTTTCACCTCTCTTTATCAAAAGTAAATTTGACAGTAAATTTTGCCAGGACAGGAATTACTGACTCCTCCTTGGAAGGCACTGTACCTAAATGGACATGGAGAAGATTCCTTATGATATAGATTTCCCCCGTAGAAAATGTGTCTCTTTATTGTAAACTGGATATTTTAAGAATTTTCATAGGCATGCTTTAATCATGCGCATTTTTGATCAGTGCAGTGCATTTTTTGATAAGATATTCTCACAGTATTTGATACTGGTTTTGCTCTACACATTCTGTCTCTAGTCAGGCTGTTGCATTTTCTTTTTATTTTGTTTCTCAACTTTAATTAATTTGGTAATTTTGGTGTTTTTTTAAAATATGTCACTTTTCTATGAAAGCTGATTAACAAAATAAAACTTGTGAAGTTAGACATAATCTAAGAAGTAGATCACAGGTATGAAAAGTACCCAGACAAGTACACACACACAGACAGCAAATTAAAAAAGATTAAAGAAGGTATTTATTATCCCTTGGATGCCAGGTATTATAGTTAAAGTACTGACAGCAGTATTAGGCTCTGATTATCAGTGAGAAGACAGATCATTCTCATTTTAAAGAGATTTATCAGACTATTCTTCCTTAAAAACTGAAAATCAGGGTGAAAGTGTAGGGATGTACATCAGTGCAGGTATGTCAACACTGAATCATTTTCAGCATGACAGAAAAAATATAGCCACAGAGTCATCCCTTCCTTTGGTTGGCATGGAAAATTTTGAAAGGCTGAATTTCATGGCTTAATAAGAAACAAGAAACTGTGAGGGGGCAGAGAACGGGGAGAAAAAAACCCTTCTCCAAAACCAACAATCCTCCCTCCCTCTAGAAAGAGCTTTATAATCATACAATTCCTAGCTTTGTGAACACCTTCCCAGGAGCAAGGAGTACATATGCTTTCTTTTCTTTTTTTTTTCAGCTGGAACAGTTTGAGACTCAGATTGAGTACATGACCCCAAAGCTGTCAGTTGACTCCTTCTACCCAGCACAGTCCCAAAGCTCTGAAGATTCACAGAGGCTATCACTGTATTATTACACTGTTGATTAAAAGGGACAATTTAGGCTGATAGTCTTACTTCACTGCATTCATAAGAACTGAGTCATGGGGGTCTTTTCATCTGCTTTTCATCTCTAAGAACCTCAGAAATTTCACTACATTCAGTGACTTAATAGATGATGTGGCTTAGAACTACATTGTACAACAGCAGAGCACCCTGGAGATACACTCACTTGTCATAATATATAAAGCTTCTTCCAAATACATTGTACGTGGCTTTACACTGTTCGCTGCAGACCTTGAAGGAAGAAAAGAGTCTTTTCTTGTCTCACTGCTCCCAGGATGGCGTTTGAAAGCCGGCAAATGAAATATTGGAAAGGAGTCTCAGAGTTCTGTTATATATTTGTTTTTCTCTAAGAAACAGAGTGGAAAATGGCTTCACAGAAAGTTACTTCAGAGCAAAATTATGAATGCTATTTACAGAATACCCTAGGCATTAATATTTGACTTGTACAGGTATGTTTGCTAGAAAAAAAAGATACACATCTCTTGTACAATATTAATCAATACAGCATCCCAAGATATGAAGTTGCAGAGTCAGCCATCTGTGCAAAATGAAGAGAAGCTCAGCTACTAACTTGAACTGCAATCAGAAATAGATCCCTGACAGCCTGGCTGACCAGCTCTAGTGCCTCAGCATCAGGCACTCAAGTGAGCTTCAAACCATCTGTAGGTAGGTATGCCAATACTATATACCCATTGTCTCTTTTTAGGGAAAAGAAATTAGTGAAGATTTTTCTCCTTAGCTGGTTGAGTTTTCATCAGTCTTGATTTTCTGGGCACATTGTTAGAAAATTGAAAAAAAAAAAAAAAAAGATAACTGTTTTGAAGTGACATAAAAGGAATAGTTCTTTCTTATATTTGCACATGTTAAGCACTCAAAATGGGAGTTGTTGGCTCTGTCTTTTTTGCTTTTGTTACTGTAAATATACATAAACAAAAATACCCTATCCAGCAGCAGCATAAAAATTTTGACTGCTGTTAACGCTACCGCTAATGGCTTATGAGTGAATGATACACATAGATTTAACCTTTATATATGGTAACACAAAATCTGAGTGGCATTTTCATTTTATATCTGTGGAAATATGACAGGACAGGCTTAAGCTAGTCTTCATAGTTTCTAAATGTACTTAAACTTGGGCATCTTAAGGAAGAAAAATCTTTAGGATTTCTGAGAGCATCTCGTGTGAATCACCAGTATTAAATACTGCACTTCTTTCCTCTGTGAATGCAACAATTAACATTATATGACAGTAATAGGAACAGAGGTTAGGAAAAGAGAAGGGAATTAATGTTATTCAGTTGATGTTTTCTCCTAAACATTGTTTCACTTTTCAATGTTCAACTCACATTCTCTGCTTTTTCATGTTTTCACTGTCATTCATATATGGCAAATATGTGTGCATAAGTTCCAATATTTTAAAAATAAAAACTGAACCCTCCTCCCAACCCAAAAAGCCATTATGTGGGACCACGCTGACATTGATATGGGCAGCTGGAGGATTGAAACACAGACTGCCATATGAGCCACGACAATAACATGGACTAGCCAAATCCACAGGGGATACTCAAGAATGTCAGGTGTCATGCACTTGCTTAGTGGCTGTCAGTACAACCGTCCTCCTCATCTTCTCCTGGTTAATTAAAATCCCAAGATATGGGAGGAAGGATGCGAGCAGGAAAACAACAGCACCAGTTTGTCCTATTGCACACTCAGCTCAGTTGTCAACTGGCAATGTAATGGTAGGGTCTCCAAGAAACCTCACCATCTCCTGCCTCTGTATGACTCCAATGTCTCTGAAAAATATTATATGCCCCATGGCTGACAGCCAAGTGAAGATATTTTGAAAGCAGCCTGAAGGCTTGACATGACTAATTCTTAAACAACAGACAAGGAGCCCTCTGCTCTCCCCAGCCAAGGCAAAGACACTTACTTTGGGCAGGGCCTCGTACAATCTCGCCTTCTTTCACACACCCCAAAATTGATTGTCAGGCTTCTGCCTCTGACTCACTCCAGGTTGTGAGTTTAATCAGACAACACCTTGACCCTTAGGTGCCATCCCGAGGTATTTCCACCCCCATGCACAGACCAACACCTACCAAACTAAGTTTCACAATCACTGTGTGTTTGTGAAAACTCCCTTACTTAGTTGTACAACTTGTAACTTGAAAAATGTTGTTATAAAATGTTACAACATACATAAAGAGTCCTCATTTAAAAAGTAAAGCCATAAAGGTAGCAATTTCTAATAACCTGCATATTTTACTTGGATTCATTTGGAGCTTGTAAGAAACCTGAGAAACTAAACCTTTAAAAGTTTGCTAAAAACCTTTCAAAAAATCACTTAATTAGGGGAAAAATAAAAAAGCCTGTACAAAAAACTTCAAGCCTGTAAATAGACCAGTGGGCTGTACAAAGAAATCACTATGCTCCAATTCCAGCACGCTGTTACAACCTGTGCCACAATTCCACGGGTATATTGATTGCCACGTGCTGAAACAGATACGTATACATGAGGTGAATGTCAATGTATAGTACACAAAAACTGTACAAACACACATGAACACGTATCACCAAATACACAGATGTTCCCTCTCATATTCTCCTTCTCTTGTATGTATTTTTAGAGGGAGCATTGATATACGGGTACGGTGTGTATGACATGGTGACATTTGCTTCTAACAGCATGAGCCTTTTGTTCTCATTTTGCTTACCTGTCACTTCCTCTTAATCATATGACTGATGCAGTTATAACCTAATACAACTAGAAGGCACTGCCAAATGCTTAATAATTTGCAGACTTCTCTTCCCCCACTGCAGTCTTGGAGTACAAGTGGCACAGAAGAAGCAGGCTTGAACTCACTTGACCTGGACAGCTGCTTGAATAATGGCTCAAAAATTAACACCAACTGCAAAAAGCGTTGAAGGCAAACTTTTGGCATGTGTCCTTCTTTGTTCCTCTGCAGATTTCAAGTATCTTTTTAAGAAAATTAATATAAATAGAGTAGACTGAAATGTAAAGATCAGAAACAAAGCAGAAATTTGTTTATAAACAAACTTCTTTCATACAGTGAATTCACAGATGAAGAAGACTTGTTTGTTGTTAAAATAATTCTGAGGGTCTTAATAATGTTCAGACAGAAATAAACACAGGTCAGAGTGGTTACTGTATTGCTTTTACCTCTGCAGCATCCAAACATTGCCCAGTATGACTGAGGCAAGTAATGACACCACCACCAATGGCAAACAAAAAATCCTACTCTCTTCTTTTATTCCAGCCTTACTTCCACTTATTTCAGCCCAGGAAATTATAAGCAGCTCAGTTCCTTTTAATTAAAATACCGTTCCCAAAAACATTAGTTCTACATTTTCCAAGCCTGAAATTCCACACAGGCACCTAACTCCACATCTGAAAAATGTCTGGAAACCTGTGTATCCCCAGTGCCAGTGACAATAGCTGTCCCATAAGCACCTTGCAGACAGCTTTCCTAAGTGAAATACCAAACCTCATGCCACATTAGGGACATTCTAATCTTTTGAGTCTGCCTGTGGATGTGAAAGCACAGAGACTCCCCACACCTTCTTTCCAAGCTTTTTTTTCCTACAGATAATGAGGATACCAGGGACAAGTATAGATCCTGCTTCCCATAGCAAGGCAATGTCACAAAAACTCCTCTGAGGGTTATCCTGAGAGCACCCTTAAACCCCAATCCACTACCCGTACAGAGCTTGGGCACACAACAGGAGATGCCTTACAGAGGATATGGTCCCATGGCAGAATGAAACTAAGGCCAGATGTCTAGAAATGTCAAGATAGCTACAACAGAGCACATTTCAAAAGGGGCTATTCACTTACAAATGTTATTTGGCACCTCACCAAATCTAAATAAAATTTCAGTACCCTATTCAGAGTTCAGTGTCACTTTTTCTTCTCCCAAGAAAGCCAGACCGCTACAGAGCAGGCAATCAGGCATGTGGGACAATGCAGTTGGGCACCCTGCAGCAATAGAGGCTGCAGGTTACTCAGTTCACTCAAGCACTTGATAAAACTTCTCTTTCTTGTATCCATGTGTCAGTTTGAGCATCCAGTGGAAGAATATCAATGCCTTGTTATGGCTACATCTGAAAACCCCCAAAACACCTCTTCATGTCTGCTAAGTGAAGAGCTGGAGGGGACACAGCTAACTCCAAACAAAGTAAAAGGTTAAAGGGGCCATTGCAACTGTCAGTCATGTCCATATGCAATTGCTGATATCAATCCCACTGAAAACTGGCAGCAGAGCAACACAGGCAACATTTTCGCCTGCAGAGCAACATAGACAACATTTCCAGCCACAGTTGGCACTGTCAGCCTTCTCTGCTTTCCATGCCCTCTGCTGTGATGCCTTTAGGAAGGCAGTTAGTACAACTGCGTAAAGCTGACTGCTTATGTCACTTTATCAGCTTTAAAATGTGTTCTAGGTAACTAATTACACTAACACAAAAAGTATTTACATGAAAGATTGATCAGACTTTAATAAAAAAAGTGTGTGTCTCCTCAATACAGAAGCCATCATCAGGCAGTTTGACAGGTACTGTCCTTCTGCCATGAACCTTGGCAAACTGGGATCAAAATACTATTTAAAACCATTCCTTCCTTCTAAAGCAAAGTCTACCTCTTTCCTGTACTTTCCACTATTGTTTTCTCCTCCTTTGCCGTGCTCTCTCTTTTATGGCCCTTTACATTTCAATTAAAAATACTTTCTGTGCTAAGCAGAAGGACAAAACACAGGCCCCACCAGACCAGATGCAAAGCCCAGACTGTACCGGCAGTACACGGCAAAGGCAGTGCTGGAGTGCTGGTGACTGGAATCTTTGGGCTCAGACTTGGGCCAGACATGCAGTGTGTCTCATACCAGCCAGTGCTCAACCTTCATCTGGCCCCTTATATTTTGTACAAATTTTGCTTCTCATGCTGACAGTGGTTATGGGACTCTGCGCAAAACCAAGTAAGTAGCTATATGGGTTCCCTATTAATAAGCTTCTTTTTTTTTTTTCCCCTTGCAATTCTGATGCCACCTGAATGCAGACGTGGTTATAAATCACAGGGAAACATGCTATTAATCAAGGAGCAAGGATGTTCTACATGAAGAATGGCCATTCACAGGTAGAGCAGCCTCCTGTTTTATTTGTAGTGCTTCTTCGTAAAGAGGGCAAGTGGAAGGAGAAACTCACAGTGGGTTCCTCCTTTAAACTCCAGCCCTAGGCTTTCCTAATTGTCTCTCTCTAGCACAGAAATTAAGCATACAGTAGTGTTTTTCCACCACTAATATATGTCACTGAACGGTAGCTATTACATTTGATTAAGAGTACAGGCATACAGTGATTTACACTCACCTGGAAGGTCCTTTTGCATGGTCCTATTGACATAAGGGACTGTGATTCATTCAAAAGCAAAGCTGCAAGTAAAGTAATCTCTGAAAGACAGAATTCTCTTCAATTATTTGAATGCTTCCTATTTGTGTGTGTGCATTGCATGCGACTTTACACTTAATTGCAAGCACTTCTCTTTTTAAAATATGTTTTTTAAAAAAACATTAGTGGTGGTTTATATCACAACTTTGAAACTCCCAAGGGTATTAATGGTAAAGCCATTCTCTGCAGCTTGCTTTATATCACTGTCTAAAGTACACTTTCCTATTATATTGTCAATTATTTCCTTCTGCTTTCTTGAAGATGAGTTAATGGCTTTGGTGATTTATTTATTACCACCTGCCATGGTAGTAAACAACAAAACAGGTAGTTTCTGATGTCAGCAAATGGTCATACTTATGAAAGGCCTATGAATAGATTTTTTTATTTTTTTTTATTCAGAAGTATTAGAAACTATAATACTACTATTACTTTTATTTCATGGAATTCTTTCTATGATAGCCAATGTCTACATATGTGTCAAGAAACTGAAAGTTGAACCATTAATTTTCCATTTCTTGATTGAGCAAGCATTTCATACTCAGTTCAAATACACACTCATGGATGTAACGTTATTTTTAATTGTAACCCTTGAAACTGCTTCTGAAATACACTTTTTGTCTCCTCTCCTGACAGAGAAGCCAGAATATGGTTACATTGTAAATTTTCCTGGCATTTGCCTTTAAATCTTTCTGAGCAAATTTCATTAAAGCCATTTGCTATGAGGTAGTTTGCTTTGCAAGAAATTTCATATTTAGTTGTATATCTTTCTGAGACTGGCCAAAAAATCTGAAGCCTCGTATGGATCTTTCTAAATAAACTCAGTGATAGTTTAATTCAATAAATGTTTTGGCTTATAGTCATTTTTTTCTGCAGATTCCCTTTGCTACTTGAAGACTATATTCAGAACACTGTAAAATATGAGTGACATTTCAAAGAATCCTTAAAAATAAATTCATCTATATTAATTGCATTAAGACAAGAAATGAGCTCATGGCAAGTGGCAAATTCACCATTCTCTACAACAAATAACTACAGGAGTGTGGAGTATATACAGAAAATCACATACCCTACAGCAAAGCAGGATATTAGATTTGCCTAGTTATAAGTAAGCCATCAACTGGCTTATGGCTACACTACTTATGAGTTATACTGTCTTTCAAGATACAACTCACATTTTGCTTAATGCCAAATGACACATTCAATTTAAATCAAGATATGGCAGAGAAAAATGCTGTCCCTAATAAGTGACCCAAGCATCTAATATTTTTTTTTTTGGCTTCTTATTCCGAGTATGGGGAGTTTAAAGGCAGTTCAGAATCTTTCATTTCATACATCTAAGATTTCTTTACTTACGGTACAGGAAAATCACATCACTTTAAATCTCTCAAGGTGAACTATTAGCTTTGCAAGTAGCCAGGGGAAGGATTTATTTTTAAAACAGGAATGATTATTGCTGATGACTGTGCTACAACTATGGAAGCAATGTTTAGGGATGTACTCACTTGTAGCACTCTCATTACGTATCAATCTGTGTTCCCGGTCCACCAGAATCCAGGCTTTAAGCACTATTCTCACCACCCCCTCTAAAGAAGGACACAAACTAGAAAATAGGAATATCAAAAATAGTCATAGTTCATTTAAGAGGAGGCTTTACATATACGGATATCTGAGCCTGGAGGGAAGATGGCAGAGAGGTATTTTAAAGAGGTCTGTAAGATCAAAAATGGGGGAAGAGGAATATGAAACTGGTTTTGTTTGCTGCTTTTCCTATCAGTGAGATGGAGGCATCCAGGGAATCGACAAGGCAGCAAGTTCAACGGAAACAAGAGGTACTCCTTCCATACAGCACAATGGGATATTACACAAGCTGAAAAATAAGGGGATTAAAAAGTGGATTAGCCAAATTCCTGGAGTTCAGGTCTCTCAGGTACTAGTAAATACATTGACCTGGTTGCAACCCCTGATCTAGGCAGACCCTTAGCTAGAGACTGCCAGAAGTTGGGATGCTATCCAAGGGACGGGTCATTCACAACATGTTATGTTTGTTAACTTCCTCTCTGAGCATCTGCAAGGGGACCTTGCTGTGGGAACAGTATGGGACGAGAAAGGCCTTTGCAGTGATCTGACATAGACACACTCTATTCCTCAGCTGCCTGCAAAAACTCTGTTTCAGATTAGTTCCACCACTGTTCAGAGTATCCACCATTCTGGGGCCTGTCAGAAGTTTAAAAAGTGCCAGCTCTATACTTTAGAGTAAAACAAAGGCATAAAAACAAATCTCCTGGCAGAATTAATAGGATACTTCAGCAAAATTCACATGGAGGAGGCTATGCTTAGACTCTGGCAAGATTCTGTCAGGATTTGTTGGAGTTTCAGTGTTTTGTGTAGCACCAGGACACCCCACTGAGTAACAGTGATGAAGAGTGTCCCATTCTGCTTGCACCTCCCAAGAGTGATTGCTCAGCTGTCACTGTGCATAATCTAGGGAAAGCCTTTCCAAAAGCTGCTTCACAATAGGAGAGACAACACTACATAAAATATTCCTCCATGGGCATCAGAGGAGGAAGATGTTTAGTCTCCAAGTGAGATGGCAGGCAGGGGTCGTTGCATGCCCCTGTCCGTGCAGCTGCTTCAGTTTTTAAGTTTTGCTGTGCTCTCAATCTGCTCCAGGTAGTCTGCTGGGGCTGGGAAATAAACTGGGATAGGCATCTGAACTCCTTACACATGCCTTAAGTGCTTCCATAGCAAAAGTATTTCTGAATCTGCTTTAGGGAAGTCACTGGCCCTACTTATGTGCAAAGCATTCTCACACTGGTGTTTTTAGTGATTAAACTAAACTAATTTGGTTATTGATGCCAAAAATCCACTGAAATACACTGTCTATATGAGACCAAGTGCCAAGAAACTGTCCAGGTAGAGTATAGCTGAAGTCACAAATATGCAAAAGCAAACCAAAACATGTTGAAAGAAAGTGATCTCTGGATGACATTCGGTGATATTCAAGTGATCTGACAAGATTACCATAAGATTCCCAATCAGCTTCATCATTACAGGAAGACAAAAAAAAAAAAGGAATACAAGAGCAAACCTTTCCAGTTCTTTGTTTTCACTGGAGTTTGTCACAGTTACACTCTCGATTTAAATTCAAACTAGACAGTAGACAGAAATCTTCTACTTTGTTTCAAGGCTGAATCAAAAGCCATCCAGATTTTTTTTTATAACATTACAAATCTCATTCAAAGTTTTAAGCACCATGTGCCTATCAGCCATCTGCTAGTGTTGGATAGGATCAGTAGGAAAATAAATATTTTAGTACGAATTCAATTACTGGCTCTTTTTACCCAGGCAAAATAAAATCTCTTTATAATACTATGAAATACAGCCAGTTGCAATGGGTAATGAGCAAATTCTTGCACTTAAGGGACTGTGGCTCAATTCCATTATCTGCCAGCCAGGATACTAATCACAGAGCAAAGCACCTGCTACTGAGAAGGAAGGAAACACAAAAAAAGGAAAAACAACAAAAAAATCCCACAGCTCAAGAAAACCAAAAAAAAAAGAAGATAGAAAGAAAAAAGCAATTGCCCTTTAAGTGAAAACTATGCAAAGCAAGAGTGCAAAACTGGTAACAGCCCTAGAGCTGACAGCTTGCCTTAGAAGTTAAAGGAGATTCCAAACATTACCTTGAAGGAATAATACACGATTACAAACACATCAAAAGCACAATCTGCTGGGAAGGAGAGAACAAAGATAATCAAAAATAGTCTGAGAAATGCATTTTCTAAAAGCAGGCATGAAATAAGTTCACTGGTAACCTATTCCAATATATCTAGCAGGCACTTAGCGGAGTACATTAGTGACAGAAATACATCCACAAAAGAATATAGGTAAGAACAGGTCAAACCTTAAATCAGTGCCAGTACATTGAGTTTGGAGGAACATCACTGATATTTATCATGATGGGGTCTGACCTAGAAAAGCTCAGTAATAGTCTTCCCAGGAATTCAGACTCCATAATAATGAAAAAGATCCGGTATTGCCTACAGAAGATACGTGTTCAAGTACACAGGGGACACATGGAAACCACCAACCCCATCAGCCCCGTGCAGAGTGCACAGAAAGCACTGGTTCATGAAGGTGGGCTAAACACAGGACATCTCCTTGCGCACCTGTAATACATACAGGGAGTGCAACTCACACCGTTGGATTCTGTGTGAAAAATGACAGCTTCGTACATGTGCAACAGTTTCCAGTATTCTTCAATGTGTGCACCAACAGGCATTTTCCACAGAAGCTGTAAGCCTACTCACATATGCTTGCTTCTTTCCATTGCTTTTTGAAGATCTTTAGACAGGGTATAAATCACCAAGGAGATGGACACAACAGGCTGAACACTGTCAGTGTTTCATATAGAGAAAAGGGATGTGGAGCAGCCACTTCCACCTCTGCACCCACAATGTCATCCTAGCAGTGTTACTTTCCACCAGAACTCAGCTTTCCCTTACAGGTACCAAAGCAACCTGGAGGCTCGGGCTTGTTAATCCACCTACTGTTCCCTAAGCTCTTTCTATACTTCTTCCCTGCAGGTCAGAAAGTCTCAGCCACTCACAATTTCACGTAAGCTGGTAGTTACCATACATTTTTTGTGACAAGAGAACTAAAAAGAAGACAGGATATCCATAACTGAGAGGCGCTCTCTCTTGAAAGGCTCTCCTAGCTCCTGGTGAAGCAGCTATCGAGCAAATCTTGTGACGAAATTCATCTGTGTCACTTCTCTAATAAAAATACAAAGTTGCACAGTTCATTTTACAGCACAATTGATAAATCGATTGGAACGTTTCCTGCAGAGCTAATAGCACCAGACACAGCTTCTCCAAACTTTTCCAAGAGAAAGTGTAGCATCAGCACTATCCGCTCGAGGAGAGGACCAAGCAAGTTTGCCAATAAACCTGAACAAGCCAAATGAAAAATCCAGCAGCAGGCATGACACTTAAGGAAGCTTTAGTCGAGTTGATGTGCATGCTGGACTTCGTGGGAATCTGGGTCTAGTTCCTGGCTCTGCTGTAAACTTCCTTTGTGACCTTGGCTAAGCTCCCTCAGCAAGCTGTCTTCTCAGTTGGTAATGAGACACTAAAATAGGAGGCTGAATGCCTGTTGTGACAATATCTTGCTCGCAAAGCAGGGAAGAAGAATGAGAAAATGTTTTCTGCCCAGAGTATCCAACTGTACCATGAACTATCCCTTGCCTAGCAATGTGCAGCACAGAACACATGTTGAGGCTTTGATGCTGGTCATGGTCCACTGACTGTATTTTAATACAAATAATAATGAACAAAAAACATTTTTCAAAGTGTCTTTTTCTGGCTGACTGTAAAAATTACAAATGCACTAGACGAAGTCACAGTGTTTTTTAAACATATCTATAAAATTACTTTGAAGCAGGCGAGAATGGTTTATTATTTCAAAGTGGTACAGCCTTAAACAGTGGGAAAATATTCCCCATATTTCCCCCCCTTCTCTAACAATGGCAATGAATGTTATAAATCTCATTTTAAATCTAGTGATATGTACACATAAAAAGTGTTACATTTATTCTGAGACCACAAAAGATTACTCTGAACTAGTCTCAGGCTAAATATATTTATATGCAGTGATAAAGCCTTGTTCTACATTAAAATCACTCAGACAGCTTATGAATTCAAGGTTTCACCAATGTAAATAAAAGAAAGTCCTGTTATTATAAAAATGGAATTGAAAATAGAGCAATGATGGAATAAAACTTTGAGGTAAATTAAAGACTCGATAAAAGTCTCCCATCTTCAATGAAAGGTACAATGACAGAAGTGAGATTGTAAATCACTTCATGTGGCTACAGTTTCTAAGAAACTTTTTAAATGAATTATCCTTTGAGAGTCACAGTCAAGCACACATACATAAGAAAAGATTATATTAAAGAGGAAGGTAACAAGGTGTTGCTTTTCAGTATTGCTGCTCATGCTTTTGCCTGTGTGATTCCTACTAAACAAAAGAGCCACTCTGCTCAGATCTCTTTCAGCTCTGAAAGGTGCTGGTGTGATCCTAACAAGCTCAACTGACAACGGTAGGCTGCCAAGGATTCTTGGCCAGCAATGCAGCCCACTGTGAGAAGGGCTGAGGGGTCTCAGCAGGCTGCCTTTCTCCTTCTCCCTTAGCCCATCCTGTAAGCCCTGAAATGTATGTGATAGAAAATCACACCAAGTCACACTGACACAGAGCCTGAAGCATTGCCAAGCAGCCCCTGCATGCAGCTTCAAGCTACAGCCCTTCCCAGGCCCACTTCTTTGCCCCACATGCCACAGCAATGTATTTCAATTTCCAGTGCTCTGATCCAGCCCCTACACATGTCAGTAGCTCCATCTTTCCATCCTCCCTGATAATGAGTCTTTCCTGCTCCATTGCTGGGTCTCATCAGCTAGCCACTGCATCTATCCCAGCATACTCAGCTACTTTCCCTCCCTCCCCGTTTCCCCCATCACTCATCTTTCAGCTCCATTTCTTTATTTGTGCCCTACCCAGCCTCATGATCTGAGCTGCTGCTCTAGCTCCTTCTTTGGTTGTGACCACTGGCAAGGTTTTCAGACTCCAGCTCTCCTTTATTTCACTCTCAGTAAAAATCCTCTTCCTACACCCTCTTACTCCCACTGGAAAAGCTTAAGTCCCCTAGACTCACAGGACAGAGAAAGGATCAAAGTGTTCTCCAGGGCTTGGGCTAATCCATATCTGGTCCTTCCCAAGAAACTCATGCCTACACCCAGAGGACAGGTGAAATGAACTCTCTGCTCCCACACATGGTATTTACTTCTCCTGCACTTTGGGAAGAGAAGAAAGGGCACAACAGAAAATAGATTTCATTTGGAAAATAAAAGAACTAAAGACTACACAGTGGCAGGTAGCCTGGTGGCTAATTCATTAATGCCCCTGGGATGCCCTTCTTCCAGGTGAATTCCTAAGCTACAATTTGTTTGGCCTAGAGTGTTTTTGTCTTCAACTAACCTTTAATAATTTATAAAAACTAAAACTCTAACAAGAAATAATGACCAGGGCATAAGTCACCACTGGAAATCAGAAGGCAACAGCTTGAACCAAGATCTCTCAAACCACTGGTCCCATATAAACATACTTGTCTGACTGAAAAAAACCTTCCTACTGAAAAAGCCAATGAAACCAATGTGCCTCTGGAAAAAAAAAGCCCCTGATCTGTCTGTGACACACAGGCCAGAGCTGGCAGGAGGGAGCTGGACTTTCTTTTCTGCAATCTGTATAGCCACTGCATCAGCTCCAGGTTGAGGGATTCAGGGAACAGGGCTGAGCATCAGAAATATCTGTGAAAGGAGTCTGAAGCGACACATGAAGAACAGAGGAAAAAGTAGAGAAAAAGTAGACAAGAAAGTGGGTGGGAGAAAGAAGACAAAAAACGAAGACAAAGAACAGCAAGAACAATGCAAAAGGGGGCAGATAAAGGGAAAGAGGAAAGGAGCAAGACAGAAAATCCATCTTGCCAGAAACAAACATTTCTTATCAGTTAGAGGAAAGTGGTACCTCTGCAAAATCCAATTTCAAATGTCAGAAGAGAAGTGATAGGGAAGGAATGAATCACCTGCATAAAGGTACATGTTCCTTAATGATTGAAAATCAACACTGGGAGGTGCAGAGAAGTCTGAAGGACATAGGGTTTTAAAAGAAAGGTGTGGATAGCTTCGAGAATGTGAAACCTTTCATCATTTGAGGTAAGGTATTGAGCAGCTCTAAAGTTCTATCCACAACTCTCCAGGTCATCCAGTTGTAGTCTGTCATTGACACTCACAGGTATTTTTGCATGCAACAAGCAGATTAGTGATCTCAGATTAACACTAGGTGAAGTCCTATCTTGCAGGTTTAGAAAAGACAACATCTATTTCTCCTGTTGCATCTCCAGGTACATCTACTTGCTGATGTCATATTCCAGGGGATCTAGTGTCACCCTGTTGAACTTGCTTAGACTTCCTAGTCCCTAGTGCTTCAGGCATTACACACTGGCTTCAGTGTTCCTTTAAGCTCCACCAAGACTCTTCTCACAGTGTATTAGGAGCATGCTCCCCCGCTTCAGCTCATACCCTGGCCTCTTAAAGGAGAAAAACCTCATAACTAGGTTCTAAAGTAGGACTTTAAAAATGGTACTTAATCTCTTTCCTAAGGCTAGGATTGCCTGATGATGAAGAAGGGACCATTTCAATATTTTCATGTTATTTCTTTTGCACAATGAATTGTAGCTATATAGAGAGTACACCGCCACCCAAAAAGGGCTGAAAGGGAGGAAAAAACAGGGAGGAAAGAGAGATGGGCTAAGAATAGTCATGAAATCCTTTGTTACATATATCCAAGGTAGGGAAGGCAGGCCTTCTCTGGTGAACTCTTTGCACACAAAATAATAGATATCAGAAAATATCAACACAGAGAATAAGTGGCATGCAGTAACTGTACACAGTTTCATCAAATAATCAATAGAACTTCAACACACTATTTATGCAATGAAAGAGGTTTCTTTGGGTTTTTTAAGAAATAAGGAATATAAGACTGCAATTTTATGTGTTATATTTGAATCTAGATAAGAAGAGGAAGGCATATTGAATGAATTATTCCTTACAGAATCAATCTCCATCAACATTTTAAGACACCAGGAAACTGTTATTTGGGAAACAGCTCTTCAGCTTCTAAACAAAAATACAACCATGAAAGAGGGAGAAAGTTTTTATACTCACTGCCTATACTTTGAAACTTATAACAGCAACAGTGTTGAGTTTGCTTTTTTTTTCCCCTAAAGTGTTTTTCTTTGGAAATATAGCAAAACACCAGAAAAATCTGCATGTGGCAAAAATCCATGTCACCACATCATAGATTGCTGAATGGCAGCAAACTGGCCGCCAGCCCTTCAGAATAAACTCATGCACCATCTGCAGGAGGCTGGAATATCTCTTCTGGCCTAATTCTTGGAAGATGCCTAAAAAAGGGACAACACAACTCGGAAAAAACTCATTGTCCTGTCTATGGAATGGAATGAAAGATGAACGGGATTTTGCCTGTGGGGAAATTCTGCGCTCAGCCTCAAAAAATACTTTTGGCTGCGAGACAGACACCAGCAAGGCGATGTTACAAAGATGACAGCCAACTGTGCCCTTTAATTGCTAGGCCATAGTGTAACATAATTTCTCTACGTTTTTTGAAGCATACACAGAGCACAACTAACACAGAGTTTTTTTAGACGCTGATGAAATAGCATTTGTTCCTTTCAAAGCTTCTTTGACAAGACAGGAATACTTCATGCTGGGAAGGCTGCCACTATGGGATCCTGGCTTTCCAGAAGTGTAAAACTCCCATTTCTGAAACTGCAGATCTGTCACATACCAGACTTAAAATTGTAAGACAGTTTATCAATTTGGGTTTTTTATCTTTGTTTTAAGGAACAGAGTTATTGTACCTCCCTTACTGAGTCCAACGTAAGAATTAAAAAAAAAAAACAAAACGCTTTTCACATAAGACCCGAGGTTCTGATTTATTGTGAGTTTTGATTGTAGAAAGCAGCTGCTTTTCTGCCAAGCTGATGGGGGTTCATTATTTACAGGGACTTAAACTAGAAAGAACAAAACCACTAAAACAAAACAAACAACAATTTAAAAGTTACCCAAAAATGTAAAATGTTAGAATGAGCTTTTAAAATTTGCCAGTAGCTAGTTGGGTCAGACTGGAATTATGAGAGAATTTAAACTGTGAGTTGTCACTGATTTGGATTAATGTCTCCAACTCAAAATGACCATAGCACTTGTAATTTACTTGCAATGGGACTAAAGGTCTGAAGTGGCACTGGATCAATTTACATCAGTGAGAACACTCACTCTTACTGTGTATATAAACAGCTACCATTCATAAAGTAGTGGAAGTGCCCACATTTGAAATGAGACAGAAGGCAGGGGCTGCTCTCAGGAAACACAGCCCCATTTAATACATTTGTTGTCCTATTTTTCAGTCTCCAAGCTTGCAAGCAAGTGACAGGAACCATAAAAACATGTGACAGATTACCAAAAGGGAACGTGTACTTTGCTGAGTGTTATGACACAACATACAGGTTACTTTTAGAGGCGTAGTTTAACTATTAATTAAATAAACTTATTTAAAAACACTTCCCATCACTCTTAGTAACTCAGTCTTCAGTATCCATATATATTCTTGTTACCTGCAGGACACAGTAGTGTTGATGGTTTACCAAGGTGAGGAATGCTTTATACTTCTATTAAAACACTATTTTATAAATAGTTTTCCATGTGAAGATTAGCATATTGGGTGAGCCAAAGGAAGCACTGGCAAAAGAATTTCCTTCAAGAGGATATTAATATAGAACATGTGCATATACTTTCTAATAAATGTCCTTCCTATGGCACCAAGTACAAGTGGCTGCAGAAGATGCAGAATGAATGCTAATGACATAAGCCGTGTTTAATCTTGACCTAACTCTCACAGAAAGTTTTGTCACCCCCACAGAATCAATGGGAGCCAATTAGAGGCAAATGTGGTGTGGTACTAATTTATGACTGCGCAGCTTGAGGATTCCCAGGCCAATTTGTTGAAATCGTAACTCCTTCAAGTAGCTCCACGGCCTTAACAACAAAGTGATGCTCAGCTAAGTGCCACAAAGTTCCTCCTGGGTTTGGGTGAGTGTCACAAACGGACAAGTTCTCCAAGCTTTTATTTGATGACATAGTGATTGAGAATAAGGGCTCCAAAGAAAATTACTCAAACAAAAGTCAAGGAAGGTCTCAATGATTTTGCCTTGCCACAGGACTGTGCACACCACAGATGGGAGAACAACTCCTGTCTTGGCACAGCTACTATGGTAGAAGTTTCCACTAAAATAAAAGCATGCAAGTAGCATAAAGGCTTGTAAGATGATCAGTGAAAAGACCACTTTGCAGCAGCAAGAAAATTAAATTGTATGAACTTTTTAGCCCTGATGCTGTCTACAGTCAAAGATATTAGTTCCCTAACAGTGCCTTGAACTTCTTACATAGTCAAAGCAACTTGGCCCAAGAGCTACTACTGCTGCTACTTTGGCAACAACAATAGCTATTTTCTAGTATGAATGCAGTCCTGCAGTTCAGGTTTCCAAATCCCCCAGTCTGAGAGTTGCTAAACAATACACTAATCCCCAGAGAGCGCCTGCAGGAACTGATATTTGTACACTTTGAAGAAGTAAATTTCTCTTTATCCAATTTCTGAAGCTTTCTGAATACAAAAAAAAATAAAAAAATAAATTAAGGTCTAGAAATCAGTGATTGAGGAAGGCATTTTTCCTCTGGCTAATCCAGTTTATAGAAAAGATGGTTGCTTTGTGATCCTAACTACTTCCATGGATTTGTTACACTAGCCTTATTTTTCCTTCCACTTTCGTAGAATGCAACTCCAGAATTATACTTCAGGTTACTGATAAAGCTAGATACTCCCCCTCTTCATGGACTGATCACGGGAGCAAATGGCTCTCTAATCATTTTAAAGACACTCCTTGTCATAGCAAATGCTGTCACATAAAGAATTGTCCCAGGATTTTGTTCTACAGGGAAGTGAAAATATAACCTGGAGGGATGATTAAATCTTCTCTCTTCCTAGATAGCTTAAAGTACTACTTTAAAGACAGATACCCTAAGCTAGACATCTGTTCAACCTTTCAGAGTAACCAAAGCAGCACTTATTTTACTTAAGGGTTCCAGAAAAATAACATATTTTACTTAGGATATCTATGTATTTTCTGGTTTTCAGCAAAATACTTACCTGAAATCATTTCAGGGTGCCAAAAACACAGGAACTGAGCACACAGAAGTCCTGGTGATCAATTCAGAAGATGTGGCACAGGACAGAATGTCTGAGGTAAATTTTGCTCTTATATGAATTAGTGGTTCTAGGCTTCTTCAGTAGAGATTGGAGACACAGTCTCATCTGCAGATACTCTCATCCAGTCCTACATTGTGATGAACCGCCTTCTGAAAGGGTCTTTCTCTCATTTTTTCTTTTTTTTTTTTTTTTTTGGCCCACAGAGGGGACACGGGGTTAGACAAAACACATACCCCTCCCAGAGCTAGTCTTAAATTAAATAGGTCTTCATTTTACAATCCAGCTAGATTGTAGAGCCAATGATTGGCTTAGCCAAGAAAGAACATTCCTGAGAAATGAAAGCAAAGGTGGCAGCATGAACCAGAGCAGCAATAGCCCTTTGTATTCACAAAAACACTATGGCTGTTTCAAAAAGCATAGGCACATGAAGCCTATTCCAAATTAAGATAATAAACACACTAAACTTTCAGGAGATGCATTTCTTAATCGCTGGTAAGGCCAGTCTGCTTTTGAAATACTGAATAGCTCTGTCAATCTTGTCTGACATCCTATAGGTTGAGAAGCTCACTTCTCTGACAGACTACAAGCATCTGCTTAGTTGCCAGACCCTGAGCTCTCTGAGGCACTCTCTGAAGCAGTGGGAGATTCAAACAGCATTGCCAGTGTGACACTACAGCAATGGAACTTCAAAATGCTCTTCTTTCAGTAGGCTTCTTTCTGGAGGGGTATACTAGCAGAATGTTAGCTGTAACTGGCCTTCAGTACTTCAGCTTCATCCGTAACATAGGGACAATAATTTCTACCCTATGCTGCTTTAATCTGCAGTTTATAAGTAGCTATGTTTAAGAAGAAAAATTGCAAATGTTCCTCTTCCTACAGTCGGAACAACTTTAAAGTAGAAGAAGCATCTTGCTAATAGCATTTTACAGACAGTATTCAATGGGAATGTCAGGGACACTCTGAATGTCAGGGAGCAAAAATATAATAGACTCATCTCTACAGAAAGACAAGGAAGTGGAGAGACACGAGATCAAAATCTGAGTCAGTTGGAATGACGGAGATATTGTTCAGAAAATGTCAACTATTTTTCTTGGGATATATTAAGCGTGTAGAGTTTTTCTACTTGTGCGGGGGTTGGTGGTTTCCAGGAGAGGAGTTGGGTTATCTTTCCTCAAATTAGGAGTTTTCTTCATTCTACATTATGCAAAATGTAAAGGAGTTCACAGTTTTTCAAAACTGGAAACCCAAAAGGCTTGCAAGAAAAACACTTCCATTAAAAATACACTTTCATTAAAATATTTGGTTGGGGGTGTGAAAGGCACTAAAATAACATTGTCAGAAATACACTGAACAACTTCATGAGGTGAACATTTGGGAAAATTAGTGAAAATAAAAACTTGAAAGAAACAATACTGAAACAGACCTTGGATGGATGATAGCAAGAGCCTAGAGTGAGAAATAACAGAGGGTTTGCAGGTCAAAATACTGGCCTGAATCTCTCACGTGCTTCTCAGTGACATATCTAGGAGAAGACACAGTTAGAACGTGTTAATAAGGGTTTATATCTAAGCTACTGGCACCTGGGAGAAGGCATTCAGCTGCCCACAAATCTGTGCAGGCTATTAGCTACAGACAGGAAGAAAGTCTTTCTTATCTATAAAAAAGCTTCAGCTTTTTATTCAGGAAAAAAGTAAACACCAAATACTACCCATAAAACCCTACAAGTTCAAATAAGGAGAAAAGGTTTCAGTTTGGGGGTTTATCAAAACACCAAATTTTAACAGGAAATTTCCTACCAGCTGAAGTGTGATCGAAGATAAGAACCATTTTACAGATAAAGTCCAGATTAACAAAACAGTCTGGAAAGATTACAAAACCAGAGGTTATGAACATGAGTGAAAATGAGAAAAGCAAAATGAAAACTAAGTTCCAGGGAAAACATACTGATAGTGAGCTAAGACACCTGCCCATCATTTTCTCCAGCCTTGAAAGCCCCAGATGAGCACATGTATTAGGGATTTCCCAAAGTCCACATTGAAAACATAACCTGCTAGCAACCAATACTATTTTAAAACTAAGGGGCTGTACTATGCCTTCTAAGTGCTGCAAAACCTTCAGTAAAGCTGTGGATGATCCATCACATGGTGCATGTAATACTGCAAAGAAAAAGACTTAAGAAGCACCATGGAGAGAACAATTCTACTCTAGAGGGGAGATGGATGGGGCAGTCAATAAATCCTTTTCCACTGTAACTTCTGTAATTAAGCAGAACACATTGCTCATTCTCATGATTCAAACATAATCCTGCTGTTGTCTTGAATGTACAGGATTTGCAGATTCTAACTGTTTTAATGACAATGCACCAAAGAAAGCTTTTTCCTTGCTTTCCCAGACAAATCCAGAGTCCACATCAGGAGGGAAAGAAACCAGCGGCGTGTGAGGGATTTTGGCCTTCTAATTATCTTTCCAATTCTAGCATATTCCTTTGTTTGAGTTTTACTTAAACAGCTTTAAAGCTGGAGCTAAGGAGGGAGGGAGTGAGGGGAGGAAAGGAAAAGAACACACCACATTTTCTGTTGCAAAGAGAGATGCAAAAACCCATCTAATACCATGCAGCTTTACTAACTCCAACATATACTAGCAGAGATGCATGCATCTATTAGAAAGTAGGTACAAAACCAGAGAATGACAACACTCTGCCTTCTGCTAATGAGTATTTACCAGTGCTAGCCTTTGCTAACAGATGTTCACGGTATCCAACAAAAGCAAAGCCCTGAACATACTTACCATCACATTAATGGTTCTCCTGAACTCATTTTATTTATCTTTTCCAGACCTGACCAAGTTTTGCCCTTTCCTCTTCTTCCTAACTTTCAAATGAGCCAAACTGGATCTTTGATGGTTTTTAGGGGTTTAATAGTCAGGCTCCCTAAGTTCCATAGCTCCAGGATTCCCACAGCAGCAACTTCCACTGAAGTCTGCCCAGCTCCATGACCTGTTGCCTCTTCTAAGTGATTGTAGCATCAATGACTAGGGATGGAGGGGAAGAAAAGGTCTGTCTTAGTCATGCTGAAGCATGAGAAATTCCAGAAACAGCGTGTCATAGAGAGACAGTTGGTAAACACCAATGTGCTTTGAGACCTTTTGTTGATTCCTGCAGGTCTTCTCTCTTGCTATACAGACAGAAATTTTAAGATCTGTTTACTGGGAGTTTCACCTATAGGATACCCTATCTTTAATAGCACCCATAATCCACTGTCCAAAGAGCAAATTATCTTCACGCTTTTCTGTTCCCTAGTGAAAGTGTAGAAATAAGGATTTTCCCTTATATTTTTCCTGCTTACTGTACCACAGAAATGGGAAATCTTTTCCTTAGCGAGAGTCAAGAGTTCTTTCTAACACCTTTGGCCAAATACATTTTAATGCCCCTGATAATAGTGTAGGTATGCTACAGCATAGAAAACTAAATGGTTATAGGCCACATACAATTGGATGGCACGCTTCTCCTGGACCACAGACCAGGAATTTTCCATCCTTGTTTGTTTGTAAGACAGATGAGGACTTGCTGTAATGGAAAACACTGTTTTGCTTCTAAAAAGTATCAATAGAAAATGAAAGATTTGACGTCTTCGAGAATAGAGAACTCTCCACCTGCCACTGTCAAGGAGTTTGCTCGCTGAGGTTCAGTTGTTTAGGAGCTGCACAAATATTTTAAGTAAAATGTATGGCATTATCTTTTCTTTTGAAAGTTGGCTTAATCTGATCGATAAACTATCACAGCTATGATTCACAGAAAAAAATTCTCTTGAGGCAATATCACAAAGTGATAGGCTCTTCTAAGATCTTATCCCAGATTCTCCATGACTCCCTGTGAATGCAGGATGAAAGCAGATACTGATACCTCTAGAAATGATTTAGATAGTCAGTAATTCTTCCACTTGAATGGTAAATGCAAAGAATTTCTGCTTAGAGAGTGCTAAGATGATTAAATGTTATTAGGGAGCCTTTAGGTAACTTACTTGAGAAAGCTGCAAGTGATTTTTGGAAGCACTGAAGAAGAGGCAGAAAGGAGCCATCGTGTTGTGATGGCTCTGCAGCCAGCAAGGCAGAAATTCTTGCTACTCTGGGAGGAGTTTCTCTTGAGACCATCAGTGCCTTCAGCTTGAGAGGGGCAAGACTTTTGCTCCACTTCCACTGTGAGCCGATACCCAGCAGTACTTTACTGCCTGCAAAGACTGCTGAAATGACATTTGAGAGGCTTGGAAAAACACACAAAGTTGAGAAAACACCTGTTTCTGGAGCCTAGACAGTGCTAAAAGAAAAAAGGACCTCATACTTTCTTTATCCTCCCCCCAATGGATACACAAAACATCTCTGAGTCCGCTGCTCTAAGCCTCATTTATTTGTTCCTCAGTGCAGAATAAATTGCATACTCCTCATGGAAGGCCACTGCACTAACTCACATGCATCATCTTCTCTTGCTATCAAGAGCAAGACATCAAGGCAATTTATGCACTGAGCCCCAAAGTGCAGCCTAAACTTGATTTACCTTCTCTTGTGCCAGCTGCTGATTCCGGATTTCTGCAGCTGCACAAGGCAATATCTCACCTGAAGCTTTTCCCATAGGAGCATCACAGAAAGCCAAGAGGCACAGAGGACTACCCTAAGTACACCCATCTAGTGCTGCTTTTACCCATTTCCTCCCTCTTAATTCAAGAAATCTCATCTGAAGACAAGAGATTACAAACTCCTCATACCTGTGATACCCTTTTTGTGTATTGGCACCTAACACCTCAGATCTCAGCTGGAATTTTTCTCACTGTAACTAGTACTCAAAGTTGGGCTGGCAGACTGCAGAAAACCACAAGCTACTTTCACTTCACCTAAAGATATCATCAATCCCATGCAAATGAGGGACAGATATATTTGTTTATCTACACAAGCAAGGATTTTAAATTCAAAGGAAGTGACATTAATTCAGATAATACACAACCACTGTGCAAAATTATGTGCTGAGTTGCTGCCATTACTCTTTCACTAATCTACAATATGCAGAAACTGTGAATTTAATGAGCTTCATAATTATTTTGTTCTCAAAATTCCTTCCTTTTTGGCAATGACGTTATTTCAAATGGTATTTTTTACGCCATGTCCTAGTCAATCATGTCAATTTTCTGAAAGACGTACCTCAAGTAAAATAGTAAAACCCAGAAAGAGGAGGAGAGGTTGATTTATCTCAAGGACTTTGCACCTTAAATAGTCAGTAAAATATTAAACATCCCTATCAATAACAGGTGGACCGTATTATAAGCTTCCTCATAACTGGAGTTCTTAGGAACAAACTGACATCTTCCTGAAAAGGTGTTAAGAATTTCATTTAATCCTTTTTATAGTGGTGACCATCAATCTATCTTAATGTTTATTGGAGAGAAAATAATTGTCTTTTCTTTTTGGCAATGCTATTTCATTATACGCAGTAGGATAAATAACTACAATTCAAAGCAAAATGAGATGAAAATGTCCCCGTATATTTTCCCTGGGCTTCTTTTCTTCTTCTTTTTTAATTTCATGATAAAAAATTATAATTAAATTAGGTTTGATTCTTATTTAAATGCGCATCTTAAAGTGAAAGCAGAGAAATTACTTCCGTTTTCAAAGTTGTTATATCCCAATTGATCTTCCACACATTGGCATTATTATCTGATTCTGAAGATATATGCATATATCAAAAGCTGGAGCCATCTGTCTTAATTCTATGTAATTTCATTACATATTCATCATTTATCTAGTCTGAGTATGTGACATGAGACCCTACTGACTAGCAATTCTATACTTATTATCACTTCACACTGTGTTTGGATGGACACAAGGCTGTCGACTTCCATTAATCTACTTTTGATGTAAAAATCATCATCTTGGGATAAGCCTCAGAGCTCCTGCATAATCAGGCCACACTGCTACGTAAATGAAGACACCAGCATTTTTATAAAAGAGCCTGCAGCATTTATTCCTGCTTGTCTTTCACAGTATGCAGATGTCACCCTGCAGATGCATCTGAGGAATGGAAGTATAAAAATCTCCGCAGATTGGCACACCTGGGTATATGCAGGCACACACTGCCCAGAGGTTACTGTGACCCTGCCAAGTGTGACTCTCATGAATGTGGAGATGGGCAGGAGTTAATGGATGCAAGGAGGGGTTTTCTAACTTCAGTTACAATTGCTGGAAGGTCCAACATAATTACAGAGTAGGGGCTGCATCAACCCACTGCAAAGCTAAAGGTGTTTAACTTCAGCCTGTCAGAGTAACTTGAAACTGCTTGTTCATTTCAGAATGGACTGTGGAGAAGCTGTTGTCTGTATGACAACGTGTGTATGTCTTTTGACATACATATGTTGTGACATATGACATATATATATGTCTTTTGAAAGCTTGATAGTGTAACCAACCATCTCTCCAGAGAAGTGGTCACAACACCAAGCATGACAGAGTTCAAGAGTTGTTTGGACATGGTGTGACTCGGGGATGGTCCTGTGAGGGGAGCTAGACTTTATGATCCTTGTGGATCCTTTACAACTCAGCATATTCTGTGATTCTGTGATCTTCTCAGCCTCTCTAGTTGAATAATGCAGCCATTGCTTTTGCTCCATGTGAGCTTCAAAAGGGAGAGACTCTGGGGAGAGACAGGCTGTGAGATAGATTCTCCCTGTTCAAGCAACTGGGACCAGCCTGGACTCCGCATGCTTTCCCTGTTCATCTACTGCATTGAAACAAAGGTAGAGATAACAAAAGATGGTTCATTATTCATGTGGACCAGAATTCAGATTTTGAAAATTAGGTAAAGCAAAGGTAACAACTGCACAGACAATTATTTGTCTACTTCACATGAATTTACTTTGATTGTATCCAATTCCAGGTTGCCAACTCTCTTTGTGAATGTTTTAGTGAATGCGCTACCAGGCAAGAGTATGTGCTTAAACCTATGGTTACTGCAGAATACTTAAATAAGTGGAATTTCTTTTTTGTTGAACATGAATATTCACACTGGAAATGTCATTTTAAGAAGAATCAGGCTCATCCTATCTGGAAACACAAAGAGAGGCTGTGATTTGTCTGTCAAAAGGATATATATCAAAACATGTCTCAAACTGCACATTAGGCACACTTGAAATTTATGAAGCATCCACAGGGATGGTAAGAGACAGGATTTTATTCCCAATGGCTAACTATCAGCTCTGCTGCTTTTCAGAAATTGGTTTTCATTGCTGTTTTCCCATCAGTTAAATGGGGATGAGAGCACTCACCTTCATCTGCAAATTGCTCTGATCTCTACCAGGCAAAAAAGTTCTGTATCACAAATCAACACCGGTAACAGTCAGCTCAGTTACAAAAGTGACAAGGACTGATTAACTCACGAGCAGAAAAAAAGGGCTGCAGTTGACAAATGCACCTTGTCACTAACCAGAGGTCTGCTTGAATAGTTCAGTGCACTGAGACAGAGCCTAAACTCCCAGGACAGCTATTGAACCCACTGGGCAGATACTTGCAGTGACTGGCGCTCTCATGCTGCTGGGTCCAGGGATTTGCACAGAGAAGGAGAGTGCACAAGTTTACATGTGGTACATTCACACTCCACTTGATGGAGCCTCACCATCTATCTTCATGCAGACAGACTTCATGCTGAAGCTTCTTACACAGAAGAATCATAGATTCAGAGAATATTTTAAGTTGAAAGGGACCCACCAGGATCATCAAAGTTCAACTCCTGGGCCTGCACAGGACAGCCCCAAGAGTCACACCATTTGCCTGGGAGTATTGTCCAAATGCTTCTTGAACCCACACAGTCTTGTTGCTGTGACCACTTCCCTGGGGAGCCTGTTGCAGTGCCCAACCACCCTCTAAGAGAAGAACCTTTTCCTGATATCCAACCTAAACCCATCCTGACACAACTTCAGGCTATTTCCTCGAGTTCTGTCACTGGTCACCACAGAGAAGAGATCAGTGCCTGCCCCTCTGCTTCCACTCCTTACAAGGAGGCACAATACATTCAAATATGTGGAAACTGTGACTGGGAAAATCTAAATGATGCTGAAAATAGTGAGAGAGCCTGCTCCAAAACCACACTGCGGGGAGTCATGACAGCTCTCTGAAAGCATTAGGTCAGCAGTGAAAACAAAATTCCATCATCATCTATGCTAGATGGATGTGATCCAAAAACTAGGACTTGAGTTCCACAAGAAACATTACCTGATTTTGCACAAGTTGGTTGGATGTGGTGGGATGTGGCATGACTAGATATGTACAAGTATTAGGTGTTTGATCCCAGAGCTCAGTCAGGGAAGACAGTGCTACAGGGTGAAACCCATCACCATGCCCAAAGCAAATGGGCTGTTGGTGTGGAAAGCAGTGTGGGGCAGCTTACAGTCCTCAAGGTAGCTCTGAGCCTGCTAATGCATGTGCGCAGGATGAAGGGGCTCAGAGCTCCCTAGATCTACACCAGCACTGCCAAGAGACCTCATCTTTGCAGTCAGCTCTGACAGAAGAGCAGACAATGCTGGCTTGGGGCTTCTCAGCACCACAACACACTGTGCAGTCCACAAATGCTGCAAATCACTTGTATGCCTTGGATGGGTAAGAATTTTCTCACCCACAATCTTTCTAAAACCAACTTCCTGACCACTGAAAGCCATTAAGCACTCCATTACATCACAAATTAACTGTAACAGTGTGTTCAAGTGCTAGTTTGGATAACTGAAGTACTTTTCCTTTCCTTTCTGTATAGGGAAATTGTTCTTTTCTGTATTTTCCTAGTCTTACACAGTTCCACTGAATGGTGCTATTCGGCCAAATAACGGTTGCCTTTACCTTAGCTCTTTAGCTAAATTTTCATGACTGATCAAATTCTCGTCTGGTTAAGAGGGGTTTCACTGTTTTTGCAAAATACATTGCAATTCTGACTCTGAGTAAAGCATATTCGAACCATTAAATTATTTAACTCAAAGATCTGGTTCCCTTTAGTTTAGCCCACTTGTGCCCATGAATTTCAACTGCATTTTAAATGTTCTTCCTTTACCGAAGTCATGGATTCTGGCAATGAGCCATCCTGTAACTATAACATTTAGACATGCGTTGGTCAGAATTAGGAAGGGAACATGTGCCAAGCACCATCAGAAAGTTGGTAATTTGTAATTGTGACTGCTAGTGCTCATCTTCTATTTGATTGCAATCCAAAGGTTTCTTTTTCCTCTTCACCAAGCATTCCTGTTAGTTCTGATAATTATAGCGAATACTTCCTAAAAATTAAGCCACCTACACAAATCTGTCCCCAAAATAAGTGCTGGAAGCAAACTATAACTAACATCTCCCCATTACTTCATGGGTGTCTGTATCGTCACTAGATTTACGTTCTAATGCTACATTATTACCTATTACCATAGTTGTTAAAACCTTACTTTTCATGCTAATGAAAATGATGAAAGACAGGGGGTTTGACATAAATACTGTAATAAGAACCATATTAATGTGACAGACGATTGCTCCTCTGTGACAGACTATGAAATCCTGTGCAAGAGTTACAGAAGGTTCATTTACATGTCTGCTCATCTATCTCTCCCTACAGAGAAGCAAGGGACTCATGCTCAATACTGGAATGGGATGAGAATCAGAAGTTGGCTTAAAGGCACAAATGGTCATCTTAAAAAGAAATGCATCTGTCCCAGTTAGTTAAAGCAGCCAGGAGTGGTTCATCACTGTGTGGGTGTAACCCAAACTGTGTATTCTATACCCTCTGTGCCATTCCCCAGAAACTGTTAACGACAGGCCATTTGCAGCAGCTGCCCAGAGCACACCTGACCCCTCAGGCTATAAGCTGGGTGTTAAGAGGCCTGTGAGATAGGAGGATGTTCCTGTCCTCATACCCAGGACTCACAATCACCCATTGTGGAACTCCCCACCCTGGGGGAGGGGCTGGGCATTCCTGCCTGAACCTGGGTGTATATAAGCTGGGAGTCTGGACACTTCTGACTCCACTCCTGGGAGCCAGGCAGGAGGACCAGAACCTTGACTGGACTGCGGCCACCATCCTCGACCGGACTGCAACCACCGCTCTCAACCAGACTGTGAGCCCCAGTCTCACCAACAGGTTTTTCCTATTTTTACTTCGGACTCAGGGGGACCACGCGGGGCTCGGCTGGTGGCCAACGAACACCACTGTGTTCGTGCCCCAGGGCACTGAGTGTTGTGGGTTAAAAAACCAACTGTCTGCAAAATTGTATTTATTGTATTATTTTCATTA
This sequence comes from Cephalopterus ornatus, assembly GCA_013396775.1. Classification (NCBI taxonomy): domain Eukaryota; kingdom Metazoa; phylum Chordata; class Aves; order Passeriformes; family Cotingidae; genus Cephalopterus; species Cephalopterus ornatus. The sequence goes on from VZRE01005081.1 coordinate 204,689, forward strand.
AATTGTAATTCTGACTTAAAATCTCTTTGAGTTGGGTTCATTTCTCCTGCTGGCTTACCTTTAAACCAACACAGCATCCCAAGGCATACTCTTCCTAAGTGACCATAAGTATAAAATGTCAAGTATGGGATCTAAGATCAGACTCCTAACACCTCTTTTCAGGCATCTAATTACACATCTCTAGGCAAAACTTCCAAAATTTAAGACGAAAGCAGAACTACCAGCAAAATGGTATCTGTGCTCCTAAGACACATTTGTGCTCCTGTTTTGAATCTGCAGCTTTTTTTGTTCACTAAATCTGACACAAGTGTTGCCATCTTCCAGGCATGGTATGCCACCCAAGTTCTTTCCATGGCTCTCCTAAGTAATTTTCACAGGTTACATGTGTGCTCTACTTCTGAGAAACAGGGCCTGACCATCCTCAAAAGAGAGACCTGGGTAACAGGTAAAAAAGGGAACCAAGATAGTCTTATATTCCCAACTATGCATGACCAGGAAAAGGGCACTGAAAGGCGAGCCGCAACCACCTATTGGCCATCTGCCTTTTGGAGTACTCTGTGTAGTCACAGAAGATATAGAGATACCATCATGTCAAACACCAATCTTTTTGCTGATCACACTCAAGTTTTTTGTCAGTTTTGACCCCATTGATTTCAGCCCAACCACTGACTTGGATTAGAAGATCGTAATTTTACTCCAACTCACACTGCTACCTGATCTGCTACAGTCACAGTAACTGTGACAACATGACTGGTGCTAGAGGCAGACTACTCCATCATGAGACAACAATTCTGCCTACCTACTCTTAAAAAAAACCAAAAACAGCAACAAAAAACCCACCACCCCCAAAAAACCACAACAGCAACAAAAATCCAACATCCCAAAAATCCAGACTTGTTTCTATTTGGTTTCTACCAGTATAACATTTTAGCTACAGAAATAGTCATTTTCCTTTTAGAGTCTCTCTCCTTGCAAAGAGAAAGAAAAGAGCAATCATATAGCTAATTTATTATTAAAACTCTAATCTACTGATAACAGGCAGACAAAGATTGCTTTCCCCATTTTTAACAAAGTAAACACAGTATCTGTGAGAGGAACTCTCTGAAGGTTCCTTGTCTTTTCCCATCTTTGCTGTCTCTCTATCCCCTCTTGCTTTATTTCAATTACCTTTCTCTAACTTAGCTATATTAGCATACTTTTCTGCACTTCAAATCTTCACGTGTTTGTTCTTTGGCCCGCCTTGAGCAGGTGGCTAGGACTGATTTCTAATATGTCTTGAAAGGTGAATTTATTATTTTTCTCAGTGAGGAAAGTAACTAGAAAAAGAAAAAAAAAAAAAAAAAAAAAAAAGAGGTTCTCTCTCATTTGTTTCTTATCCTTGAAAAACCAAATGAAGCGAAATTTCTAAGGCTGCTTGTGGCATCACCTTTCACTCTACGGTTTAGCACATTTTACTTTAGCAGCAGTTCAAAAGTTCACTATCCTACATCTGATGCCTTCTGCTCACTACACATGTCTGCAATACAGCAAGAAGTTAAAAACATTAAAATATTACAGCACACAGGAACACCCAGATCTCATAAAGCATGCTTAAGCTGAAACACCCTCACACAAAATTCCCGCATACTCATTTGCTGTGTAACACATGATCATTTAAAGTTGAAGTTTAAGCTTTTCTGGTTTTCATCTACTTTCACCAAACATGTTTGTATTTTTAACATTTCCTCTGCAGGGTGCCAGGTCTGAAATTTTAATGTTTGTGAAAAGGGGCAGAGGCAAAATATTTAGCAATACACTAGTATCTTCTGAGATGCTAGCAAAACTCTCAAAGACTGTCAGTGGGGTTATGAGATGCAATACATACTGTATCCTTCCAACACCCTGAGGACAAGCACCGAGAACTTGGCCCCAACACTGTCAGCAAAAGAGTTTTTTCTAGTATGGCTTATTAGCACTATTTATATGAAATCAGATAGGTAGGAAAGCCTAACAAGTATGCTGCAAGTATGCAGCAACCGTGTCATGAAACAAGAATGGAAACTGAGCTATGATTACAGGAATCTGCATGCTCAAGGTCACAGAGAACATCCTCAGATATTGGCCACCCAGCTCACTCTCCAGTGCTTAAACCATAAGGTCACGTGCCTTGCATAAAGAGTCACATTGCGTGTGTTAAATATTGTATTTGTATGGCGCCTTTCCTTCTAGTCTATTATTTTTTGAGTACAGAATATACTGTCTTTCATGTCATGTGCTTGTCTTCTCTATGGGATGCTGCAAAGTCAGCAAGCTTTGATAAAGCTGTGAAGTAAGGACCTTTGCATGACTGCAAGGGTTAGTGTGGGACTCCTGACTCTTGTGCTCTGGGGAACAGAGACCTGACAATGATTTATTTGTCAGTGCACTACACTGACAGCCAAATCAGCCAGAGAGCAAGTAAGAAATAAAAGGGCAGAGGGAAAATATTTGGGTTTGAAATTGTTCTGAAAATTTCTCATAAAAAAAATCAATTACAAACCAAAAAAATGTTGTGTATGTCTAAGGCTACGTACACTGGCCTACAGCAAGGAGCAAAGTCATTTATCTTCAAGGCAGTGGTCACAGACAAAAATAGGAATGCCCTTTTTTTTCCCCCACTTGAAAATCCTAAGCAAATTGAGTTGCTAATTTGATTTCACAGCTTTCCAGAAACCACTTAAATTATTAGTCCTATAGGTTTGTAATACCAATCTTCAAACTGCTTCCAAGGCTCCCTTCTCAGACAAGTTCTGTGTTGTGAGTTTAATATTGCAACTGAAAAAAAAAAAAAAAACAGCTCAAAAATAACTTCAGAAAATAGCAAAGAGGAGGAATGCTGCTTGTGGAAAGCAGAAGCCACAGCAGACTAAGGCTCAACTCCTTTGAAACATTCAGCAAATCATTTTCTCAATTTTCAGCCACTCTGAGTGGGTACTGACTGCATGCCCTTTCAGACATGGATCTGACTCTCTGCTTATAGAGATGGGGAAATAATGGATTCTAGCATCCTTTGGAAAATTAGAAATAATAAAAAAGCTTGTCTTAGTGGGGGAAGCAACACAGACAATGTCTCTCCATCTCTGTCTTTTCAATGATTTCAGCCTCACCACTGAACCAAGCATGGTGAAAGGACGTTTCTGCTCTAGTCAGCACATCGCACATCTCTGCCAAACACCTTAACCCCTGTTTGCTCTCTGCTTATGTTCTGGAGCTCTTTAGAAAGAAATAGAACTAGGAGTAGTGATTTTCTCCTTTTTAAAGCAAAATATTAAACCAGCATAGTATTATTTCTTAAAAATTAGTAATACTTACTAGGAGATTGACATTATTTACCTGATAAAAAAATTGTCTTCTTAATTTTCAATCAAAAGACTTATATAATGTGTAAATCAATGCAGCAGTTATATTTCTCATTATCAGTTCTTCTTAAGCTACAATTTCAAGCATCAACAGACATGACTCAGTGTTTATCCTTCCAAAGCACAGGAGCTAAAGCTAGAAATGACCCATGCAAGAACCTTAAAGAAGGATTTTCCCTGAAAAATGGTCACATAAAATCAGGATCTTATTCAACAAATTGGTTCACCTCATGTATTCAGGCACACCTGCTCATTTTCTTAGGAAAAACTGACTTTTTATCACTATTCTCTAACAAGTATTGGCACAGCTCCCCAGGAATGAACTATCTATTCTTTCCTAGAATCACATGAATCCTTTGTATTTTTCTATCCATTCCCATGCTGCAAACTACAACTATTCCAAAATTATAAATTAGGTTGTAAAATTAAGAAACTTGCTTCAAAAAAAAAAAAAAAAAAAAAAAACNAAAAAAAAAGAATCCAGAGGATAAGAAAAGAAAGAAGTAAAGAATTAAAGTCCTTCTTGCTTACCTTTTTTTTATGTTCAGTATAAGGTCATTTCCAAGCATCTCTTTGGGGGCTACAGACTTCGTTGACTTGATTCAGAAAGACAAAATCACAAGGGGAAAAATTACTGCTAGAACCATGATAAATTCAGGAGAGAAGAGAACTCTGCTCAGAGCAGTATATACCCGAAGAGGCCTGATCTGCTGATCCTGGAGCTATATTTAAGTGCGGCACTGAACAAGTAACTTTCAAGGCACAGACACATGTTGTGAAGGAAACCTGCTCCTGTGATGTGGCCTATGAAAATCAATGAGCTAAGACAGCTTCTCAAGGTAAAAAACTTGGTCTAGTATTTCGCATCTACAAAATTTTCACCCCTAAATGACGGTGCAGAGACAATCAGGTCCGAACTCAGCTTTCCACTGAAATTTAAAGTCTAAAATAGCAGTCTGGGCACTATACACACAGAAGGAAGAGCATCTCCTCAGGGTCAATTGCCTTTCAAATGTCCTCTAAATATCTCCCTACCTTCTGTGAGCAGCTGACCTGTTGAGAGAAAGAGAGGTGTGATGGCTTCAAGCCTCGTTGCTTTATAAACGCAACTTATAGTAAAATCTACTGAAATCAACACAATCAGGAGCTTACCTTTCATAGCAGATTTTTCTGTGCATAGAAATACTGTAAAATAAACCTTTTTTTGATGTGAAAACTGCTTATATAAAAGGTAAAATCACTATGTTTATATCCAGGTCATGACAGAATAATGTATTTGACTAAAATAGTTACAGTAAATTTTTACACCATAAAATGTTCTGCACATCAGACAGAACCATAATTTCCTTCCCTTTCATATTTGTGAACTTCAGTATGGAAGCTAAAAAGCAAGCCGTTTGAACAGATGTGGTGTTGATGGGACTCTGCTCGTTCTAGAATTACACACTGTGCTATCATAAGTCAGCTGGGAGACTAAAGAAACAGCTTTCAAACTGAAATTCCTTCAGCATGCTGGGCAAAGTACAGTGTGGGATGTACAGTTCTTGTACCACATTTCTTTTTTTTTTTTTTCTTTAAATAGCGAAGTGTTTGTAACACAAACACACACACACAGAGAAAAGCCCCAAGAGATGCAGAACCGTGAAGAGCAATATGAAATAGTTTCTGCTCAAGGCATCAATGAGCAATTTCCGTCACCTTCACTTAAAAATGGGAAAAGTGTAATCCCACTGAGTAGAAATATGGAAATATCTCCACTACTGGTGAAATAACTGCAAGACTACTCTCTCCATACAGCAACAGATCTTTCAAATGATACCTCAGCATTTTCATTAAGCATAGTTAACCTACACAACTATTTATGTTATATGGTACCTAAACTTTCCAGCTGACAGTCAGATTGCCCAGTGCTGTCAGTGCACAAAGATGGGGCATAAACTTTGGTTAGCATGGCCCCAAAACTGGAAAATTGTGAAAATTCCCCAAAAGTCAGGATTATCAGGATTTCTAGGTGGGCACTGCACTGGTGCAAACTTACAACAACTGGACAAGTACAGAGGGTGTGGACATGGTCCTCATTTCTAATAATGAGTGCATTGTGGTGACCTGCCTCATTTGCTTCCAATGACTTGGACGGAGATTTTTTTTTCACAAAAACTCAGAATGTTAAAATCACTATTAAATTTCTCACTGTATCAGAGGATTTGTCTCAGAAGAAAATCTGTGAAAACTGTACTTTGGTTTGTAAACCCTTATTATTGTAGGGTTAGGAGGAATTTTCCATCTTAACATATAATTAAACTTAATGGAAAATATTTAATTAAATTAAGAAACATGAGAAAATTCCCTCAGGCAACAAGATCCGTGATTACAGTGTTGCAGTAAGCCTAAACAAGACTTAACATATTGTAGGGCACACAGGGCCAAAGCTTTTGGGCTATTTTTAACATGTTGCAGAACATTGTAATTAGAAATAGGAAATGTTAAATATACTCATGCCAGGTTCACACAGAGAATCTCATCAAGTAATAATTGAACAGTTTCCGCTACTACAGGGTGATATACGCTCAGTTTTATGAAAACACCAGCCTACGTCATTGGCATCTGGATTCAGACTTTGGGACCTTGGAATTTCTGGATAGTAAGAACAGGGGAGCAGGCTTGTAATTTTTACAAACAAAATAGCTCCAAACAGAGAGTCCACTAGCTTCCTAACACTCAGGCCCATCTCTTAACACTAAGAAAGTTCTAAATTTCAACTCTATGATCTCCTGAAATTTCTGATATATGTACGTTAGAGGTAAAAATGCCTAATAACTGTGAGATGGAAAGGAAATTGTGAAGTATTTGAAAAGCAGTATAAGATTCAAAATCAGTAGGAGTTATTAAAGTATTCTTAAAAAAAACTAAGCAATCACATTATAAACAGATGGATATATAACAAAGTCAATAATAAACAGAAAATTTACAGATAAAAAGGTCTGACCAAGAATTCCTGTAAGGCAACAGGTTTCCCCTTGGGTCAAGTGGGTAAGTTTCCCCTGATAAAGGCTGACATAGCTTCACTAACACTACAGCTTTCTGTCCTCAAGTCCTGTGGATTGCATACAGACCTAATGACGTTTCATCTTCACCATGTTACATGCTGAAATCATCTAGGAGCCACTAATTTCTGTGGTGACTCAAACCACCACCACACCAAATTAAAAAACCTCAGATAACCAAAAATATATCTGAAACCTAAGCAAAACGTTTACAACAGCAAATATACATTTAGCACAGAGATAATCAGAGATTTTTATGCCACTGAAAGACTGCACACACTAGTGCTCTACAAACTACGTAAGTATTGCCAAGCAAAGCTATTTCTATAAAGCCCTTGGTCTTTTAAGGGCAATCGTTGATCTCTCATTTCACCAGAATTCTTCTTTCTCTGTCATTTCACAAGTAGTCATGAATCACCACAACATCAAACAAACCCCCTACTGTACTAAATGCAAAGATAATAAAAGGAAGAGCATTTTAATGAGACACATAATTATACTGTACTGTAAAATTCCTGAACAGTTTCTTTTGATTTTTTTCATTTGCTCATCTTTCTCCTGTAATCTGTTGTGCGTTTGGGTTTGGTGGTTTTGGCTGCTTCCCTTAAACAGTCTGCTAGAAGAGCCTCCCACTCTGGGAACTACCTTTTTCTGTGCAGGAACCTATGTAGCACCACTTCTTCAGCATCAAGTGCTAAGGGCAGCTGACAGCGCGTGAAGGCACTTAACTCAAATGGACAAGTCTCCAAAATTATGAGTTGCTGTCAGTTCCTAGTGGATGGATAAACAGGGATGAAGCATAGGGAATATCTGCATCTGAAGACAGAAAAATTTTTGAAGTATTTTTGATAATCTATTCCTGTCTTCTCCTTTTACCACCTCCTCTTCTGATTTCCTACCTACTTGTTTCTTTTCTTCAACTGTGGTATGTAAATGAAAGGCATGTTAAAGCGTTAAGGATACATTAAGGTTTTAAAAGTACTTCATTTAAAAAGCAGTAGAATGTGTTTGCGAGGGGGAAAAGATATCTGTCATCTTTAAACAAGGATTTGCAATCATCAACTCTGGTTAAAATCTTACACTGAAGAGTTATCTGAATGTACAATAAGCAGGTACAATTATTTTATAACAATAAGAAGAGGGAGAATTAGATTTAAGGCCTGCCTTCAGCAAAAATATCCTAAGTAGTACAATTTTCTGCAGAATTACAGTTGCAGCACAAGCTGTGCTACTCAAAAGAACAGGTTAGCTCCTTTAGCTTTTAAATAAAAATACAATCATTTGTGTTCTTCACCTGGACAGATTCTGTACCCTTCGATCTTTTTCCTCATCCTATAGAACATTCAAATAGGAGGAAAAGTATGAATGCCTCTTGAACTTGGGACAACATGGTATCACAGAGTGTGCTGCAAAAGCCTGCTGGGTTTGAGCCTGCAGTAGTACTTGAGTGACAAACCCACTTCGCTCTCAGAAACTCTCTTCCAATTATAAAGTCTCAGGAGCAAAAAAAAATTAGCAAGCCCATCAGGTGTATTAACACTGTTTAGTACCTCCAGATCTTTTGAATTTTTAGACCTCAACAAAATGCACTGCACAAACTGACATGGTCAAATCATCACTTAAAGTCATACACTTAAAACATCACAGTTTGTACCCCCAAAGCTCTGCAGTCCTCTGTCCACATTAGGGGTGCTATGTGTATTTCTAGGGTGCAGTCAGACTTCCCAGACAGAGCTCAAGGTTTGGTGATGTGTACAGAGAACCCACATCAGGTTTCCACAGCACAAACCTGAGTTTGCTGCCACCACTTTCATGAGTGACATTTGACTAACATATTCTAACATCATATTTTGTAACTTGCAAAAGTTACAAAAAAGAAGAAAGCAGAGAAAAAAAAAAAAACAAGAAAGCAGCAGCATCTTCGTAAGAAAACAGATCTGTTCCTTGCCTCATAAAACCTTGGGCTTCTAAAATATTAACTTTACTTGACAGTATATTTCCAGTTTGTGCAGCTTTAAGCTTAACTGTCTGTCAGAAAATTATATAAGTCTGATTGCCCCTGTCAGAGCCAGATATGCTTTAGCTCTCAGACTTCCCAGAAATTATGCTGCTTCTCCTTTAGAGATGGAAGTGGTGTATTGCCAGTACAACCAGCATCTCATTATGGAGCCTGATGCAGTTAATGATGGTTTTGCACAACACTGCATTCATTTGGAAACACACCAACAGCAGAAGAGGCAGTAACAACAGCCACCTGACACACAAGGGGAGTGAACTTGGTGGTTCTGCTTGGAACCATGGAAGGTGGTGGGGGGAGATTTCTGAAAGGTTCAATTTGGCCAGACAACTGTCATTGTAAACTCAGAGCAGCTCCATCTGCTTAAATGGGGAAAATTCCTGGAGAGGGATCAGCTGAACCAAAGCACATTCTCATGGTGGCCACAACACAAACCATGGCCTCTTCAAAAGCTAGGCCTACAGAAGACCTCCACACATTGGCTAAAACCACTGCTGCTCTGTGGCAGGATCAATTTGATGGAACATTTGTCCTTCACGTAAAGTCAAGGCATGCTTGAGCATGTATATAAACCACACTAGGAGTTTGTCTCCTCCCTTCTTACTATGTTCATCACTGTATTGGCAGCTCTTTGATACGGAAACAGCTCAGTACCTGGCCTTTTATTTTTTCCCCCCATCCTCTTCACAAAAAATGAGCAGGGCACCATATTCACTTATTTGGACCAGGATAGTCAAGTTAACTCTCCTGCCTCTGCCTCTGAGATGAGTGTAGAGCCCTATTCACATCATGAAGAGAGACAAGAGGGGGAAAACAGCAAGAGAAGATCTAGAGTCTCATTTAGGTGGAATTTTCCATTTGGTTCACCAAAAAATACACCAAATGTTTCCATTCAAGTTCAAATCATATTTTTTTTCCTCAATGCAATCTCAGTTAGGTACTGTTGCACATACACATTGTGACAGCCTTTAATTAAAGAACCATATGTTACGTTTCTACAGTGTCTCAAATATTAACTTATGTAGGCCCCACAAATTCAAAAGTCTTGATAAAAAGCTGATTGAGGGACCTACATAAGCAGAATGATTAACTGAAAGACTGTTTGATTGATGAGCCTGTTTGTTTGGGTTTTTTTGAGGTATGCCTTGTCAGAGGGACCATCACATGTTGGAAGAGTCCTTTAAACAAACCAGTAAGTAATAAAAATTTCAACACTAATAACCATTCTATGAAATTGTCTGCCTAGGAATAAAAATAACATTAGTTTTTATTGCATGCTGTGTTTTTTTAGCATAATTTTCCATCTTTGAATAATGACTTGGGTATAAAAAAAAACCTGGTAATTTGCTACACTCAAGTTTTTACTCTCACAACTGCTGTGCTTTAAGATGTGTCTGCTGAAACCTGTATTTTGCATATGCCTCAGAAGAACTGCAAGGTATTACCATACTGCTTCTGAGTGCTCAAAAATGGTTAAGGTCCCCCAATGACAAGTGATACCACGTGAATTCTCCACATGCTGGCAAAGCATCTGCTAAAACCAATTAGGTCATTACTCAATTTCTCGATTTTTTCTTTAAGATGAGAGAAAAAATACAAACCTTAAATGTTTCCCATATTATTCCAATAAAGCCAGTCCTTTTAGGAAATAAACCCAGTGAAATTAATGGAATGAGGCCTGTCAACAAGACCTTTACATTAAAAAAAGGATACATAACATCAAGATGGCATGTAGTTGTGAGAATGTCCTGGGCATTTCATCTCAAGACTATTCTACTAATTTTGAACAGGTTCTTGGACTCATTTTAGGCTGTATTTAATCCTATAATTCCTGATGCGTTCTAGTCTAATAGCATTGAAACCTTGATTGTTAACAGCATTTCATTTCCCCACCTTAATTTAGGTCTAAAAATAATAGTTTCAAAGCCTTAACAGCTCAAATATTTCCCCATTAGCAAAAAAGCTAATTCCTGAGCTCATTCCAGGGGCAATTAAGTTGGAAAAGCAATTAAGGTTTCAGAAATGCCTGACAGTAGGAAAGGTTCAACCTAATATCCACGAGTACACGAAAACAAAACATATTTTAGGGTTATTAGAAGAATATGGCCTCAGACTGTGGCCAAGAGCTCACAAAAATCAGAGTTATTAATAGCCTTGCTGTTTGAAGCATGTTTCCACCTCAGGTGTCATGTAGGTCCTGGAAAGCAAACTGTCAGCTCAATGTTGAATTAGCCTGTGCCACAAGGTCAGCTGAAGAAATTTCTTGCTTGAGAGCAGCCCTCTAAATGGGCTGTGCACCACCTAGACAGCCCATTTAGCTGAAGCTCTGCAACCTGTCCAAGAGCTCCTATCCTTTTGCAATGCCACCCAACAGAGGTTCCCTTTTTAAAAAGGCCTTTTCAAAAGCAGAAGCTTTTGGTCCTCATCTCACCATCATCAGCAGCTAAGCTGCACCACGTTCACATATTTGGGTTATGCCAGTTCCTCGCAGTCTTTCTTACTCAGATGTTCCTTCCCACCCAGTAAGATGAAAAAAAAAAAAAAAGGACCTGGGAAGAAGAGTGTTACCGAAATGAGTGGGCTTTTATGTCAGAAATGTAAGCCATTTTCCAACAATAATCTGCATGAATCTAAGAGGTGGAGAGCAGAAATATGAGGTTTAGTGGGAAAGTCCTTGGGCACTTCACACAAAAGGAAATTTCTTTTTTTTTCTAAATTTTCAAACACCTACACACAAAGTAATCGACCTTCAACCCTGTGTAAACTTCTTCACCAGTCAGCTTAAAGTAAATTTGAAGGCTGGATTCAGTTAAACGCTCTTTCCTTGAACCTTGCCATCAGCCTGACCTTACAAGGTAAACTGAGATGGCCACATGAATGAGCTTTCTTGCAAGGGTGTCAGTATTTTCCATTAGCAGGCAGACTAAGAAGCCAATGAAATATGCTCCGCTCAGCACTTTTGCCCTTTCGCCGTAAGTTCCAGCCAGCCCCTAGAAGGGCAGATGCAAACAACAAATCACAGCCAGGAGGAGGGCAGTTTTACATTTCAGCTTCAGTGGAACTGTTACAAAACACAGGCTACGGTGTCATGTAAGACCAAGAACTCCTCATAGTGAACAGCTAACACGTCACAAATAGAAAGAAAAGAAGTGTATCCAGACCCAAATAGCTCAATGGTTCAAAAAAACCCAAATGCATATGGGAAGAGGAGAATATTTGCAAGAGGAGTGGTTGGTTTTGGTGGTTTGTTTGTCAACAAAAAAGCCACAAATCCCAAAACCCCTGCTGTTTGTGTCAATACTTGCTGGTGGTTCTCTCTGACCAAAACATCACCTGAGCCTACCGGTACTTTCCCTGTATGTCACACTGTCACAATTTTCACATTGCTGATGCCATGGTTCCCTTATTGGTTCCAAAACTGCTAAAAGCTTCTCCAGAACTGGGTAGTTATCATCTAAAAATAATCATTACCAGCATTCACCTGTGCATCGAGCCATGTTATAGCACACTGCAAAGAGACATGCCATCTGTGAACCTAGGCCAGTGTATGCCAGCTGAACCTCCAACGCAACTGTAACTCCCTGTCCCAAAACTTGACTCTTGGCACCCTGTACTGTAGAGTTTCCTTTGCAGCACTCATTATAAACAGTATTTAAAAACAGAAGAAAAAAGCTCACAGCCTAGTTGATAGCATATAGCAAATTAGTTGTGCTTTTAATCTTCTTGTTATATCTTTTCTAATTCAGGAATCTTTGCTCCTGGCACAGTTGCGCACAGATTTAAAACATTCAAACACATTCAAATGCCATCTCTCCTCATCTTGTTTTCAACTAAACTGCAGTTTTCCATACCTATCAGCCTCAGAAACACAATCAGCAGAAAGGCACCTGCATGCTCTCCACACAGGAACAGAGATGTTTGAACACCTTCTGGGTATACATGGGTGACCAAGAGGCACAGATTTTGTTGTCACTTCTTGCTCAAGTCAAGTTTCATAGAAATGACTTGAATGAAGATGCCAACCTGCTTGGCAAGGATAATCAAATTTATGAATAATGACACATCTTCTGTGATAGCAATTTCATTCACTGAACAGATTTGACAGTACAGTGAGGTTATTATGCATTATTTTTAGTACTAGAAATCAATAGCACTATTGTCCTTTTCAGTTCAATTTGATTTAGATGAAGCTCAGTGTGCAGAGAATAATGAGGAACACTGCCTCACATTAAATGGAAACAGAAATCATGTTCTTAGCAGGGTGTGTTTTATGATAAGGTGATTGTTCTGCGAACAGCATCTTATTTCAATATTTTGGATGTTTAAATAAAGTGTGTACTTGAGACAGATGGAAGTCTTTGAGGAATTATATTTCCCCAGCATAAAAATGACAAATTCTTCTGTGAAGAGAGCTACTGTCAACAGGACTCTCAAGGGTCTGCTGTAGAGAAGATGGACAACGAACTCATGAGGGAGGAAGACTCCACTGAAGAATAACTGTGTGACATGGGCATCTTTCCAAGCTTGAGTATGAGTTCCTTGTTCTAATAAGGGCTTGAACCTTGGGCTTCCGACTTGGTAACAGGTCCATCCCAGTGCCTCATTTTTGGTGAAAAACTTCGCAAAGCTGTCATTTTATTTTACTCAAGAATGGATCTTTTTAATATATTCTTTTAAATGTCAAACATTTTTGCGAGGAAGAAAAACCACTTTCTCCTAATCAAGGGAAGCAGCAGGACAAATTTTCCTTATAGAGCTCTGTCAGAGGACTTCAGTTTTCATCTGTTTGATGGAAGCAACTAAAAATGTCATGGTTCCACCCTCCACAAAAACAAATGCAAGTTACCTCCTCTCCTCTTCTGAACAAAATAGATACAGCCACTTCGCAGTGTAACACTGGGTGACAAATTGCCCAATCATACCCTGCCTTTCCCAAGTGCTAGAAGACCTGCTTGCCTCCTACTCAGGCTTTGTTTCCACCATCTTTTGAAACTGCATCTGTGCTGCACAAAAATCTACTCTGCATGAAAAATAAATTAATGAGGTACCTCCTGGTCATGATTACACCGATATGGCTCCTACTTCATTAAATACATTTATTAAATCAATTAAATGGCAATAATAAAACTTCCCTGCTGTGCATTCCTTTAGAGCTGCAAATCACATCCCAACTTTTCCTCCTGAGGTTTATAAAGACCCAAGGGAGCCTAGCTGACACCTGAGGACATGTGGAAGCACATGCAATACTTCTGGCACAAGCTAGCTGAACGTGCACATCCTTCTGTGAGATACCATGCTGCCTAAATGGGGCATGTGCAACAGTATCCACTGACCTGTTCTGTCCACGCAGCCCACTCAGGTTGCAAGAGGTGCTTCTGGTCCATGAGCTCTGCCATACAGAGCATGTGGGGATTTCCACAGACTTTGAAAAAGCTGGAAAAGGAATAAAAGCCGAGGTCAGAGTTAAAACTAGGCTGGCACCTTGTATTCAGGGCTCACCTGGAAGCCATTCAGTGTGAGCTGCAGCATTCATTCCATGTATTAAAGAAGCAGATAATAAAAACCCCTTGTGCCAGTAGATGGCACTCAGCTAATGACCTACACACACTTAAGAGCCAATTCTGCAGTATTCTGCACAATTTCTGCAGTAAATACAGAGCAGCTCTTTCTGTCTGCTCTGTGGAAGAGGCAGCTTTTTTTTGACAGAAGACATCCAGCTCCATCCCTAGACTCTTTGCTCCACAAACAAGTAAAGTTCAGCTCCTCTCTGTACTGACCCAAGTTGCGGTGATTGATGCACATCCTGTCCATCTGCAACCCACTCCTAGGCACAGGCGGAAGTATAATGCCCTGCTTATCAGCCACCCATTTCCTTACATCTTCATCTACAGCACACGACTGATGCAGGACCATATTGCCTTGGAGATGAACAGAAGATTGGGCAGGTTGGACTTGAGGGAGAAGTTGCACAATTACTGTTCAAGGGAGAAGGTGGCAACATGCAGGATAGCTCCCTCCTACACACAAAACATCTGAAGAAACTCTTGCTTCTAAGAGCAAAGCAACACCCTGTAAATTTTGAATTACACATGGCCATGAGCCAACGCCAGTACATCCTGAAGAACTCAATCTCTCCTCTGCAGGAACCCAGGCCCAACATGCCAACAGTGCAACATCTTGGCAAGGCACTTTGTTCCTGTACTGATGCATAAGCATGAACTACAAGATTTCAGTTCTGTCACACAGGTTCAGAACAAAACAGGTAACTGATGCTTTTGAAAACATGACACAAAGCCAGAGTTCTTCAGCAAAAGAAAACAAAATAAGCTTTGCAGCAGTCATTCTCTTCAGTACAATTTTCAGTCCTACTATAGCTTGTCTCACTCAGCACTTCATTGAAGGGCAACTTCAGAGCAGTTTTAAGTCACAGAGACACTGTACCTAAAACATTATTATATTCTTGCTGGCATCGTCCTAATTAAGACCACTTCTTCCCTCCCAAGAGGCAGCCTTGACTATGGGCACCACTGGATGCCTTCAAACAGAAGGCATTTCCTCTGAAAGCAGCATTCCTGTGTCAAGAATAGCAGACATCTCACTTGTTTGCTTACAACACCTTTCCCCTTTTGGTACAGAAAGTAGCAAATGATCCTCCTTTGCTTTGATCGCACTTTTCTATACTATCATGCTTTAAATGACTTTTGTGTTAAGAATGTAGGACAGGAGAAAAAAAAATAAAAAAAGAAGAATGAGAAAAGGCTCTTGGAAAATAGGACACCATGAGTGCCTCCACTAGAATGAATATAATCTAGACACCCAGAGGCAAGAGGGGGTGACAGTGTCCACATGCTCTTGCTTTTTTGTTTATCCCAATAAATAGTCTCACTTTGATGTCCTGCCCAAACTGAGGTGCCTAATAACAGACTACAAGCAACATCCCATCATTTACAACAGCTAAATTCTCCTTTAGGGAATATTATCCACAAAACACAACTTGGGGCACGGAGAGCTGAAATTCCAGGTCTGTCACAAAAAGATGAGAAAATTTATTGATTTCTCAAGTTTGGAAAAAATCCAGCCTCCAACCAGAAAGCCTATTTTTCTCCATCAGAGACTGAAAACACATATTTCTGGTAGTTATAAAGCTTTCAAGTAATGAGGCTTCAGGCTGCATTACCAATCAAAATCCATTAAATGGTCTACTTAATATAGCATAAAAAATGCATAAGCATTCAAATGAAGTTTAACAAAAATCTAACCCACTTGGAGTTACTGAAATTCTGCTAAGGCTTTAATAGAGCTTGAACTTATTCACTCCAAGTAAGTGAAAAGCTACAAACACTGTTGTTTAGAGCAGGAATGAAAACCTTTTTCCATTAGACAGCAGGTGCCTATTTGAATTTTCCACTTCTGTGAATATATGATTTATGGTTGGAGTGACAGATTCAAAATCTGGCCTGGAGAGTGACTTCTGTACACAAATTCCACTCTGTGGAAGTAACTTCAAATTCTAAGTACTGGCAAAGGCTTTCCCCACCCCCCTCCCTCAGTCTGCCTTCTGTGCATGTGTAAAATGCCCTCTAATGAGCACAGATTAGATCACAAGCTGAGCATGTCAACGGCAAAACTGTTGTGAAAAGGCAAATGTCTAAGACAGAAAAAGGAGGCAAGTCTATATGGTGCAAAACCTTATCCTTCTTCCCTGCTCCACACTAGTTTTAGCACTGTTTCTACTTTTAGGTGCCATAATGCAAGAAAGCTAGTCACCAACATCAAGCAATCCAAAATAAGTTATTAAAATCAAGAAGATTTGGAAAACTTTCACAGAAAATATGCACAACATGCCACTGTCAGTGATATAATCTCCACAAGTATTTTACTAAAAAGCTATTTTCTTGCATGCATTTCTCCATAAGCATAAAAATCCAAAAATTCAGACGTTTTTACATATAAATGCAAGCTCATTTAAAAAAAAAAAAAGATAAAACCTCTGCAGCTGCCCATAAGCACCCAAGTGCTTGAGCATACAGAAAAAGACAAAT
The DNA here is from genome assembly GCA_013396775.1 of Cephalopterus ornatus. Taxonomy (NCBI): domain Eukaryota; kingdom Metazoa; phylum Chordata; class Aves; order Passeriformes; family Cotingidae; genus Cephalopterus; species Cephalopterus ornatus. The sequence continues at coordinate 221,169 of VZRE01005081.1, forward strand.
ATTAATAGAACATCACTATAAATCTTTGTAGTGGTCCATGCTGCTGTTGAAAATACAAAGAATTAGCAAATACAAAGAAAACTGCTTCTGGTGTTCAAACAAGAACTTTGGATTTCAGTGCCCGTTTCTGGATAAGCTACTGCTTTCTCCTGTGTAGCTGTGGCGCTCTGTCTTTGAGGTATATGATAGGGCAGGGACTTTGCAAACACAAGAGAGCACAAAATACGGGCATTTTTAAAACTGCTTCTGCAGCTGTGCAAGCTGAAATGCTGTGCACTCAGTCACCACAGAAGTGGTGGTCGTCAAACCTCAAATTTTGGAGCAGTTTCAACCTTATTTTCTCTAAGAGTTGCTTTTCACCTCTTACTTGCTATTGATTTTGAGTGACCTTAGTGTCCATTTGTGAAAGAGCAATGATGCCTCTCATCCCACATCCATTTGAAATGGCTGATATCAGCAGGCTTGTACAACTGTAAAACAGATACATGGCTGTGCACTTTTTTGTGTGGATTTGTGCATTCAACCGAGTGACTTTTCATGGCTTCATAATGCCAGTCTCCAAACTTCTTTGGGACTGTCTGTTGAGACATCCATGCTAGAAAACAATTTATATAGACCTTTGGGCAGTGTCAGGGTGATTAACAGTACACAGGTGGAGTAGACAACTGTTACTGAGAAAATGGACCTTGTTGGTAAAGCTGACTGCATCCAGGTTTTGGGATCCCCTTAGCCACCACTAAGGCATAGTGTACTTTTATCTTTTCAGTAGCATCATCTTCTGCCTTCCACTGCCCAGCAGTATCCCCTTTCCCCTCTCTTCCCTCCATTTTCCAAGCAGCACCAAGCTGAGAGGGGCTGTTCTGCCACCCACAGGTGGCCCATCTACCCTGCTGTGGCAGCAGCAGTATAGCTTTAGTCAAGTAGCTCCAGGAGAAGGAATATGGGGCTTGTCATGGTTTAACACCAGCTGGCAAATAAGCACCATGCAAGCTGCTTGCTCACTCTCCCACACACACACTGGCAGTGGGGAAGAGAATGGGAAAGAAAAGGTAAATCTTGTGGGTTCAGACAAGAACAATTTAATAATTGAAACAAAACATAAACTAAACATCATGATCATACTACACTAATAATACTAAATAATAATAATAATTTTTAATGATAGAGAGAGGGAGAGTAACAGAACCCGATTAAAACAAGTGATGCGCAATACAGTTTCTAACTACCAGCTGCCCAATGCCCAGCCTGTAACCACACAGTGATCAGCACCTCCCAGGTAATTCCCCCAGTTTATATACTGAACCTGAGATTCTATGGTTTGTTCCCTTTGGCTTGTTCAGGTCAGCTGTCCTGGCAGTGGTCCCTCACATCTTCCTGTGCACCTGCTCACGGGCAGAGCATGGGAAACTGAAAAGTCCTTGACTTAGGGTAAGCACTACGAAACAACAACTAAAACAGCAGTGTGTTGTCAACATGATTCTCACACTAAATCCAAAATAGAGCACTGTACTAGCCACTAGCAAGAAAATTAACTCTGCCCCAGTTGAAACCAGGGCAGGGCTCCAGGCAATGTCTCCCACAAATTCTCTTCTGATACTTTGCTCATAATGGAAGTAACATATAGGAGGGATACCCTCTTTAAGTTGTTTGTAGGAGCATGATGAACCTTGTCTCATTGCATAGTTTCTGTACAACATATGGTATAGATATGCTTTTTCCTCTTAGTGGGTCAGGCCAAAACCTTGGACAGTAAGTTGGTCTTAGAAACCACTGACTTGCAATCTTCTTCACTGAAGGTTATTTGTACCTACTGAATGCAATGTCCACACTGAAAAATTTGTCAGATGAACCTGTTATGTTGACTTTTTAAAATGAGTTTTCTTGAAGAGGATGAGCAAGCAAAGAGGTGCTTTGATTAGCACATCACTGAGCTAATATACTGCAATTTCACCAAGGCAATTAAAGATAGAACAATGCAGTGATGACATTAAGGTCATGAGTAAGATCAAATCAATAAATCAAGAAGTCCAAGTGATTAAATCATGTATAGATCTGAGTAAAATCAAACAACATATATTACAGTAAAAGTAAACTTTTTGTTCAAACCTTCCTCTGGAAGAGGGCACAAAAAATATTTCTTTCTAGTTTGAGGCCTAACCCCACTTTTGGCAGTAAGTGGACTGACCTGATTGAGGAAAAGTAGATGGCTGCTTATGTCCTACAACATGACTTGAGTGTTAGCTCTGGTCTAACGTCCTTGCAAGCAGCTTTAAGCAAACACCATGGTATAGAAACTTTTCTGCCCCCTCTCACGTCCTGACCTGATTCCAAGGGGTGTGCTGGAGTGCTGTACCCTTGTGGATGGACCCTGGCAAAGCCAGGAGAAACGTCTTGTTCCACTAAAGTCACCTAGACAATTGTAAAGGACATCAGTGATAAAAGAACGATTGTACTCCAACTTCTTGTGCTTTGATTATCTCAGGGCTGTTTCTCTCTCCCTTAACAACTGATTTGTTGGCCTGCCTTGACAGTTGGCCTGTCAGAGACATGTCCTCCTCGCATATGACTACATTAGGCTTTGGATAATATCTAGGAGGAGCTCTCTTAAATAAGCTTCTGTTGCTGGAAGTTCTGTAGCACTCCTACTCAATCTCTCCTCTCTTCTTCACTAAGGGATGAAGATAGCTTTAGGGATACAGACTGCATCCATTTTACCCTTTTGTGATTCATAGGATAGACTCTCCACTCTTTCCAATAAAAATGAACAAACTTTCCTCAGGTAAAAAGTACCTCCGTATTAAGCTGTCACCATCTTCCATAGTTCACTAGCAAAACAGTAACATTTCCACTTGTCCAAAGAAAAACGTAACTTTATGTAATTCATTGGTCTATTTCACCATTAAGCATCTCTGACCCTGAATATTGTTCATATATCATGCATTTTGCATTAAGTATGTTTGTTGATGCACAGACTGACACAGAATATATAGAGCTGTATCAGACACAATCCCTCTAAAATGAACCATGACAAGGAGACTAATGTCAGCCATTTTCTCCTAAGCATTCTGTAACACAAGGTAACTCCTCCAACCAGATAACCTCCTTGGAGTCTGTAACTGTTTAGCTTCAGGTGCTGTGCAGCTGCCCACATCTTACTTTATCACTTCTTCATTTAATTTCACTGCCACTGCATGTCAGTATACCTATTTTCTTCTTTGACAACACTGCAAAGAATTTCAAGTCATGCACAGAAAGAATTTTGTGTAGCACAGCTTTTTAACCCAGTAAAATCTATGATTAATTAGGTCACAGGACTCCATTTGAGCCAGTGAGCTGGTACAAGGTGCCAGTCTCAGAAACACACACCTCACTCAGGCATTGCTTTGTTCCACAAGCACCTCAGTAGCAGTGGGGCTCTTAGGGTCCTGTAACCAGGAATGTGACAACAAATTATAGGCTGTTGCATACAGAAAGGGGTAGGTTCAGATGACATACAAAAATGAATCCACAGGATGTGAAGCGAGTCCAGCCAGCCACCAGCTATTGGAGCACCTAGAAGGCACGTGTAGTGATGGTTTGAACTGTAGTGACACTCCTCACTGTGAACTTTTATTCTGGGACAGATCTTTGATATACCATTTTCTTCCAGTTTTATAAACAAATGGTTTTATAACTTATGATTTGTCACAGAAGGAAAAGCAAAACCTTGCTAGGGATGAAAGCTTTGATTTATCAAATTTTACTCTTCGTTTACCTATGCATCACTGACAATGATTTTCAGTGCTTGCTTTCACAGGAGGGGTAACAAGAAGCCTTGTAACCATTGCTCAGCTCTGATATCACTGCACTGATACTACTGCACCACTGCTTGGATAAGAGCATGCGTTGCCCCTTGGACCAACTTGAGCTGCAAAGTCAATACATCCATGAAACCTCACTGGAAATTAAAGGAATGGACATCTGAAGCTATTTTTTTGTGATAAGAAAGAAAGAGCATGTTGATGAATGGGGTGTTTGTCTGCCTTGTCTTCCTGGTCCCCTTCATATAACCTATGATTAATAAATGAGATACAAAGCTGTTTGAAAGTGGTTTACAGAAGAAACAATAGATTGGGTAAGACCAGTGTGCCCTCAAGTCCATTACCTTGTGTCTGATAATGTCTAGTCACAAGATGCTCAGAGGAAAGTGAAGGAATACTGCTGTAGACAAGTTTGGTTAAACTGATATTCTGTTAAAACCCTCCTTCTTATCCCAAGTAATTTATTCAACCTTGAAGCACATGGTCAGGTAAGTCTTCCATGATTAATATTGCATTGCCCATAAAATTTTCATTTTTAGGACTGTAAAATTCTGCTATTTTTCCAGCATTTTTTGCTAGTCTACAACAGCTTAAGGTTTGGTGCAGATCGGAATGCACTCCGTATTCTTAATGTAACTCACCCATTACTTGTGATAAGACTCTGCATTCACAATGGAAGCCACTATCTCAGACTAGTTATATTCTTAAGTCACTTTTCGAATAGTGTGCTCTTTCATGAATGCATTATCACATACAGAACTGCTAGTTGACATATATTGTCTGTAATGCAGGCATTGCTGTCTGCTACAAATATGCTGCAAATTATCAACATTTCTGACTTCTGGATAAAAAAATGAGGAATTAATCTGATGAATGTCAAGTTCGGTTCATGTCGTGATGCTCTCTCTAGGTGACATGATCAATCATGAAAGATTAAACAGAGGTATTCCTATGAATGAGATTCATTTTAGTCAGCAATCACGATGCAAATTCTTTCACTGAATAAATTTACTCCACTTGGGCTACAGTAGCTTTCTGTGATTGGATCTACTTGTTCTGGTCATGGTTGCATGTCCTGTTTCTGATCATATCACAACCAGCTGTGTAGTTACCAGACAAAGCCAATGCTATACACCTCCCATTGACTACAGAAATAACAGTACCTTTTACCAAATCAAACACAAGGCTACAGATATTAACCCTGCAAGTATCCAGCAGAAATGCTTTTTAATCTAAGGTGGGAGCGGCTCATAAATAATTTACAAGGAGTTATGACTTTATATTATCTGAATAACATATGTGGGGGAAAGGACTAGGATCGGTGGTGTGGGCTATTCCCCTTTGAGATCTGTAATAAATTTCTCACATTATAAGCTGTGGTGAAAAATATTCTGGTTGTCATGCTTCATACACTGGAGGCATTCTAAGTGGCCTGCCACTGAGTCCCCATTGGATGATAACACTGTCCAGATTTCTCATCATTTCACACTTTCACTCCATAGCTGTGTGCTTGTTACAGCCTGCTGCTATAAAAATGATTTTTAATGGAAAAGATCTGACAGAAACTTTATGCTTTCTTGACAAAATTTTTATTGGGCTGAATACTGGAAAATTACCGACGTAGCTTTGGACAGACACCTGTGAGCTGAGGAATTGCTTTGGGAGGAAGGTGGGGAGGAAGCTTTTATTACTGTCCTTATATCCCTGAAATGAAATGCCTTCAGAGCAGAGGAAGGATCTTGGATGCTGCTATCAGAGAATGGTATGATCCCTTGGCTCTTATCAACACACTCACCTTATCAGGAAGAAGCAAAGTCACGTGGTTTTTTTCCAGAAGTTCAACACACCCCACAAAGCGTCATTCCTCTTTATCACCATAACACATAAATACATCCTAGTCTTGTAGTCATCCTCAGCTGATGCCTGCAAAGTAGGAAGTGGGCAGAGACTAGAGTCCTGAATACATGGGCCCATTCCCTGCTCTCTTCCTGAATGTGGGATTCAGGCCCATTGCACCTCCATGCCATCAGCAACCTGCAGTACTTTTGCAGGGCTAAATCTCATGCTGTAACTATGCAAACTGAAGCCAAGCAGCACAAAGTGTCCTAATTACTGACAGCCATGGTCACTCTCTCATATTTGTCCTCTCCCCATAGCAGCATGTCCTTGTACGCTTCTTTGTGCTGACAGGACTGTCTCAGAGCACCAAACAAGAGAAAAGACAAAAAGAGGAAAAAAAAAAAAAAAAGGAAAACCAAACTCACAAGCCATTTTTTCAGCCGTAGGGTCGTGGCAGCAGTTAGTTAACTTGGCTCAGCTGCAGTGAAACCAGGACATGCCCTATGAAACCAGGAGAGTACAGAGGTGATTACCAGAAGCCAAGATGCTTGGTCAGCCCAGATTTGGTGCCTCTGCATACTTTCTGTGACAGATAGTTCAGGAAGGAGCTGCGTATAGCGATGCATGATCTTGGCAGCGCAGTGATCATCTGTTTCCCATCACCATCATGCTTAGTGCACGTGTGCAGAAGCTTCATCCCCTCCAAAACCTATTCTCCAAACCCTTTGCTCAGGGCAGGTATCTAGGCCACCCTTCCTGCTCAGTGCTGAGGAAAGAGCCATGATTGTCCAGCCTCTGAACAATGCCATGTAGCACTCTCCCACAAGGAGAAATACAGACGGCTCTATTAACTGTGCCTTACCATTCCTACTGTCTGAGTAAGCACCAGCACCACAAAGCAAGTGAGTTTTATCACAGACAAACTTAGTAACAAACCTCAGGGAGTTAAACACATTAGTAATCATAGTCTGACCTTCAGAAGTTCTGAATAACTCCTGCACACTTCTGAGAAGTAGGACATTTGTTTAGTTTCACCGGGAAAATTTTAATGTTGAAGTCTAACACACAGTTGCAGCCTAAAGATGTTAGGTCTGGATTTATGGAAGTATTTAAGGGCTTAAAGATGCAGATACAGACAGTAGCAGAACTTTGAAAAATGCCTAAGTACCTAATATTATGAAAATCCTCCAAAAATCTGTCTAGCTAGATATCTGCATCTTGAAGTGCCTAATGCTGAAATGACCAAAGTTCGCAGTCCCCCAACACTCTCTTACAAATACTGCTGGAAATCTGGCCTTAAGGAGCCAATGGCTTTTTAAAAGACTTAGAGAGTTTGGCTCAGACACTGAGCAGGATTTACATGGCTATAGGACATGTAGATACTTTCCTGCCTTAAATCTAGCCCTTGGCATACATATTGCTGTTTCCCTGCTTTTTTATGGTTGTGCTTTTCTGTAGCTTATATTGTGTGGTATGAAAATGCCAATGCTACTTTGCTGGCATCTGTAAGCTGAAAATAAAGATAAACACTAAAAAGTGCTTTTTGATAAAGGCAGATCGACAGTAATTGAAATCACATGCCTTTTCAAAAGTACTGCATAAAGCATCAGACTGTATAGAGGCGTCTTTGCTAAGTATATGTTGACATAGTAGAAATCAGTATCTATTGAAAAAAGATTAATTAAAATTTTTAAGCAGAATTTATGACTGTAAACTGTCCCTCAAGGGGCTCCTCAGTTGTATGAAAAGTATCATGTACCAGGAAAAATGTTTCAGAAACTTCAGCTAAGAAATAAAGAGCATGCAGCTCCATCTCTTAATTCATAATACGACCTTTTGCCCTAAAGGCTTCTAATGTATCTCCTAAGATTTGCAAAGACTCACACTGCTTGCACTCAATGTGATAGACTCAGCTTTGCAGGGTAGGGATAACACAGAGTCATTTGATTCACTTTGTGCAGTCCAAATGGCAAGAGGACAGTAATTTAGCCAAAAAATTACTTAGCGAATATTGACGCAGCTTCCCCCTAAAAAACACTCTACTAAAATCATTATTTCCCTCTTGTCTCATGAGCAATGGCATAAACCTATTTACCTCGCTTGCCGTACTGTGGATTACAGCAACAGAACATTGTTGGCAGTTATTAGAGGCACTTCTCTATCAGTAGTAAAGCTTACTCATTCAGTACCTACAAGGCAATAGGGGTCTGTTATTGCATTAAAGGACATTAAACAGAAAATTGTCAACTGCACACTGCCCACTGAAAGAGCTAGTCATGGAGTATTTAAGGCTGGCTCTTCCTTCTCATAGTAGCACTAACAGCTATAACAAAAACACACCATTTGCATTGTCTAGAATAAAACCCTGCTCACTGGAACAGCACTGGTAAAACAAACAGAGATGTAACAGCATCTGATCATATCTGAAAAGCCTTTTCTCTGTATTAGTCTTGTTACAGGTACTCACTGGATGTCAAGTCTCTTTGCTGTGAGTTAGTGGTGTGAGGTTTTATGGATACAAGCAGACCAGTCAGGCAGCAGCCACTTGGACACCTGTCACCAGGAGCTCAAAGTGGTGAAAGCCCAAGGCCCAGATTTACTTTCCTGACAGGCTGTGTCACAACAGTTGCTTCGTGCTGCCAGCATTTATATGTCACTGGCAAGTCTGTCTGGAAAACAAAAACTATTTCATCACAAACACTCAGGCTCTGACATTCAGTTCTGTTCCACAAAGAGGAGGATATCAAGAACTTTCACAGAAAAATTCTGAAGCAGCATGCAAGCTGAACATGCTTTTCCAGAATAGCCAAAGCAGTTTCCTGGGATATGAAAGACAAAGAAGAAAAACACATAGGACTACAAATGCAGCTGAAAGCAGTCCTGCTGAATGCTCACAAGCTATTGAATCAGTCACTTTGCCCCCATCAATGCTTAAATATCCACTGTGTCCATGAAGAAGAAACCCAGCAAGACAGACTGTAATAAAGTTTAAAAAAAAAACATTCAAGTTCCTGTTCCAAATTACAGTAAGCAGATCTTTATGCCTGGCAACTGTGGGCAAGAATGCGAACTAACTAGCTGTGCAGAAGGGCTTCCTTTCTCTTATTGGCTCTGGCCAGAAATATCATTCTGAATCTGAAGTAAACCTAGTTTTGAAAAAATTCTGATTCAGAGTCTCATCAGCTCCTTGGATTTGTGAGAGGATTTTCTCCTCTTCTGAACACCGCCTGGAACCATTAAGGAACATCACTGAACAGACTCAAAGGTGGTCAGGGAGAGAAATCAAGGCTAACAAAAATCTCAGCAGCAATATAAAAAGTAAAAGAACAGCAATTCAAGGGAATTTATGTTTTCATTTATTATCATAGTACCTTTCTCTACTCAGAGGGAGATTGAAAATAAATGACATGCTCAAGTGAAATACTGAATGGCTGAGGTTTTTGTGTTGTGAATATAAAAATCACATCTGCTTTAAAGTACTCTGGGAGAACTACAGCTTCAGATGAAATTCTGTTTTTGTTTTCACATGAAGATCCTGCTGCAATAGCAACTTTGGAGATCAGAGAAGACGGTTCTAGGATGATTTACTTTAAATCACTTGACTCACCCCTCACCAGTAAGCCTACAGCCAATCTACTGGGCTGAGAATTTAGACCCATTAGAGAGTTCTATACTGTTGGTTTAAGCTACAAAGCACCAAGCTGTTCAACCCATTTCTTAATTCATAGATGGATTAAAAAATGGTTAAAAGTATGGAAGGAACTATATAGATTTAGACCAAGCATTCTAATCCAGGATGCCATCTCTGACAATAGACAGTACTCATGATCAGGAATGTAGATAGGGCTACTCATCATGTTTAAGAGAGATTTCTCTTAATAATGGCCATGCACAGTTTAAAAAATCTCCTCAGGCAGAAGTCACATGGGGAACACACTGTTTACTGGTCACATAATGACAACAAATTTCTCTAATGCCAATTCCATAGCACCCTGAAGCAGCAAGTTGCATGCAGCTTAATTATACCTAGTGTAGAGAAAGCCTTCCTTTTACTTGTCATTTGTCTCCCCAGGTAGAGAGTCAATCAAATTAGTCTCTTCTCCGGCCATTCACTGTAGTATGGAGCCTTTTACCACCTGGTCAGTTGGGTTAATACCCTAATAGAGGTTATTTGTGCATGTTTCACAAGTGAAACCTCACCTAAATACCAGTCTCACTGTCACTGAGTGCAAGGGCTGAGTGACGTGGAGGGGTGACCTTGAGCTATGGGCCAGCTCCTTTGTGGCTAAGAGGTTTGAGACAGCAGGGCATGGTGTGAAGGGGAAAAAGGTCTCACACTGATCTGCCATGTTACAGCTTCTGTATACTGTGGCCATACTATCGAAAATGTGATCTTCCTCCTCTACTGGTTGGCTGAGTCACTTATTACCCTGTTTATCCTTCAGAATAACAACCCTTGCCCTTTCATGGCTCACAAATGCCCTGAAAGCCCTCCTGCTGTTGATCCGAGAGAGGTGAGTCACAAAAGCTAAGACAGGTTGAATTTGATGGCCCTCCAAGCCCTCTGCAAGAGCCATCTCCTGGGCAAGTTGACAGGTTTTCAGAGATAATGGTGATTAATGCAATGACAATTCATGTGTGTGTAATTGAGTCACCAGCTAACCAGTTTCATTTGCTGCTGCTGAACAACCACTTTCTAGAGCTGCTGAGTGTATTATGTTGTTTAAAGGTTTAGCACATGTCATCATGCCATGAACTCCTGGGTCAGCATTGTACTGTGATATGAAAAGCAGAAGCACAGAAAGAACAGTGAACACAGGCTTACAAATTCAGTCTGTAAATGCTCCCAGAGAAATTAGCCCATACTGAGCTCTGGACTCCTGTGACACAACAGCTACTGAGATCCCAAAAGACACCATTTGGGGGATCTGTGCCCTTCTGTCACAAACTGCTATGTGTGAAAACCACAGGAGGATTAACAATCCCATGATCACCAACCATTAGCAAACAAGGACTATAGACGGCTTGGCTTGTGTCCAATAACCCTCAAAACCATGTTTAAAGGGATGGACATCCAAGAGACATTGTGCTCCTTAAGTCCCTGCTATTTTCAGGGGAAGTCTTGTCCCAGTACATATGAAGTCCCACGAAGCTTGGAACTTTAACTTCCCAGGTAACTTCAAACACTTCCTCTCTGCAACCTTCCTTCACCCTCCCCTACCCTCCCCTTTCCCCCTGCTCCCCTTATCCTTCCCCAAGAAAACCCTCCTGAAAAGTTTATTTTCTTAACACATATGACTATTTTTTAAACACATCATAGTTTAAAACACATAGCATGTAATGAACGGGTTAAGTTTGTTCATAAAATTGCATGTGGGGGTAGGGACATTCTTTGCTTATCTAAAACCACAAACATCCAATTAAGTAAACAACTGCTTACCTTTTACAGAGCATGAAAAAAACTAAGATCACCTAAAAAACAACTGAAGACGACTTTGGCCTTCATCCCAGCGACCACCAAAAGACAGATTACGACCACCTAACAACTGACGGCGCAAACACACACACAATGCAGAAGATACCAGCCGCCACGTATACAGGAACTAGAGACTATATAAATAAAAAAACTCTTCCCCATTTGCGGCGCAAGCCCATGGCAGAGCACTATCTCCCCGGCCGCCCAACACTATTTTACTCTCTTATCGCTTACTAATAAATTCAATCTTTCATTTAATACAAATTGGCTCCTCCAATTTGTCACGAGCATCTATAACACAGCACACCAATGGGTCTAAATAGATGCAGAGGGAGCTGGGCAGGGCAGCCAGATGGGGAGGTGGGCTCACAGAAGGATGGCAACACTCATGCACCACCCCAGAGGTACACAGATTTTACTGACTTAAGAGTAAAGGCCTGGTTACTCTACCATGATGCATAGCCAGCTGTGACCATTGCTAGGACATAATACAGGCTGTGGACAAAAAAAATTAATAAAACTTACCTACCCTCAGGAGTGAAAACTGTTATTCAGAACCACTTTATTAATAAACCCGGAACACCCATGAAGAGTCAGTGGTCTTTTTATTCCTATTATTCACAGAAGGAAGAAGCAGAAAACAGAGGGTGACAGCACAAATTAACTTCCACCTACCCCACACTGCAGCAGAAGGTTGCTTTCCTCAATTTCCATTTAGGAAGGTACCCACACGACCAACTGAGCTTACTGCCTCATTGTGACCCCGAGGTGCTGTGGCTGATTTAACAAAGAGAAAATGATGTGTCTAACTGTGTGCAACAGATCAGTAGCACAACTGAGAGCCGATACCACTACCTCCCAGTCTTCACCTAGCAACAAACCACCTATCTCCACCGGCACTCTCACTGGTTTTCCCTCCTTCTTCATATTCTTCCAGAGAATGAACTATAAACTCCTTGTACTGATTCACATTCATCTGTATTTAGGTATTCTTGGCCAATGACACCTATTTGTGTACCTAACCACAATGTTTTGCACTGAAGAAAGTATGTCTGAAGTTTTTTATACGATGAATCAAAATCCACCCTACCAGGTAAGACTGACTGGAAAGCAAACCTAGTATTTTGATATACTTCATATGTTTGTGCTTATAAAGTCCACACAGACATACCTGATAAACAACACAGAGAAACCCTTCCCCTTGCTTTCTGCCAGGTAAGCAAGACTTCTTTCTTCCTTAGTAAACAAATTGTGTTACGATCTGCATGGGACATGCATATACGAGTTTTATAGCTTTGGTGATTTACTTCCAAATCTTTTGTTACTACATTAAAATATCACTGAAAGATATAATGGTTAATATTTGTGTTTGATATGCTTGCTTCATCTAAATTAAGAACAGTTTGTTGATTACAATTTCAAATGCTGCAAAAAGAACTTCACACTACTGCAAATGTCTCCAGCTATTATGAAAATATGTATCTTTCACGTACTGTACACATAATGACCAGACATTCTGTAGCAAAAAATTTGCTGTCAGGTGATAACTCTGAACACAGTCCAAAATAAAACTAGACTTACTAATATAGTTAAATACATGATATCAGTTATATTAAAGCTCGCTGAAACAACGTGTGCATGTGCAATCCTTGAAATCAGAGTAATTTTAGAAATATTCTAAATGAACTTGCTTTCTAGGAGTGAAGTAAGTCACTGTCAGGTTCAGTTGGAGATGGTAGCTTGAACTGCCAATCCACTGGCTAGAAATCTGAAAGTAGCAGATCCTACAGAGCAGATCCTACCCTCTGCTGTCCAGAAAAAAAGGTCTACCACGTGCCCTTGTCTTTTGACAACACCCTACACAGAAGATCTATCCCCTGGCAGATGTCAGAAGAAATTTCATCCCCATCCTCTAGCTCTGACCCTCCAATGAACTTTCTGTACCTGTACCAAGTCCTCCATCACCAAATACTGGCTGGGAATGAGATTTTAATGAGGTCTGAGCCCCTCTGTATGACAAACTGTCTTTCAAGGTTACATGAGAAATGTCATTGTCAGTGCTGTGGATTACATTCCTTAAATTACATGACAAAACCAGGCGGCATGGAAGGAAGATGGTCATATCTGTCAATATGTGTGTGTATAATTGATTCAATCCTATTGATTCTTAAAATTTCTTGTTCTGATGGGAAGGAGAAGAACCTGAAAGTATAAACATCTACTTGTCTTGTATGACTATAAATAGGGGAGAAAAAAACAAAGAGTTATCAAATGCCTGCTCTATTTGGGTAGCTAGATAATGTACATAAAAAGGCTTTTATTTTAAATCCTGTAGTTTCATGGATAACAGACATTGTTTAGACTGTAATTAGACTGGAATTGCACCTCCTACTACCCTGACTATTCACTCAAATAAAACCAGCATTTGCTGTGGTTGCATTCACATTCATTTTCTGCTCCCTCTCTACGGATACTTTTGGCAAGTGAATTTCCTGGCAAGGACGTTATGGAAGCAGCAAGTTTTAATTTAACATCGGAGAACATAGACAGAAGGTGTATGTTAAACTCATAAACACAACTAGCAGAAATTTGCTTTAAAGAACTACTCTCATTATACTCTAGACTTAGTAAAGTGCTGAGGAACATACTTACCTTTAAGCATTTTATGAAGTCCCTTTGAAATCTCTGTTTTAATATTTTCCTGAACTGGAACCTCCATCTGGGGAGAGAAACAATACCTTGCTATAAGTGATGTGTCTAATAAAAATGAATCAGCACAGCTTGCATTTTGATTGCCAATTACTTGCAATCAACTGCTTAGGAAAAACTATGATCAAGAAAATGCTTAGAAATATTCATTAAAAATATTTGTGAACAACTTCAAGTGTATAGAGGAAAGTATATCTATAAACAAGTTCAATTGAATATAGGAAAGAAAACATAAAATTGTTGCTGAAGAAGCCATGAGGTGATACTTCAGGTAATTTATTAATTTTGTTTCTATCAGTGATTTACTTAGCTCTTAGTGTAAGGCTATGCAAACCAAAAATTCAGTTTGCTGTTTGAATCGCTAAAAGTGCAATTAATACCACTGGCTAGTTTTGGAATATGTTACAATAAAATGTTTTATTTGAATGCATCTATATTCTCCATCAAAAAACTTCATTAAGTCTCAGTTACAACTGCTACTCAGAATTGAAGTTAGGCAGAATGTATCATAAATACTGAAGAAAAATTAAGCCTATAAAAAGCATGACAAGTAATAGAAAGGGAAGCAAGATAAATATTCAAAGACATTTCCATTTCATGCACACTTCTGAAAAACTATGAGAGTGGAAAGTACCAAAAATACTAAAACAGGCATTAAAAAATAACTCTGACCCTAAAATCTGGCCCTCAATCAAGTTGAAAGAACATGCTTACTCAGCACCTTTGTTATGAGAAGATATTTAAAAGGTTCAAAGACAGAAACACTCAAGTTCCAGTGAAAGCTGAGAGGCTTTGCAAATCTAATTCTCATTTGGGTCCTAAAAACCTTCCCCTGCTTCTTGAGAAGCTGGATAAAAGATTAAAGACAAATTAAAAGTTAAATTGCCCTGTTGCTCCAGACACTTCTTTTTCAAAAAGCATTTTCTTAAAAAAATGAAAGTTTAAGAGAAAATTCCTGTTTTAATAGAATTGTTTCAATCTTCTGATGAAGGCTAAGAGGAAATGGAACATTTTGATGGGCCTTCTATAGTCTGAAAAACAGGGGCTTTTTTCATGGAAAATAAGTACCACTCTGCTCAGGGATCATCTATTAAAAACACAATCTAAGCAAACAGCTGCTAGAAGTACGCTGCTGTTTAGTTCAGAGGCATATCCACCTGAAAGTCACCCCATCACCTACACCGCTGCCTGGGTTTCCGCCTGCTGTTGCTAACTGAGCAACACTTATGAAATCACTTCACTTGCATCCAGCTGCAAAAATTTTAGCTGACCTTAAGGATACATCTCCTTTCTCTCAAAGTTACTAACAGAGATCAACCCACCATGGGTACACCATGGACAGACAGAGAGGAATACTTTAGTAAATGTAGTGTTATGGGAGCTGTGTCACTGCTTCAGAAAGTATTTATCCAATGGATGCATATAAGAGGTATATTCAGATGTATCTTGTTCAACCACAAACTAGACGGAAGCATGGACAGAAAGATCAACGAAAAGGTTTTATTGCTGACTCCAAATTTTGCTATTGTCTGCTAAATGTAGCAGGTCATAGCACATTCCAGTTTCTTGTCATGCTGAAACCACAGTCAAATTCAAGGCACAAAAGAAAAAAAGCTTTCACTGCTGCTTCTAGTGACTTTCCTGTTGTTGTCTCACAGTTTGGCACCATTTATTCTTCTATTATTTCTTTCCTAAGAGAAAAATATCATTTGTATTAAGTAGGTGACAAAAACTTTAACTTCTTGTAAGGAGGAGAACGAAATTAGGAAGAAGGGGAATTGGATAATGGCTGTATTATTCATAGGAACGCATATCTAATTTATATAGTGCTGCTAGTATGCCATCTAAATTTGCTGTAACTCCAATTAAGCCCATTTAAGTAATGAAAAGAACTACTCTACTGTGTCTGAATATTAATTTCATGGTCTGTTTTACATATTAGAGAGTAAAAACATATTTCTAACTCTTAGAGTCATTTTACAACAATTACTAGCAAAACTTTCCAAGGTGCAAAGGTTCATCCAAACTATATTATTCCTAGATCCTATGATCAGATTTCTAAGGACTGGACAGGATCTTGGGACAAAAATATCACAGAAAGATGAAATCTGCATTAAAGTATTTAGTTGTCTGTCTGGAGGATTTGGAATTTTAGCCACGTTAACTAGCACTCAAGGCCCAGATTTTCTGCAAAAATCAAGCCCTGTAAGTGTTCCTAAATTGGAAATCCATAAAATCATGTAACAGCTTTGAAAAACTTGGACATTTGAAACTCTTTAGAAAATACAGAATAATTAATAAATAAAAGCTTACTTCAAGTTTTTCAAAAAGGATGCTAAATAAGGCTAGACAATCTCAGTTCAAGACAACAAATAGCATTCATATTGAGAACCAATTTTGGACAGGGGGTAATGTGTGTATTTCTGAAACACAGGTGTAAGGAAAATGAAAAATCATTGAATGGCATACTAAACCAATGTTTATTTCTGCATTTTAACCAACTCTAGAACACGTAGTATGTATATATCCCACTACTCTTGATGCTCTGCAGATTAGTGTGCATGCTCAGCTGAAAGCAACTCCCACACTTATCATCACAATGAAGTGGGTTCATAAGCCTTTACAGGATGGAGTCCAATCTCATCAAGGACACAGAAGGACTGAAAAAAGAATTGCACAAGTGATAAGTAACTCTGCAAGTAACTCTCCATGTAGTTAATGTCTTCATCCATGTAGGAACTCAAGCAGCTGTTATTTGTGTTAGTAGTATTCACACACACAAGCATTTGCATGTCTTTTTCCAATCGATTGGTTCTTTGCTAAGTCATATGCAACTAATTCTCTTTTACTCTCTCAGTTTTTTATCCCTAAAGCTACCTTTAGCAGGCTATTTCTCCTCTTCCTAGCTAGCAATAGATAAAATAAATCTATTGAGAACAGTTACAACAACATTTTGGAAAGCTTGAAACTTACTCCACCGAATATATGACAACAGTACACATGACATCCAGCAAGCAAGGAAAGAAAGAACCTAAAGGTAAGATTGATATGGTGGGACTTAGTTATGCAAAGAGTTGGGATCTCATCACCTGCATCTCTTGTGTAAGACAGAGGCTCTCCATTTGACTCTGATTAGACAGTCCAGGTCCTGTCAGGAGTTTCATAGGAAAGTGAGGTGATTTGAGGGTCAGTGCTGACACACTGCTTGCCCTTACGTTCCTCAGGGAAATGAAGTCATCAAGACTGGAGTGACATAGGCATACATGTTCCTCATTTCTTAAGACTTGATATTCCTGGATTGGTACTTTCCCTTAGTGGTAGAATAATTTCCAGACAAAGAAAACATTAAGCAGCAGCTAAGAGCAATTTTCTTTGAATTTTGGTGCCTCAGAAGATGTCCTTTGTGCTTCACACTTTGTTATCAAAAGAAATAAAACAGATAAAGGAAGGGAAAATTTTCCCAACATAACAGACCATATAATGAATGACTAGATATGAAGAAATTGGGGAGTAAAGAAAGCAAAAATGGATACATGCCATTTTTTTCTAGATTTTTCTAGTGCATACAAATGCTAAGGTTGTCAGGTCAGCTTTCAGTCTTACCCACTGACCTCAGAAATGTGTGCCATTGCACAAATATGTTTTTGGCTTTCTGATTACGATCCATTTCCTGTACCTCATACCTTCACTGTCATAAATTGTTTAGCTTCATTTTTCTATTGTCCCCTTCCATTACTGCTTGTGTATGGATGCGATTCTCTTACTACTTAGGTAGGCAGTTAGGAAAAAGGAGCTTTTAAAAATCAGAGCCAGTGTTCTCAGACATGATCTCCCACCAGCCAGGTCCTACAGCCTTCAGCTTGTTTGTGTTGGAGCATGGGCAACATCCAAAATCCTGCAGTTCAGCCACGTCTGAAAGGGGATTGCTTTAGCCCTCCTTTCCGACACCCAGGTTGGGAGGTTGGGCTTCTGATACAGGCAGCCCCTCCAAAAGAGGAATTACAGAAAAAAATACAGCTCTTGCTCCACCATGTTCCTCACAGTGCCCACACAGAGCTGCACAGTAGCTCAGGAAATATGGTACCCAGTAACAGACCATGGGCTTTTGTACCAGGGTTGCCAGGCCTCAGGACAGGGATGTCTCTGGCTTGGTTTTTTGGAATGTATCTTGACTGTTTTTTCCCAGAGGGGTTCAACAGAACACCAATTTTTATGAAAATTGGAGGACAGTAGGGCCAGCATGGAAGAGTATGGGGTGAAAAATACAGATACAGCCCATCAAGAATTTGATCACCTTAAAATAACAAGATCACATGGCCAAATTTCCCAGTTTCTGAGGGTGAAGCTGGTACAGGGGAGCCAAGAAGAGCAATCATAGCCAATACATGAACATAAAAGATAAAATAACTGGAAGTTTAATGCTCAGTGCCCCAACCATGTGTCAAGAATCTAAAGCCCCCTCCTTGTCCATCTAAAACATTTAAGCCTCTGCTGCTCCTTTGATTAGGCTCCAGGCTTGCCAGCAGCATGGCAACGACTCTGACTGTTTCCATCACCAGCTCAAGGCTAATTCAAGCACTGTTAACAACAGTGCTGCAGCAGGAAAAAACAGAATACAAGCTGACAAATGTAGTGTTGGTGCAGTCAAGTGGTCACTGCCATTGCAGCTGCCAGAGTGAGCAAGTTTAAAGCAACAGCATCTTGACCATATGGCCATCTGATGCCTTACTTTATGCACATAGGCATTAAAACTGCAGTAGTGGCCTTAGAGAATGAATTTGCAAGACTGCTTATATTGCAAAGCCTTCAAGCATTCCCAGTCATTACCCAGATACTGCTACCCAAGAGAAGTTAAAGGTAGCAATGACTAAAATGTAGAGGAAAAAAAATCCTAACAGCAATTATATATTAAACACTCATTAAAACTCACACTTTAGAAGTACAGCAGTAAACAGTTAAGGTCACTCAAGCTGATAAAAAATGTGATTGTCTCACATTTGTGCCAAGAAAACCAAGCAACACTGCTTTGCACAGTATTAAATAGAGGTCAAGAATAAGATACACACGTTTATCACAAGATGAATGGATTATAAATAGACTTTTAAGATGGCAATAAAAATCATTCATTACACTTTTTAAATGAAAATATGGAGTGAAAATATTGGCCAGTGTAATAATTGCTATGAATAGCCACAGCTGGCAAGCAGCTGGATTTCAAATAGGCTTTCTTTCCCAAATGCCAAAAGCACTAATTCATTGCTGTAACTGCCTATGTGAATTATAACTTTTGCAAACACTGTCTATTAGCATGATATACACAGTCCCTGCATGTTCTGTGCAGAGCACACTGTATTAATCTGGGGAATGGCAAAACAGAGGGAACTAGTCTGACCTCCATCATCAGAGCCATCTTTACAAGCACAACATTGACAAAACATTGCATCCATGATAAGCCCATTTCTGAAGTAGTTCTGCTGGAAACAGAAGGTTTTGAAACAAAAGGTGACCTCTAATAAAATTAAAACCCTGCATCTGCACTTTGAGAAAAAAACCACCTTATTCATGAGGACTGTGATTCTTATGCATATGACAGTCATGAACACAAGCCCAGATTCCCAGTCGACCTAAGAGAACAGGATTAACTCAAACCAGTAAAGCCACAATGATTTATAGTGACATCTTCTCTCCTTGCATTAAATATCTTTCCACAGTTACCACTGTAAGTATTTATCACTGTCTGTAAAAGTGAGCGGTACCAAAAATGTATCACCTTCCTACCTTAATAGCACAAAATAAGCTCCGTGTATCTGCTGGCAAAGGTCAGTGTTGCAGCAGCAGTTATGATATCCCCAGGAGCTAAGTTCCACCAAGTGTTCTGGATAAGCAGCAGAACAGATTGCTTTGGGCATCTCCAGACCTAAGGGGTCTTCAGGATCATCTGCCACAAATAACATCACAATAATGTTGCTGTAGCTGCAGTGGTCTAAGAATACAGGAGCATGATAAAGTTTGCAATTACAGATCTCAAGATCTACGTCTATACTTTCCAATAAAGCTCCCCTATACTTTTTTAGCTGTGAAGGATAATAGATTTAGCTGGCCCTGCACTGCATCAGTGCAAAGATTAGAGGAATTCCTGCAGTTCCTTCCAATCCTAATTTCTGTGAATCTCTGACTTTGAAATCACAACACAGAATACAGCCTTAACATTCGAGGAGAGGAGGCTTTAATAGAGCGCAGGATTCAGAGGTTCTGAGGAAAAAGCAGCACAGATCAAAGAATTACACCCTGCTACCACACAAAGTCCCTGTAGGCTGATGCAGGAAAGTTACTGTGGCTGCTGAGATGATAACTGAAAGGCAGGGCAGTCACAGGATGTGCCTACATTATTACATCAACCACAGCAGGGCCTGGGCATCTATGTTCCACTGCAAACACCAGTGAGAGCAGCAGCTGTCTTAAAAGCTCTATGTAAAAATAGAGCATGTGGACACATTTGTAGTGTGGCAGCGTAGTATGTTCAAGAAGAATGCCAAATATAAAGCTATCTTTGAGGAATAAAAAGTTCCCAAAATAAAAAGGAGTAAAGAGAATAGTTGAGTGACAAACTTATGACAGTCATCTTCTGAAATTAAAGTCTGAGTTCACATTTGGTCAGGACACTGAAAATACCCTTCTTTTGATTGATACAAACTGCCCTAAAAACATTAATTTTTGGCTTTTCAGGGAAGTCTGCTAACTAGTATAACAGTCCACCATGACAAAACAATACTAATTTATCATAATTATACTCTACTGGTAACCTTTGCTCCAAGCCTACCAAGTGAAATTACTGTCAATTCAATAAAGAATACTACCCCTCCATGTATTGAACAGACAGACACACACACAGAGAAGCAGACAGCATACTCTTCATTCCAGAAACAGAGGAGCCTTGTACCATTGCCTATTACTGCCTGTGGTACTTACACATTCATCAGCACAGTATTAGGGGGCCCTGTGGTCTTTAGCCTTTTTCGTGCAGGACTGATGCTTGTATTCCCACACTACCACTGAAAGAATTAAAACAGAGGCAGGCTGATTTGCTCACGTTCATATTAGAACACTGCCTGAGTGTGAAGTTAAACCTGCATCTCCAAACTGCAGACAAGCCTGCTAGCGCTGTCTAGCTTCCTTCCTTGGTAGCATAAATGTTTGTGTAAAACTTTGTCACTAGGCTGCTGCAGTAATGGGAATTGCTGCTGTGTTTACACAAACCTTAGGCTATCACAGTTTCCCTGTCTGGCCATCCATCCATTCTTCTGAATAAGAAATGGCTTAATATCTGTTCCGCAGTAGAGATAAAAGCTCCCAAGCAATCAGAAGGTAGATACTTCAAGTGAGCACTAGAACTACCCTGGGCTACCCAGAGAAGCAGGAAACACTTTCCATAGAATACAAGACCCAAAGACTGAGCATTAAAAGTAAAACAGAAAAAACAGGTGTATTTTAAATTTGTTCAGCACTTTGGAGGTAAGGGAGAGAGGAAACAGGTTAGCAAACAGCATGGCCCATTGGAGGTCAGCTGGTCCTGCTCAGAAAGACGCTGGCACTAACACAATATTTGTATAGTCACTTCTGGATGCATTGCTTCCCCTCAAGGTTGACTTGGATATGGCTCACATTCTTCCCAAGCCACATTCCCCAGAATGCACTCTCAATCTCAGTGATCTCAGGTCTCACAGGTGACTCAGACTTCCTGAGTCAGAGGTGCATGTATTAGCCCCATAAATTTCTCCAGTTATTTCTTTTAAAATCATGTAAACTTTCAGCATTTATGTTGAGGAAAGAGTTCTATGGGAAAGCACGTAAGAAAATCCATATGACATATGAGAACCATGGCAGGAGGAGGGAGTTTTATGCAACTTTATTTGTAGCCTCCCACTTGTAAATAAATCTTTGAAGATGTTACCACAAAGGCTATTTCACTCGCTTTAAAAGAACTCATATATCCTCTACAGTAAAATATTATGTTTAGCTGATTTTTAATTTTTTTTTTTTTTTTTTTTTTACACTCAACTCCAATGTTCCAGCTTCTAGCATGACTCAACATGTATATAGCAGAGAGCCTTTATTCCTAATACTACTTCTTAACTCTGCTCGTACGGGTTTATATCATGTGGTATGTGTGAGAAACCAATCCAAAGTTGAAAGTACATCAAAAGCCATATACAGCCACAGGATACACAGAAATCAGAGTCCAATAAATCATTTCTCCTGTCAGAATTTTCTTCAACCTTAGCTTATTTTGGAGATCTTACTGAGACTTGAACATGAAGCATAGTCTGTAATTCTGTAAGAAAGAGCTAGGGGAAAGGATCTAATCCATGTTTCACAATAACATTTTTTTCCTATGAATCATAGAATCAGACGGGTCGGACAGGACCTCTGAGATCATCAAGTCCAACCCTTGATCCACTACCACCACAGTTACTAGACTATGGCACTAAGTGCCACATCCAGTCTCTTCTTAAAAACCTCCAGGGATGGAGAATCCACCACCTCCCTTGGCAGCCCATTCCAATGTTTGATTACCCTCTCTGTAAAGAATTTCTTCCTAATATCCAACCTGAACCTCCCCTGGCAGAGCTTGAGACTATGCCCCCTTGTCTTACTTCTGGTTGCCTGGGAGAAGAGACCAACCCCCACCTGGCTACAACCTCCTGTCAGGGAGTTGTAGAGAGTGATGAGGTCTCCCCTGAGCTTTCTCTTCTCCAGGCTAAACAACCCCAGCTCCCTCAGCCTCTCCTCACAGGACTTGTGTTCAAGTCCCTTCACCAGCCTGATTGCTCTTCTCTGGACCCACTCCAGCACCTCAATATCCTTCCTGAACTGAGGGGCCCAGAACTGAACACAATACTCCAGGTGTGGCCTCCCCAGTGCTCAGTACAGGGGAAGAATCACTTCCCTGGTCCTGCTGGCCACACTGTTCCTGATCCAGGCCAGGATGCCATTGGCCTTCTTGGCCACCTGGGCACACTGCTGGCTCCTGTTCAGCTTCCTGTCGATCCAAACTCCCAGGTCCCTTTCTGCCTGGCTGCTCTCCAGCCACTCTGTCCCCAGCCTGTAGCGCTGCAGGGGGTTGTTGTGGCCAAAGTGCAGGACCTGGCACTTGGCCTTGTTGAACCTCATCCCGTTGGAATCAGCCCAACTCTCCAGTCTGTCCGTGTCCCTCTGCAGAGCTCTCCTGCCTTCCAGCTGATTGACACTTCACAATAAAAACATAATCAGCAACTGTACAGTATTTAACATTGCCAAATGCAAACCATCCTAGGTCCTATTGAATAATGTATCTGCTTAACTCAAAGTAATCAATCACCTCGTCAGGGAGCACTGGGACCATACATGCCCAGAAGTCTTCGCTTAGTCCTATCCAGAGCTGTTCTTCCAGGAGTAAGTCCATAGTACCTCCAAGAAAGCTAAACAGGGTGCAAATACCTTCATATCCTTTAAGATTTATGAGGATTGCCTCTAACACATGGCATGAAGGTAGAGATGACCACAGAGAAAATGTTTGCCTTCTCTGTTACAAGCTTGCCCATTCTGAATACAGAATTATTCAAATATGGATAGTTCAGTCCAACTTTTAATAAGCAACCTGTAAGACAACTGCCTGGTGCTTTTATCATATTTAGCCTTCCTTAATACTGCGGATTTGGAGAGGCAAACCATGTCATCACTATGTTCAACTACATTCGTGTGCTGTCAGAACCAAGATTCAACCATCTTTGACACATACTCATTCACTCCACTTGGCCGTATCAGTTACATTTTGTCAACTCACACTTTCAACTATCTTTTCAACTCACACTTTCAACTGTATCTAGGTGGAGACTTTAATTCCCAAACATGGACACAGTGGTACCCAAGTGGGACAGTCAGCTCCTCATTTTAAGTGGAATTAATAGATCAAATGAAAACATAAATGGTTTCCAAGCTCAAAAAGCAGCTCATAATTTGTTGGGAGTTTGTTCATTCAGGCATATAAATAAATTAAAAATACATTGTTTTTGAAAGAGAAAAGTTAAATTTTAACCTATATTTCCCATAGGACTCCTGAAAAGAGACAGGCAATAACATTTAGTAAGTCACACCAGACTGCAATCACTCTGAGGAGCACTGTGTAAGATGCAGAGCAAATCAGAAGATCAAGTTTCTGACCACATCAGTCAGCTGTTTTATAGGATCCAAACAGAGCATACAAAGTCCCCCAAGTAAGCAAGCAAAATGAGGGAAAATAAAACTTAGGAGGCAAAAATTCAAAACGCCACTCTAAACCTCTGCTCAGTTCCAGTTGAAAGCCAGTTTCACAATACAGGGATTGGAATTACATAGAAGCATTAGGTACGTCTTTGATTTAACAAATAAAAAAAATTAAAGGAAAGATTGACCTGGAAAAGGTGCATTGCACTGAGGAGACCTGAGCTATTATCAGAACCTCACTAATGGCTGACGCGTGATCTCTCCCTCATCCATTTCCCTTTCTGGTTTTTGTCTTCTTCAGTTGATTAGTTGATTTCCTCTCCAAGACTGCCTTCTTTTATTTTTTTGCTAAATAAACAGAACAATTTGCACTAGGTTGCCCTATTTCCTTGCAGACAACAGACATTATCCTTAAGAAACTGATTACATATTCATATTAATGAGAAACTGTTTTATCTGCCTGTAATTAGTGCACTATGGACCACAGCCTGTTCTTAATGTCAGCTACGCTGAATTAATAAAGCAGATATGCTCAGCTTCCAAGGTAAGAACTTCTAAGGTGAGAAAGTAAAAGCATGATTTTGTTAATGTAATCAGGAAACTGCACTGGAAACAAGGGAAACTTAAATTATGTAAATTAGTAACTGTTTATTCTGCATTATTAAATGAGACACTGCAGATTGTAGAGGTTTCTGGAATCAGCTGTACTGTTACTTAACTGAATGTAAGCAGAACAAAGTCCCAGCAGCTTAAGCAGCAGCGTTTTAGGAATCAAAAGAAAATTTCAGAATAAAAGGAGAGGAAAATGCTTCCTGCTGTTGGTTCACCTTCTTTTTTTTTCTTCTTAAAAAAGTAACATAAACAAACAGCACAAATTGATGAAGACTGACACAAGAAATTAAGAAAAAAATCAGGAACACATTGAGCTGCCTGTGTGTTGTTGATGAGTTGAATAGGGGCATTATAACAGATGAGATCCCTGACCAGAGCATACAATTGCTGAAGATCAACATTACCTGAAAAAACCTGTTTCAATTCTACATCATAAATAAAAATGAGACTATTTTTTGTAAAGAAGTTTACCATGAAAAATTGTTGCTTTATATGAAAGAAAATCTTGCCACTATATCAGGAGTTAAAAGCCTGTTCACAATATCAGGTACTCATTTCAGTTTGCCAGATTAAGCAAGAAATCAACATTTACCTTATTTCTGGTAACCACTTAAACTTCAAACATTGCGTTTCTCTGGAGGATAGTGTGGTGGCCCAACTACACCTTAATTTTTAAGGAAGCCAGAGGAAGTTCAGCAGTCTTACTCTGTGATTCAGTACTGTGGTTGCAGACTCTTTTCCTCAGATGAATCTTTCTTCAATGCTGTCTTGATGCCTGTAGGGTGCCTCTTCCAACAATCTTTTGACATTCATGACTCCTCTTCTCAAAAGATTCATCCAAATCCAAAGCATTCAGTTTTAAGCAATTCCTACAAAGGGACTCACAAGATGCTCTGAGCATCATGAGGGTGACCTGTGCCCTTTGATTCATGTGCCAGCATTTTGGGGTGTGGTCCTCTCTTTCCTTCATGATAGCTTACTAGCTCTGCTTTGCCTAGAAGCCACTAAAGCCATCACAACCTCCTAGTGAGATCTGGAATACCTAATACCAAGTCTCAAGTATTGGCTTTACTACCAGATAGAAATATGTCTTCGTGTTTTCATAGAAACCAGCTAGTTCTCCTTCACTGCACGCTCTTGCTTGCACACTCAAGGTTAACCAGCTTGCAAATTTTGTGGTTGCTGTCTGCTCAGAACAACAAAGATTATTATTTGACTTGTCTTCTTTTGCACCTTGTGGCATTTTCCATTGTCTGGATCATGTACGTGTTTTTTGAACCAGGAAAGATCCACAGGGATACAGGTTTCTGGCAGCACTCATGCATTTTCTAATTGTTTCATAGTTGTGTACAGTTTTTGGCATGGATAGAAGGTACATGAACTTTTTTGAATGTCATCTCTGAAGGCACCATATTTGAGGATACAATTCATATACAAGCGTCCTAAGAGGAGCCCACAGTGTGGGCAGGTTGTGTTACTCTGTCTTTTCTCTTAACATCTGCCAACTTTTCAAATGCATTCAGAAAACAGAAGTAACTACAATATACACAAAAAGCCATTACAGCCTTCTCCTGCCTGTTAGAGTGTGGTAAACTGAGCAGAATTCAATTCAAGTTTATAGTGCACTTTAGCAGGAGGGAAATTTTTATGTAATCACAGAAAAAAATCCGATAGGAAGGTTGTCATAATGGCATCAAAGTATGCAGAGGCAACACAGCTAAAGGAGGGTCTTTGCTGTGTGTGCCACATCTAAAATACATTTCAAGCTATCCCTGAAGGCCTCTGATTTGACCTATTACCCAGATAAAGCCAATCTCAACAGCAGGAGGAAATATTCTACCCAGACTCTGGTGTTTTAGATCCTTTGTCATAAACAAAAAGAATTCAAAGACAGAATTTCATTTTAGCTTTTCCCATGAGATTCTCTGAATGAACATCAAGATTCTGAGGTTAAAGATTTTAATTAAAGGAATATAAATTAAAATCTAACAATTCACTACCACTTTTGTTAAATCTCATTAAAAATATGAGGCTGCCCTTTGTCATCCCCACTACCTACTGGCTTCCTACAGAGTCACTGCCATAGGAGATAAGAGGTATCCCTGGACATTTTTTCCTCTACATCAATGTGTAAAATATCTATTCAGCTCTTTCTAGGGACTTCTGCAGACTCAGGGATAACAAGATGACAGCTACATACAAATGATATACACAATTAAACACAAACTTCCAGGAGAGACTAAAAGACCAGGGTGATTTACTGATTATTTTCAAAAGCTGAAGGTCAGAGGTGGATGGGATTTTTTTTTTCAGAAGTGCAGGGGCAAAACATAGATGGATTTTAAAGAGTGACAGTTGCTAGTGATGTTGCATCCCCTGATAATCTTGCTCCATCATAAGAGGAATGTTTAGGACTGAAGGCCCATGGATAAAACACCTAAATGCATACAAGGATGTGTAGAAGATAAGCGCCTGCAAAACGACTTTGCATGGGATTTTTACCCATGCTTTAACTTGATTTCAGCTTTCCAGTGTGACATAAGCTTTATCAAGCTCCCCTGCACAAGGAGATCATCAAACACATGCCCATTATGGCAAGCAGAAGATAGTCCTGGAGAAACACCTGGAGTACCCCAGGTGAACAAGAAGAGCCCAACTGAGCTGTGTACCCTTGGCTTGTAACCTCAGCCTGTGTGCTGCTGTCATGAGAGCTCTTGGCCAGTTTATCTACATGTTATACCAACACAGCAGAGTTCAAATTTTTCTAGAAGCCTCTAAACAATTCTGTTATCTTTCAGGGAGGACAGGAGAGGGACCAAGAAGATGGAAATTTTATTTCATAGATTGATTAAATGGTTTGAGTTGGAAGGGATCTTTAAAGGTCATTTAGTCCAATCCACCTGCAATGAGAAGGGACATCTTCAACCAGATGAGTTTGTTCAGAGACCTATCCAGGCTGACCTCCAATGTTTCCAGGGATGAGACATCCACAGTCTCTTTGGGCAACCTATTCCAGTAATTCACAAGACACATGATACAAAATTACTTCCTTATATCTAATTTAAATCTACCTTCTTTTAGTTTACAACTATTACCCCATACCTTATTGCAACAGGCCCAATTGAAAAGTTTGCCCCCATCTTTCTTACCGCTTTTAGGTACTGGAAGGCTGCTTTAAGGTCTTCCTGAAACCTTCTCTTCTCCAAGCTGAACAACCTCAACTCTCAGCCTGTCTGCATAGGAGAGGTGCTTCATCCTTCTGTGGGATTTTCTCCATCAGATCCATGTCTTTCTTTTACTGAAAACCCCAGTGCTGAATGCAGCAGTCCATGTGGATCTCACAAGAGTGACGCAGAGGAATAGAATTGTCTCCCTTGACTTCCCTCATCTGCACCTCCCTTGGCCACGCTGCTTTTGATGCAGCCCAGGACACAATTGGCTTTCTGGGCTGCAAGAGCACACTGCTAGGTCATGTGTTCAGCCTTTCATCCACCAACACGCCCAAGTTCTTCTTGTCAGGGCTGCTCTCAATCTGTTCATCCCACAGCCTCTATTGATAACAGGGAATATCCTGGCACAGGTGCAAGACCTTGTACTCAACTTGGCTGAACCTCACAAGATTCCCACAGGCCCACTTCTTCAGCTTGTCAAGGTCCTTGTGGATGGCATCCCTTCCTTCAGGCGTGCAACACACCACACAGATTGGTGTCATCTGCAAACTTGCTGAGGGTGTGCTCAATGCAATTATCTATGTCACTGATGAAGATACTAAACGATACAGGCTCCAATATGGATCCCTGAGGGACAGCACTCATCACTGACCTCCAGCTGGACACTGAGCACTAGTCTCTGGGTGTAACCATTCTGGCAATTCCTTATTCACTGAATAGTCCATACATCAAGTCAGTACCTCTCCAACTTGGAGGGAAGGTTGATAAAATTCTATTTCTTGCCCTCGGTTTCTGGGGCTGCAAGAGTTTATAAATATCACACAGAGCACGATGCAGTCCATCTGTTCAGGACATAAAAGTAACACAGGGGGTCAGGCCAAAGGTCTGCCTGAGCCAGTATCTTCTCACTGACGACTACAAAAAGCAGATGCCTAGGTAAAAAGGGTAAGAACAGATCACATATATTTAGTACTTCCCCCCATCAAGAAACCTCCCCAGGACTCTGGGGAACCATTTGTCTCCTGCACAAATTCATCCAGTCTTTCACACAAATCATGACATTTTTAGTATTCATAACATCCTGTTACGAAGACTTCTGGAGTATAATTAAACATCACATGAAAATTATATTTGTTTCTTTAGAACCTGGACCATAGGTTCTTGTAGTGAAAGAGACTGTACTTAACTGAGCCCTGTCACCCTTCCCATACCACTCAGTGTTGTTACCCATCATATTCCCCCCGACAGCTCTGTCAGGCCCTAATTATTCTCTGAAACTTTTTCATGTTGTACTACAACCTTTTTGAGACGGAGGGAGCAGAACCGCACAGTTTTCAACATGAAAACCTCAGCTTCATGCAGTACCACGATTTTATTTTCCTTTCTATTCTACTTTTAATATTGGCAGTGCTGCTCTGCTCTTTGACTTCTGAGCTAATGTGTTCAGGGAACTCTCTGTCATAAGCCCAGATCTACCTCTCAGGGATTTACTGGGAGTCCAGAAGTCATCACATAATACGTGAAACTAAGATTTTTTCCCACTCATGCATCACTTAACATTTATCTATGTTTAATTTGATCTGCTCATCTATTGCCTAGCCACTGAGTCTCATAGGGTCCTTCCATAATTTTTCAGTAGGCCTTCATCTTTACTGTTGTGAATAATGTTTATTGATAGCACTAATTCATGTCCCTAATAACAGTTTGCCCTTTTTCCATTTCATTTATGAATATATTGAGAATGAATAGATGAATATGAATGAGTATCAGCACTGATGCCAGCACAAACCCTTTGGAACTCCACTGACAATTATTTTACTACTGTGAAAACAGATCACAGAGTTCTATTTCCTTTTTATACCTTTTAAAAGTTGTCTTTGTGTTGCTAAGTTAATGGTCAGGTAGGTACACAAGCCTCAAATGTGACAACTGCCCTGTTTTCCTAAAAGCTTTCATGATTGAGATATTGTTGAAAGGACTACAAACATCATTTCACTCTACTGTCAAGTAGGGTGAAATTCAACTATGAGTTTTACTTTAGTTGTGCTTCTGCTTTGGGGCTTTTTAGGTTGTTTTCTGAAACAAATCTAAGAAAAGATGTTGTAACCTAAGCCCTTACAACAAGTTTTTAAAAAATAAATCAAATTCACAAAATCATGCACTGACATCACAGTACACACGCAAAACTTTTGAAAATAAACCAAAAGAAGGCTGAGGCTGTCTGCAAACTTCAGCAAAGACTTGTATTTTGTTATATAAGCACAAAACTGTTCCTTGCTTACCACATCGTGCTTCAAGATATTTCAAAGTGTAGCATTGCATTGTATGTTGCACAATAAAACAAACACCAGGCTAAATAGAAGTAATTTATCTCAAGGGGAGTTAAAAAATGATTCCCAGTTATCAAAATATTTCAGTGAAGCAGAAATATACATTGACCAAGACACAAAAGACCAGTAATCAGTATGATTCTCCTCCTACTTTCCCGCATTAGGATCAATGCCAGCAGAGCTAGAGTGGTATAGAGCTCCAGCTGTGTTAAATATCTAGGGTTATGGAGATTTTTCTCACAATCCAGGATTTAGAGTCATGATGCTCGACCTCCTCCTGCTGCCTAATTGTTGTGTTTAGTTCACACAGAAAACACATTATCTTCTATGCTCACATGACAACATTCATCTCTACGTGAAGTCAAACAATTGAACAGAGTGAGAAGGCTGACATATCCCTCCTCTTCCATGTGTCTGGAGCCAGCTCAAACCAAAGGGTCTCAGCTTCAGCAACAATAGCACTCAAATTAGTTGGGGCTAGATGGGGCTTTAAGCAATTTGGTCTATTGGAAAGTGTCCCTGCCCATGGCAGGGGGGTTGGAAGTAGATGATCTTTAAGGTCCCTTCCATTCCTAACCACTCTGATTCTGTACGATGATAACAAGCAGCTCTTTAATATCAAACTTGAAGGAAGCCCTACTCCTGAAGAATCTCCCTGCTGTAAACAACAGCAGCAGAAGAGCAGATGGCTGTAATTACAGCAAGATGTCTTGAGTGACAGAGCAGTTGCAGTCCAGTTTGGTTGCAGCCTACAGCAGCACTGACAGAGAAGCCAAAGAACGATCAGGGTGATTTTATGGAAGGTGGATTCCAGCAACTGTCCTGCGCTCACAAACAAGGTCACAGATTCCCCTGTAACTTCTGTCCTGAGGTGCATACCAGCTACTGACACCAGATTATAATTTCGGTATCTTCACTGCTGCATTGCATTTCTGGTTGAGCCAACCACACCCCATCTTGAAGGATTCAAAGGCATCATCCTGAATATCAGCCAGTAGGGAAGAACAAAAACCTTGTATGTTACCAATTTATACACAAAACATCTTGCCTTTTTATTGCCTTTCATCACTAAGTCGAAAAGAAATGGAGCTATACTTAAACATATCCTCTGGGAACAAATTAGATCTGTGATTTTCATGGCATGCAAATTTCCAATCTATTTCTACATGATTAATCATATTTTTCACATCTGTAAATAATTTGCTTCTTCCAAAACTACTATCATTGCACTGGCTGTTACCACTATTTTATAAACACTTTTTAGACAGTTTTTTCACCTACATCTCATCAATGTGGGAGGCGAGATATCACAGGCTCCATGGAATCTAAGTTCCTGAATCTTTAAACTCTGAAAATCTTCTAGTGAAAAAATCATATATTAAATTAATGAAAAGTAGCAGCAGTTCTCTTAAGGTCCTTTTCCAGCCCATCACTGTCAGATTTTTAATATTTTAGAGGGAAAACCAGAATATTTCAAGGCAAGCCTCAAAACTATAATTAACATGAAACGGTTTGGGTATTTATAGCTGGCTATTCCCATTAAGCAGCCTCTATTAATTTGCTTTTTATTACATCAATCTCTTTTTTGTTAGGAAGGAAAAGAGAAAGTTAATCTTGGTATTAATGCTATCAGATACTGGGGAGGGGAACAGTCATAACTGCATCTCTGAAGATGGAAATAATATTCAACAGAGCCATGCAAATCCATACAGCAAATTAAAGACTGTTGGCTACCTTCAGCACCAGCAAATGCCTATACTTAGTTGTCATTACATCCTTATGTTGTGCAATCTTGGTAAAACATTGAAGAAAGCTTTGTTTTGATTAGAAAAATACTCTTTAAACAGTCCGCATAATCTGACGCTATAGATTGTACCACTCCCTTGAAAAACATCCAAAAGCAAACCACGAAGATCCATCTTTCTTTTTTTTCTTTTTTCCGTAAAAGAAATAACTACACTGTAATTCCTTTTATCTGCATTTATATTCTTTCTCATCAGACAGCTAACAGCTACACCAACCCTTTAGGTAACAAAAATACAAAAAAAAGGAGAAGAGTCTGTCTCAGGGTATCTTCACACACCTTTCCCCTTATTTCCCCTCTCTCCAAAAACAGTAGAAGAAAAAGAAATATGCCTGAGATTAATTCTTATCACCAGCCCTGCAGGGCTGTCATGTTAAGAGTTCCTGAAGCTATTTTTTCTGGCTTTTCCACCTGCAGACTCTGGAGGTGGCAATAAGGAAAAAGAAAAAAACCAAAGGCTTATTCACCAAACAGCAATTAAATATGACGTGGCAGTGCCTGCCTTTACTTGCAGCACCTGGCAGCAAAAGCTAGACTGCAGCAGGACAGAGGTTTCCTTTCCAGCTCCTAATTGCTCTCTACAAGCTTTTTAGAGAGTGACAGAAGACTGAACAGTAGCTGGTACCTTAACCCCTTCTTTCTAGCTGTATTTGCCTCTTGGCTTTCTCCTCCTTTTCTCCTCCTTTGATTCTTTCTCTCTGCAGTTTTTCCCGCCTGTGCAGCTCATCCTCTCCCGCAGCCAGGCTAGAGCAGATGCTGCTGCCCTTCCAAAGAGTGCAGGGCTGTACCAACCCTTCTTCAGACTTGCAGTCACACGTGCTCAGGGAACCTCAGCAGGAGCCTGGAGATCCTTCTGCTGAAGGCAAAAACCAACCTGACCTCAGCCATAATTCTTCACCATTACAGCCTATCTGTACACCTGCTGTTGCTGTCCTAGGATAAACAGGCAAGGGGAGTTACATCTTGCATGCTTTTCACCCAAGCATCAGGATATGCAGCTCATTTAAAACTGCCCAGCAAGCTTTAAATCCCTATGAACCTGGTGAAGGAGGTAAATGTGCTAAATGCTTGTTGTTTATTCATTTGCTTCAATAAAATGCAATGTTGACAGACTGGACAGGAGCGTAAGGGAGTGCTTGACTCCAAGACCAAAAACATCCAAGAAAAATCACATCCGTAAAGTCAGAGCCAAAGGAACCCAGGCAGGGTTCAACCAGAGATCCTGTGAACTGATTCCATGGCATTTCACTCCAGCCTAGGAAGACAACACTTCCCTCACCACCTCACACACCACAAGGCTCCCAGAACTACTGGGCACAGAAAAGTCCTCCTACTGATTGCCGCTAAATGGACTAAATGCTCTGCAGTTCTGGTGGTGTGAAGAGGGAGACGTTTCCACTTCATTCCTGAAGGAGATGAAAAGGGTCTGAGGTTTCATTTAGTCATCAAGAAGCTCCTGAGATTAACATACTACAGAAGACAAGCAAATGAAATGGTTTATTTTTGAGTAAACAAACCCAAAATGAAGAAGTGAGGCTAGCTGTGCTGGGCATTTCTATTGAGAAGGGAAGTCGGGGGGAATGGGGAGAGAGGGTATGACACAGGTCTCATTTAACAGCATCTGTGTCCTCTCCACCTATTTATTAACCAGGACTGCCTGCTATTCTTTGGGAATATTCCAAAACCCACTTTTGATGCATCCAAGGGGAAGTACACAGTAAAGGAAGACAGAACTCAAAGCAAGATATGGACATGGGAACAAGACTAAAACAAACTGGTAAGTTCCAATGGAAATCTTCCTGCAAACAGATCTAGAAGTTGGCCCTCCTCAAGTATTAAAACATCAAGGTAGGTTCAAGTACATATATAACAGCATCTCTCCAGAGACATTTCTCTCAGCACCAAGATGAATCAGGTTTTAAACCAGCTCCTAATCAGAGGCAAAAAATCTGCCACATGAGGCAATTATATTTCACTTTGTGAGCACAGATTTTGTTCAGCACTACCAGCACTGAAAAATCAAGAGTGAGAGTTATCTTAAATAAAATATGGAGAAAAATTCTCAGTCTATGCCAAAGTATTTTTATGTTTTTCATAGCTTCAAAAACATATGGGTAGCTCATATGCCACTTTGGAAAGGTTAAATGAATAGGGGAGCTTGAAACACCTCAAATTTCTTCCATTTCATCTCATCTCCTTTATCATCATTTCTGCAATGACTCCAAAATCCCCCTGGCATTCACAAAGTGCTCAAAAGGGCAAGAAATGTTTTAAGACATCACTCCTTGAAAATCGATTGAAACCAAGTGAACAAACGCTTTGCTTTAGCTTGGACAGTTGTTCAGAAATGTTCCTGGCCACAACTCTACTTGCAGATTTATAATTCATTGCATTCCCGAGAGTGAGCATAAGCAGCTGGTGAAATGAGATTAGTCAGGCTCACATCTCTACTTTTCATTCCAATAGTATCACTTGGCCATGACCCGTAGGATGGAGGTGACAGCCCACATTCAGCCAAACAATCCAGGCCTACAGATGATCTGAAGGACCAGATCCTCTGAAATTCATTAGCCAGAAGACACTAACTCTGCACCATCTTTTTTTAGATAGTCTGGAGAAGCAGAATACCCCACCGTCTCCTTCTTGAGACAGCTTAAATACAATTCAGCTTCTAAATAAAATCTCTCATGTCACTTAGTAGAAGCAAATTCATGGAAGAGGAAAGACGAGACAAGACAAAAATAAAACACCAAAACACACACACACAAAAAAAAAACCAAACAAAAAACCCAACGAAGCAACAACAACAAAAAAAAAAACCACCATCAAAACCCTACCACAACAAATGGATGACAACAGAGATGGGATCACTCCCAGGTAGGCACAAGCAGCAAAACATATGCAACCATTCAAGATTGCGAGTGATGTGTTCATGTTTCACGTATTAGATTTAAAATTAAAAGTTAAAAAAAAGAGAGAATGCAGCTGATGGAGTTTAACAATTTGAGGTAACAGCTAAACAACTGAAAATCACATGCATACATAGTCAATTCATTAAAATAAGCTATTACAGCCAAGCATTTCCTAATCAGATAATTAGTAGCCTCTAATGCAATTAAGTTTACACAGCCAGCTAGCATAATTAAAAAACATAACTGAAACAGAACCATTATCACAGGATAAGTGTCCTTTGTCTGATTTTTATTTTTCTTTTGAAAGCTTTAGCCAAAATTGAATGTCCAAGGGAAACATGTAGACTCCATTTAAATGCTAGATGCATTTCCACAGGAGATCAGAGGTTATTCTCAGACTGGAACACGAAAAAATTCATCCAAGTGATACAGGAATATTTTAAAACTTTATTATAATTATGCTGTTTTACAGTTTTGTTGGGGCTGTTGGCTGAATTTACCATCTAACTATCTGCTCTCCAAAGAGCTGGCACCTGCTCTCAGATTCCGTGCCAGTGAAAGGATCACCGTACTAAGAGGCAGCCCAGGAAGAGCAGGTCCTTTGAAGAGGTCTTTTAAAGCTTTAAAGAGCAGCTCCTTCAGCTGTGGGACCTGTAAGCACAGCAGATGCATGTCTAGCTAGAGAGCACACACCATGAGCATCACATTCAGTGCTAAATGTTTACCAGCAAAAACCTCCCCACAGTAACAACACACAGGAGAAAGCAGGCAGCTTCTGCCACTTGGACTCACTGAATACTGCTTTTTTCGGTACCTGAACTGGCAAGCAGTACTGGAATCTACAAGAAAGAAGGAACAGAAAGCCTTAGGGCTAATTAAAGTTTCAGGTCCCACAGTTTCGTGTTCCTGGCTCTGTCACATACCCACTACTTCCACTCTAGTGGATCCTTGCAAACAAAATCAACTGATTTCTACTGTCCCCCACAGCCTGGGGTGCAATTATATTCAAAAGCACAGTTGGCTATTGTTTAGTGATTAGTTCTGGATTATACTTCTGTCTGTGCAGGGAGAGCATGTGTATTTTCAGGCTCCTGTTCCTCTCAGAGATTGTTTCCTGGCACATCAGGACAACCCACTTACGTCTGACTGAGGAAATGAGGAGAAAAATCCTCAAAAAAGCAAACACTCAAGCCTCTACATTTTACAGAAAGTTTTCTTTCAAAGTCAGATCCTGCAAGGTCTCCAGGCAAACTGAATATTTGAATATTTGTATTCAAGTCTACAATTACAGGTCATGAAACAGACTCAACCTCCTTCATAAAGAATATTATTTTTTTAATAAGGAACCCGAACTCATCTGCCTGAACCTGAGCTCATTTGTCTACACTTATACAGCCAGTAAACCAAAAATTTGGGGAGATGAATCCCATCCTACCTGCTGGCACTGGCAGAGAGCAATCTGACCTATCTTCTAAGCCTTCTGCCCAGGATCTCTAGAAACAGTCCCGTAAGGTGCAATAATCTCTGCCAAACATGGAAGCCAAAAAACCTAGCCCACAATAGATGCCACACTTGCTGGGGTGGCAGTTCAGTTACCTGCACACTCTGCTTTGACACACAAGGACTTGAAGACTGAACTAAGGCAAGTAGACAGAAGCACCCTTGCTTCAGAAGAGCATCTATAAACTTGTACAGGTATCTTTGCACTATGATAAATAAGCATGCTTTTCCTCTTGTCTATTTGTGAAAAACCGTAACATACTTTTTACACTACTGAAATATGGAGGTTTATTTACATTCCCCTAGAACTGAATCGGGCCCAGCTGTCACCCATGATAGTGCAATTTAAAGCTGTGGAATGCTGTGCAATGCAAAAGGAAATAAAAGGGACCTCAATAAATATGCAGTGCTCAAAAGGAACCACAAAAGCTATGAATCTCACTTTTTAGCCTTTTCAAGTCAACCAGCAGCAACAACCAGGTTTAGCAAACCCAAATGAGGTAGAACTAGGCTGGACTGATGGACCGTATCCATTTTGCATCTGTTTTGTCACCTGTGTATCCACAGCACTAAAAGAAAATATTTCCACCAAGGAAACATTTGCGCGTGATTCACAGCAAGACATGGGATCAAAGTTTAAGTGACTTCAATGCCTGCAAATATTTAAACTTAGACCAAAATAAAACAAATAAATTAAGTCCTACAAGATGGCAGTCAATAGGTTTTACGTAACTTTACCTGTAAGGTACTTAAAGTTGAAGGATCCAAAGAACAAGACAGGTCATGCAAACTCTGACACATACAAAGATCTTATTCAAAAGGCCTGTCTAGATGGAGGAGCCCTCAGAAGTCACTGAACTTGGCTGTCTTTCCTCCCCATAAAAGTCTAGTTAGACCTGGGAAACTTCAAGGGCACTAAGGCAATCCAATTTTTCCCTGTGTGGGGTGAAAATATGAGCACTACTTACCTTTATTGTATAATACAGAGGCATTACAAATGGTGGGGAAGGAGCGTAAGGATGTAAAACAAGCACTCAAAGCCTTCTCTGAACAATCCAAAAGTGATACAAATCAGGAGCAGAGCCGCTCTGATCACCTGTTAATAACACAAGACAGCACATGCGCTGCTGCCATCAGCTCTGCTGTCTCTGACCTCCCGTTCTCATACCAAGTGCAGAGATATCAGTGACTTGCCTTGCAAAAGCTGACATTGTTCTTACTATTAAGGGCTAGTTTAGAGAGCTGGATCTGAACACAGCCTCAGAGGTCAGGTGGTTTTTTGGCCCTCCTTTGGTGGGGCTGGTATACTCCAGGGAAAAAAAAAGCAACACAGAAGTGACATAACTACTGGGTCTCAGCAGACTGGTTGTGTTAGTTAAAAGCAGCAGGATCCTAATGAGATTTAATTTCACTCACTTTGTTCTGGCTTCATCAGCAAATGTCTGGAAAGTGGCAAAAAGCCAACAACTCTTCTAGCTGTGTACCTGTCTGTAAATCTCCTTCTCTCCAGGAACAAACCTCTATGCCTAAGACAACTTTCTGTCCTTGTGCTCCATTACGACTGATTTATTGGACAACAGGAGCTGCTGGGAGTCTGATCCATCCTGTTCTGCAGCCTCCTAGCTCCTTTGGAAGTTAGCACAACAGGGAGCCGATAGAGCTAGGGAAGCAACTATCTTGCTGACATCCCTTCTCCCTGCTTTCGCAGACTAGAGAAGCCTCACACCATCCTCTCTCCAGCCCACTTGATTTTAACTCTTCAAACTGTCTATTTAGGATCTGTCTTGGAATGTGGAAGGGACAACACACCACTGCTGTCTTCCATTAGTCTTCGTAGATGTCAGCTCCATCTTCCTGCAAACAACTGAATCATGATTTTGGTGGGCCTTGCCCCGCTGAAAGAAATTTGGACTTGTCAGAATTACCAAGTCTGATGAAACAGACTGTGCTAGTTAAAAGGAGCAGGGGCCACAATCTGTACTACTTCTTTATCTGTGGAGTTTTTTCCTAGACTTTTTCACCTGAAACTATTATATTTAGAAGGAACATGCACATCATATCTGGCCAAATGAGTAATACAGATCTTCTATGCCTTTACCAAACCCTTGGCTCCACAGGAGCTGATACACCTCTTATGGAAAATAGCCAACCTCAATTCAAATATTACATGAAGAGATTCCAGGGAAAAGCAAGCAGCAAGTAGTTAAGTAGGAGAAGAGAAAAAGCTGTCCCTTGCCCAAGGGGAATGTATGCTTTCCTTCTGTTTCCTCCTACCTGAAAACGAAGCATACAAGATCTTTAAGCTGCTTCCCTCCTCTCATCTGTCTTTTTGACCTCCTTAAGGGAAATGAGAGGGTGGAGCAGCCCTCCCTTCCATTATCTCTTAACACAGTGACTTTCTGAACCATTATTTCCCCGACGAGTTTCCTCATTTTGCAGCCTGCTGCACATGGCAATGGCATTTTACATTCTTCCATGCTGCTGGAGCAGTGGCATTTACTTCTGCTTTCTAATTATCTCTTTCTGCTAAGCAGCATTCTCTAAGTATTAAACAGTATAACATTCACTGAATAAAGAGCACTTTGAAGTCCAGCTCCTGATTTCTCACACGCATACAGCAACTAATACTGCTAGCAGAGTTCTGATATTGATCTTCTTCCTTTAGTTAAATTTGTGAATAAGAGACTGCAAATTCAAAATTTTAATGAGTGGAAATAATTCCTCTGTATTTTTGTACTTGTTTTTGTATCTTTTCTCTCATCTAGCAGAGCATCTGACAAGGAGTTTTTTAAAATATTTTTTGCTTCATCTCAGCATGTGGCCAACTCCGAAGAAACAGCTGAAGTTTCATGTGAGAAAGTGTAAGCAATGTTTCAAACACATATTGTGTCAACACCTTCCTCTGTTTCAGTAAACCTGGGCTAAGGCGCTCAATGCAAATCATCTCTCAAGCTGCTGAAAGAACTTTAATATGTTGACTGCAGTGCAAGCTTCCTCAGATTTGTAAATACAGATTTGTTGTGCTTTGTTTTACTGAGTGCTTCAGAGAGAGTGTGCCCACACACCTGCCAAATAAATACCACTGCTCCCTCTCATACAAACACTGAGAGATTAAAATTAATTTTTTTCATCTAAAGGGATCACAGAAGCCTGCATGATAGATTACCCTCTGCACATTCAAATCCTTTTTATATTTATATTTATGTAAAAATAAAATAAGATGCTCTAAAATCTCAGGGAAGCAGGATCTTTTACCTATAGGGAGATTTTGCTGCCCTGTCTCTTCCCATTACGTTGGGGATCATAAAGTTCCTGAGCAAAAATAGCTCTTTTGTTCTGACAAGACAGCTTGACAAATCCAAATCATATTCACAGGAGTGCGTGTGACCCACACAACTCACAGGAAACGACTCTCGGGTCAGAGACAAGGAAAAGCTACAAGAGCAAGCAGGCAAGGTTAGGAGAAGAGCAGGGGCTCAGCTTTGCTTTGTGTTTTGTTTTGAGCTTGGACTGGCCCCAGCAAAGAGTTAAATCTGATTTCTAAGCCCCATCCAGGCTTCCTTTACAGCAGATTGGGAGAATGTGCTGCATTATAAACAAACTACCGCTGCAAGCCCCGAGACCCCGCAGGCTGCCCTCCTAATAACAAGTAGTCTGTGAACTATCCAGCCTGCTTTCCTGCAGCGAGCTCCCGTCCAGATTCTCCAGTGCCTAATTAGACTAGCTGGGCTCCTGCTGCCCTCTTCTCCACTGTGAAGACATCAATTTGGATGTCTTTCTCCACCACATCATGAGCTCTCAGTTATGTTTTAGGAACATTTTATTCTGCAATCCCTGCCCTTCAGCTAACTTTGGTTCTAAGTGGCAAGCAAATTCATATGCTGCCGAAGGGGCAGGGAGGCAAACAGCCTGTCCAGCCTCCTGAGCCCCAAATCTCTGGGAAACAGCTAGTAAGCACAGCTCAGGTACCTGCCATCCTGCAGCAGGGAGATTTGCCTTCCCTTGGCCTGCTTACACCCTTTGACAGACCTGTCACCTCCTGCTTTCACAGCAGTCTGTGGCCTTCCTGTGTTTTCAGTATTTCTCTGTGCTGGCTGAAAGGCAGGGAGCAGGCAGAACCATTCATGTCTGAATGAAACATTTTAGCAAGGATGTTCTCACACCGTACAGGCCTTACAGGAGCAGATGGACACATGCTGCCATGATGTATTGGTCAGCAATTGGTAAGGTATCATGGGCTGCCCCAAGAAACATCTATTTCTTTTTTCAATCACCTAGTACGTGTTAGTACCTTTAGTCTGAGCTGGCAGCACTGTTCAGTGTTACCATGTCCCCTCCACCTCCCAGATGACAGTACACCTGAGCAGTCACTAAAGGCTGGATCTAACAGTGACAACAACGTATTATCAGTGCTTTTGGGAAATAGTGTGGCTCATAATTTTTGGAAGGGAATGAGCTTTATTTGTGACCTACTGCTTCCTGTATGAAACTGCATGTCTGTGCAGAAGCCAACTTAAGGCATTTTCAAACTGAAGACTTCATAATTTAGCAGCCTTCTTTTCACAGAAATACTGTTTCTGTGCCCACAAGTGAAAGGTTTACAATTCCCAAGAAAGGAGAGCTTAAAGACTGTTTTTCAAGTTTTCAAGACTAAGCGTGAAAAGTTTATTCAGATACCTACAGGTAATCAGAGGAATGAAGCTTACCGCACACACTCCGTTTGAAAGCTTACTTCAGCCCAGATGGAGAAACATAATTACAAACCTCAGAGTAGGCTCCTCTGGCTGTTTCTGGGTTAGAGTTATTAAATTATGACTTAGGGTCTCAACTTAATGAATTGTTGTCATATAGTTAAAAGGGTATTTTGTAATGGCATAACTTCACATCCCAAAACATTCCTCTCCTGCCAATAAGAAGAAACTGCTGTGCCACTGCAGGCAGTGACAGGAGATTATGAACTTGACTTGCTTTGCTCTTTCCCCTGGTGGGGGGATACCACATACCCTCATGTGATATCCATTCATTAAGTAAATAAACAAGAATACAAAGGGGTTTGACTGACTTACCTGTAATCGGAAGGATGTACCTCTATCCTTATGGTTCGATGCTGTCTAGCTTCTTTAATTGCAGCCAGTGGAAAAACTCCCTTTGATTTTAATAGGGACTAGCATGAGACTGATGCTGTACAAATCTCATCCTGGATGTCGCAATATGGGGATTGCAAATCATCTAAGATCTGCAAATCCATTATGAGAGAGACTGCACTACATAAGGCAGCCTTCCATTACACATGTTTACAGTACCAAATACAAAGTATCAGTATTATATTTTTAGTCCAGGAGTTTCAGTTAACCTAAGTTATATGACACAAAATCATTATTTAGAAATCACACAGCAATTTGACACGGATAGGAGGGGGCCCAGTGTCTGCCTAATGATCTCAAACAGCATGAACAAGAGTAGATGAATAGGAATCGTTAGCTTATTATTTACACAGCATTTCTCAAAACACCAAGGAACTCTACCAAGTAAATGAAGACAGCAAACTATAACACAAGGAAAGGGAAAATAATGAGTTTTAAAAAGAAATTTAAATTATTCACAGAAATCTCAATCCTGCTGCTTGCGGAGAACACCAATTACTACTGTTTTATATGCACACAGCATACACTTTCCTGTCCAGAAAAACAAAACATGGCTCCCTCAAACTCTGCCATCTTCCTCAGTTAATACCTTATTCCATAATACCTCAGTATATCTTAAAAATTATGGGCACACTGAATTGCATTGCTGTGCAGAATTCAGCCTTCAAAAGAGAAATTTATCTTGTGCAATGACCTCAGTGCTCAGAAAGAAGAAACATTCAGAAGAAGCAAGTCATGTGAATGATTTTAAACAAAAAAGTAAAAAAAAAAAAGAAAAGGAAAAAAAGAAAAAAAAAATCTCTTTTTGCATAGTACATCCCCCACCAATGAAAGAGGGACATCCAAAATCAAAAAGAGGCACAACATTATTTCCCTGTTTTGGACTACAGCTTGCAGGTTTATAACACGGAATTGCAAGAAAAATGTTACCAAGCTGAATAGAGGGAGCCATGCAATCCTGGCATAAAACTGAGGAAAAAAGCCAGTCCGTGAGCCAGGCTGGCAGGGACTGTCACAGCAGAGAGAAATGCTATTGCCCTAACAAGCAGTGCAGAGATATCCAACCTACTGCACCCTCAGCTGCCTGTTCTTAGCTTTTTGATACCCAACCCTCCACAGGCAAAAAACACAGGATGTGCTTGGGTCACTTGCCCCAAAAAAGCTGCAACAACACCTCACAACCAGGTCATGTAGGTGTCTTATCCTTGAGTGCTTCATGGTAGGGGAGATGAATTTGTAACCCCTGTGTCAGGAGGAACAATGGGAAGAAGAAAGTCTGAGAAGCAATTCAGCAGCTACAGAAGGAGGAGATACCCAGCAGTGCCTCCCACAGCAGGTACCTGGCCCCGAGGTGCAAGCCAGAATCTGAGCAAGAAGAGCAAGAAATAAGGAAAGCTATGAAAGCTGCCCTCACCTCAACTAGTTTGCCTCCTAGCTAGGACTCAGCTAGTAATTGATTTTTTTGGTTGAGTAACTGGACTGGAAACCTCTGAAAATGTTGGTTTGTGCATGCATGTGTAGAAAGATGCTGATCCTAAAAAACCTATTCGTTTTGCACTAAAAATATTTCTCCTCAACAGTTAATGGAGAAACTACAAAAATACTGTGCTTCATCCGAAACTTGATGTGTTTACTTTTTAAATTTAAAACTAAATAAATGAAATCTTAAGTGGAAATAAAAATATTTTGAAATGCAATGGCACAATCTTTTATTCTGAAAATATTCAAACTGTGTGGGAGTTGCTTCCATTTCCACTTGCATTTCTGTTTCGGACAGTCCAGAAACACCATGTTTTTCAAAAATCAAACTACCTAAAATGACTCTTTTGGTTGATTTAGTTTACTTAATGCAGTACAAAAAGTACAACAGGCAGGTTGTGGGAGATCTCCCAAGGAGCCTGTAAGCTAAAGAACATGGTCAGAAACCCTCCAAGCTCCCTCATGCTGTGCCATACAGCTGCCAGTACCAAACCCCCAGTCCCTTCAGCCACACTGATTGCAGTAACAGAACCAGTAATGCAGCAATAGCAGTGGCAAGCAAGATGAAGCCCAGCCAGTACAGGGATGAATTTTCATTTTGGGTCAAGCTTGGAGCATCTAAATAAAGCTAAGCATGTGCTTTGTGTCTGCAGTCTTAACACAACTGCCGTTCTGATTTCTCATAAATAGTCCAAGTGCTTTCTTTCTCAGAAATGTATCAAAGGCTGTAAAATGAGGTGCTAGAACACTTAACTGCCAGCACCCAGCAAACAGCATCATTATAGTGTGTATAAAAGTCTCCTGGGGGATAGGTTGGACATAAAAATTCAGCTGGATCATTAGGAGACGATGATTTAACTGAGAAAGCACTATAAGTCTCCAAGTTGGCAACAGAAAGACATAAAATGAGTTGGAGGAATTATTTAATGACTAGTAGACCAATAAGGGAGGTGTTTCATTGCACTGTAAGATAGCCCGCATCACAAGAAAACTGCAATTAATCAAATATGAGTTGTTAGGGTCTTTCTAACCTGCAGCTAATTCCTGTCACATCACATCAGTGGCACTGGTGCCCTAAAAATCCCAACACGAACAAGCATGAACAAGAGTCAGAAGAGGCCAAAAGCTCTGAGTTTTGAGCCTCTCTGGTACCAGACACAACAGAAGACTTTGGGGCCTGTATATGTTGTACATAATTTTGCACGTGTAGGAAGCAACCTCTTTGCACTCTATACAGCCTGAGAATACCAGTCTCAGTTGCCAGAAGGCTGCAGTCAAGTCCCCCAAGTCACTGGGATGAAGTATTTTGCTTTGACTCATATAGATCAGAGTCCAGTATCTCGCTCATCTGCATCCCTGACATCTGCTCCAGTTTTCTGCCAAAACTGTAGTGCATACACAACTCAGAGAGCTAGGCCCTGGGTTGCTGTGGTGCAGATGTGCAGTTTGTCCTGTCAGACCTCTTCCCCTGGACTCCAGGAGACAGGAAGTCCCTGCACTCTTCTTCCTCAGCTTCCTCACCCCAATGCACAG
Organism: Cephalopterus ornatus; assembly: GCA_013396775.1. Taxonomy (NCBI): domain Eukaryota; kingdom Metazoa; phylum Chordata; class Aves; order Passeriformes; family Cotingidae; genus Cephalopterus; species Cephalopterus ornatus. Next base: position 265,719 of record VZRE01005081.1, read on the forward strand.
AGAAAATTGTCTCTGCTGCGGAGCACTGATGGAAAATGTAAAGGACATCCAGGATATACCTAGTGCATCATGCTTAGCACGTTTATTAAGAAAAATAATAAAAGATGTTTTCCTTTTTCTTAGACAGCTTCAGCAAATATATGCTTAAGCAGTTCTCACTGGCTTTCAGGGTGAGTGTAAGCCCAGATGTCACTACAAGCCTTTGAGAATGCCACTCAAAACCGAACAAGCATCCATATGATGCACATAAAAAAAAAAAAAATCCAAAAAAATCCCCAGTGAGAAAACCAACTTTTTTTTTTTCCTGTCTATGTACCTCAGATTAGCCAGAGATGGTAGCATTTTTAGATCCTGTCCTTTTTCTCCCTGGGCCAGAGGAGCAAAGCAAGGAACACAAACCTAGCGGCAGGAATTCCTGGGTGGTAAGGCAGTGAGGAACTCCCTTGTTGCTCACACCACAGAATGAAAGAAGTATGTATGCCTTGAGAAATGCAAGTCTGTTTGGTCATGAGAACCACTTAGCCCAATTTGGCTACAAAAGAATCACACTGGAGTCCTTGGTTTTGGAGCTCCACAGTGATTTCTTATTGTCTGCAATGATGTTAGACTTCTCCATGGCCCTTCTTGAGCCAGGTCATTCTCTGCATGTATCTTTGTGACTCACAGCAACGGGAGGCACATTGAAATAGCTAAATATCATCTAGCAGTGAGTGGGAAGCCTTAAAAATGGCCAGCTGTAGCGCACTGAGTCCTGCTGAAGTCACTTCAAATTTCCAAAGCAACTTTTCAGTGAGATGAGTAAATGCTAAATGGGAAATGGTTTTCAGGAAGGAAACCTCAGACACAGGATTGTCAGACTTCAGTGAAACAGAGTAGAGTCATTTCTAAGCTATGATTTTTTTTTTTCCCTGTCCTCTTCAGAGAGGATTCTTGGAAGAGAATAAAATGTTCCTAAAAACCTTAATGGGAAAAAAAAAACCAAACAATTCTCTTTGCAAAGCGTGTTTGGTTCATATTCTTCCAACCATGCAAACATATAATGAGTTCTGTGAAATCTTCATTCCTGTCATCTCAAGGCTAGCAGATGTAGTCTTGGTAACTGAAGCATGATTTAGATTCCCAGAAATCTGTGTTGAAATGGGAACCATATGAGCACTAGAGAGACCAATAATGTGCTTAAGCATGCAAAGTACAAAATTATCAAAATACAACCAGAAATAAGCATATGACAAATATACATCTTCGAAGATTAGATAGGAGCATCTTTATTGCTCTCTGTGAGAGCTATGGCACTGACAAGTCTGACTGGAAAGGCTCATTTTCAACATGGTCCTTTACACTAAATGTATGTGGTCAGTACTTGCTCCTCCTAGAAATAAACATTTTGATTTGGGAGCTTAAAACTTCATTAGTTGCTGTATAGTTTTAATTTTCTGCAGAGGACTGAGATTCTACTTGCTGCCTTTCGAAACACAAATGAGCTAAAGTGAGAAAATATGATGGGCATTTGATTTTTCAACAGTGAAGATCCTGCTATGTGCCTACCTGACAAAAAATGTCCTTCTGGGTTGGACTTTCAGGATGCTTACAGCTTCGCACACTACTGTTCAACATTGATTCATAGATGCTGTCTTCCAGGGAACTTTCCTGTTTGTTGCAATGGAAATTATTATTAATCAAAATATATCAGGTTAAAATAAAGTATTGAAAATGTTTCTTTTTAATCTGTTTAAATAGGAGAACAAGGAAAAAAACAGTATATGAAAAAAACATTCAGTGAAAAATTTAGAGATTGACACTTGTGTTCGTTCAGAGCATTCTAAACTATAAACATTGTTTTAGAACAAAAAAAACTTTGAATTCATTGTTCTGATTCTGTTCACTGAAGTTTAAATGTCTTACATTTCACAGAAATTACTTATTAATATTTGGAATTACCTTTCATTTTCTTCCCTAAAAATCTCAAAAAAAATTATAATCTTTTAAAATAAACATTAGGTTTTTCAAGTACACACAATGACTCCATATTCTGCTGGAAAACATGTCTAAGAAATAAAATGCACCTGTTCTTTTACCCAGTGTTATTTGATCTATAGTCAGAAAATTTAAATGTCGCTGGTGCCTCAGAAATACATGTATTACTATTATCACACATGAAGATTGAGTTGGTATCCCAAAACTCCCAGTAAGGACCAGACCATACTGTAGCAGATTGTGTTAAAACACAAAATTATACATAATTCAAATACAGATTTTATGATGATTTAATGCTACGTTTTTTTTCTGCACTGCAACGTCCACAGGTTTCTTAGGTTTGTATAACCAAGGGAAAAAAGTAAATTAACTCAGTACTTAACTGGAGTAAATATATCTCCACTCAGCAGTTGTTTCCTGTGTACCTGCGCTACTACATTATACTGTAATTTTTTCCTAAAACAACATTAAATGGAACTTGCAGTCTATATCTGAAGAATCTAATGAAAATGGGGTCTGGCTTTGGCTAGGATAGAGTTAATTTCTTTACTGTCACTGATATGGGGCCATGTTCAGGATTTATGCTGGAAACAGCATTGATAATTCAAGGGTATTTTGGTCACGGTGCTTGCACAGCATCGAGGTCTTTTCTGCTTCTCATCCCACCCCACGAGCGAGGGTGCCAGGGGTGCACAAGGAATTGCGAGGGGTCACAGCCAGGACAGCTGACCCCACCTGATATCCCCCACCAAGGGAACCAATTCCACCCACACCAGACCAAAAGCCACCGAACCATCAGTCTGCCTCAGTAAGTGTTGCTTACCTATGCTATGGAAACATGCACGCAGCATGTGAACTTGAATTGGCAGCACAGGCATCTTTCATTTCTTGATCTATAAAACTTTTTCTCTTACAGGTTAGAGCTTTCCAGGATAAATTTAATCCAGGGTAATCACTTTGCAGCTGAGAAAAACAAACAAACAAATGACCCCACTCAAATACCCAATATATGTACAAAATAAAAACTAAATCTCCCTATGTACTGTGACTACTCTTGTCATGATGTCTGCCTCGCTCCAGCAATGACAGAGATATCTGACCAAATCCAACAGGATGCTCACCAACCCCAGCTACCTGCCACCTTCCTTCATCAAATTACTTTACTCTCGGTCCAGATACTCATCTCCATACTTGCAGAAATCATAATCCCTTTGCCCTGCTGGAATTTAAACGTGCAATGCTGGCAGAAGTAAGAGAAACAAATAACAAGCTGTGTGATAGAAAGCATCATAACCTCAACTGACGTGTAAAGAGACCATCTCACGTCTTCCCATTCACATTTCCCCCAAGTTTCTTATGCCTGTCAATCTTGTTTTGATTAAAACAGCTTCCAGAACAGTGCCCACTGCATTTGTAAATGAATCCTTCAAACACACAAGTATCTCACCGATGCCAGGAGTCCAGTTAAGTCCATTTCTTCTCTGTAGAATTCTGTGTAAGCTCTGAAACAACCAGCCATGGTAACTCAGACAAAAAACACAAGACAGTTCTTTTTCAAGCTGTTTTGGGACTAAACAAAGGATCAGACAGATAATAACCTTTTAGAGAGTTAATGGAAAAACAGAATAGGAGGTGCCAAATCAAGGAAGATTAACTGGGTTATGCCCAGATTACACAGCTGATTGCTGGGGAGAAATTAATTGTGCTAACATGTGCTGGGAACATTCCTCTTGTCCTCACTTCTGCAACCAGACATATACAACTCTTAAAATATTTCTGCAGCTCTCTACAGAGTTAGATCTACAGGTCTGAGTACAAGGTGAGTGATAGAAAGAAAATGTAGTAATCCAACGTCATAAAATTCTGCTCTGAAGCAGATTATGAAAGTAGAAACAGTGAGGGTATGGTCCTTGAGAGAACAGAGCTCATCTCAACACATGGGAAGCAGGAGACTTGGGACTTCACCTGGAAATACATCAAAGACAGGACTTTGTCACCGTGAAGAAGGACTCAACACAATTACATAATTCTGTAAACTAGTTTGAAATAAAATTAACTGCTTGACTGGGGCCTAGTCCAGGAGGTCCCTCGATTCAGTCACTGCCTAACTCTTCTGCCCAAAATCTTTTTCTGGCAGTTGAAGACTCCCAGGGTAGTCGCAGACAGCACAGGGAGGAAAAGATTATGTTTACCATCCCAAGGTACACTGCTCTTGCACCAGAAAGTCATATAGATAACAAAAAACTGTGTCACCAAGTTATTTCTCTTGAAGCAACCCAGGAGCTCATGGTTCTCAAATCCATTTCAAATGTCAGGCAGATTTTTAAGGCACTTAAAATTGAACCACCACTGAACATCTCTCCTGATGCATGCTTTGGACTGAGCTTGAAATACAATCTAAAACTTGTTCCAGATGTGAGCCCAGATATGTGTATAGTCACAGACTGGAAGCTGGGAAACCTCAGGGTAACTTGAACAACATCCCATTCCAATGACTTCTACATGTTCTACTATCTTCGGTACCAAGCATTTCATAAACATATTAGAAAGAGCCATACACAGCTTCCCAACTATGCAGGAAAGAAAGCATTAGAGGAAAACACATCCCGGATTTCTGATCCAGTGCACCATTCACTGGGCTATTTTTGTCTTTAAGCAACTTTAAAAGCCCCAGCCTCGGTCTCTGCCATAAAGTTCATGACTTCCAAGTAACCTGTAAGAACAGCATATAGGAAGAACAACAGAATATAAGCAGTGACAGGACATGAAAAGCACATGGCACACAAGTCTAAGAAAGGATGATCTGTTCTAATATATTGTTTTTCTCTGTAAAAACTAAAATTTAAATTGAGCATTTGTGCTAAACAACTAAGCAATCGTAAGATTGTCACTACCCTAACAAAAAAGGCAGCTACGTGGCAGAAATTTAGGCTGCATACAGAGGAGTTTATTTGTCAAATTTTAAAGGGACAATTAGCTTTCAGACTGGCTGAAAACCTATTTTCCTGAAGGTTGAGAAAATGTATGTACCAAGTTATTCCCCAAACTGCAGCATTTACATGTTTATACAGTATCTTGACTAGAATGGGTAAATGATAGACAATTGCATACATCAGGTAAGAGAGAAAAGGCCTGTTTGATCCAAGTTTGAGGATGTTCAGAATTTCAATGTAACCCAAAGCATGTAATTGATGCAGACATAGCAATCACATAAACGGCAACAAAACAATCCATGGAGATATTGTGAAGGAAATCTGTAAACAAAGGGTTTTTTTTTCTTCAGTCTCCTTAAGCCTTCAAGTTACAGACAAAATTTAATCACTCAATTAAATTAGATCAGGTGTTACAACTAATTTGGGGAATGCAATCATATTAGTCTGTCACAAGCATGGGCTTTATTGCTGGCCAGAAGGCTCACAGTGAAGGAACCTTGCTTTGCTGGAATTACATGAGGTCTGCAAAGTGACAACAGAGGTTGTGTTTCAGACTTTGGCACACCAGAGCAAGACAGACCCGTAAAACATCTCCAGTGCAAGGCTCTCATCCCACCACTGGATCTGCTAGTATAACTTCAACTAGTCCAAAATCATGCCTGCTGATTCCCTGGAAACTGTATTTTTCACAAAATACTGTTTCAATTTCGTTAACTCAAAGCTTAAAACTCAAAAAAAAAAATTGAATGAAGTAGAAACTCCCTAGGAACTTGAAGTTGATTAACAAAATGGATTTTCCTGTTCCCACTAATTCCAATCACAAAACAAACACTAGGACTTTCCACTGCAACTAAAAGAATATTGGACAGGGAGGAAGGTGTCCACAAATTCTTCCTGGTTTCGATTATCATCCACACAAAGGTTCCTTGCCAAAGGTCCAAGATCATCAGTGAATTGCTTTTAATCCACCAACATTTCAGTAACTGCCAGCCACTTCAAACTTAAGAAATCAACACTTTGCAATAAAACTTCATTTCGCTGTGGAGATTCTGGCTCCCCAGAATTAGAGATTTTTGAGAGAAAATGTTACGAAATGGCTCTTTGATGCTGATCAAAGAAAATTGATCAGTGGATATCTCTTACTGAGACCGCTAACGGAAATACTGTCAAAATCCATTCCAACAGTTTCAGACACAGCAGAGAGACCAAGAGCTAAATAAACAGCCCATGAGCTTCCCCATTTTTCTTTCACAGATTGATGCATAGCACAGCAGTTGCATCGTCCTCACTTGCACAGTCCTTGCCTTTTTTTTTCACACAAGCAGGGCTTGAGCCTATAGGTCTGTTCTAGTTTCCTCTGGGAAGAGGAAATTGATTGAGAGTGTTATAAAGTTAACAGTTTTGAGCTGTGTATTAATTTTATGTCTGCCATCTACACTACGCTCCTCTCAATTAAAAAAATTACTGACCTTGATAATTAAAATATGTTATTGAGAGTTGAAGAGATGGTGCAAACAGTCAGCCTTGGCAAGATGTACTTCATATGTGCAATGAACTGAAGGGGTAGAAAAAATAACGGCATAAAAACACAAGTTTCTCCTTTTAAGCACCATTCCAAAATAGCAGAGTGACATGCCTCAGAGATGTAGTGATTAGATTATCACTAGAGAATATGGTATTAGGTTGGGGAGTTTTTCAGACATTATTATTTCTTTTTTTGACAGCAGTTAAAGAGCCCAAATCATGCACTGTGAGACTTGAGATGGTGATTATACAGAGAGAAGGAAGAAGAAAAATCCCCACCGAGGGAGTTTACATTCTAAATGATACTCAGATACACTAATTATTAGGTTGCCTGACATTTAATCAATCACCGAACAATTTAAATGCTTGACAGAAATGAAATATCTGTCTTTGATTTATGTACGAGCAGGTTTCTAGCAGCAAAAACTTAAAACTCCATAAACCAATTATTATTCCCATTACCTCATCCTGAGTGACTCTCTGGGATGATAAAGCCATCTTATTGGACTTATTGCTGAGAAACAGACTTCTAAGGCATAAAGTTCTCCAGATGGATGCTTTTGGGGAATTAGTTGAATAAGAGAGATTTAATCCATCCAAAAGTCAGTATACTTAAATACATGATGAACATAAAAAACTCACTGCTAATCCAAAGTGACAGGTACTAATAGGGTACTTAGTGGATTAATAGCTAGCACGCTATGTTGCTAGGACCATGCTGTTTATTTCTATCATGTGCTGGAATGGATGCAGAAAATAAACTCAGTCCCTCAGGTATATTTAACTCAAGTGGACAAAAATGCATGATTGTACATCTAAGCAGCCAATTGAACATGTAAGTTTATCTTTAAGATGCAATATTGCTTCAAACTCTTGAGAAAAGCAATCATAATCCAATTCTGGAAGATCTTTCAGATAGGGGTTTGCTGGTTTTCATTGTACTACCTTTTGTTGAAGGGAATTTTTCAGTGTTATAGCACTGTCTTCTCGGGTCTTAATTAATACCATGCACAGGTGGTATGCAAGATAATCACAGTAAATCTCACAAAGGGTTATAAGTCTCTGAAGAACTGTTATTAAAGACAGTCACATGATAAAACAATAGACTAGAAGGATGAAACTGTCACACACTACCGATTTCTGTTGGGGCTTTTCATGTCTGCAATCTTTCCTTCTATAGAAGGAATCAAATTTGTTTGGCCAGAGGCCCAACCCTTTAAAAAAATGGTAAGACAGACAAAAACACATGAAAAGACTCTGTTCCACTAACACTTTCTGTAACTTGAGGTGCTGCAAGCAGTGTACTTGATGAACAGATGATATCCCTCATACTCCTAGCATATTTTTGCAATTACTGTTTGGATGAAGGTAGTGTCAGCCTCCTAAACTAGCTTCTGAGATCGCCCAACTATGTGACACCAGAAGTTGCAAAGGATGGGTGAGCAAAAAGTACAAAGGCAAAGTTACTCTCTGTGATGAAAAAATAACCACTGCTCTTGTTTTCTCTCACTGCACATTGGACAAGAGTTTCAAAATCTAACAACCTTGATGACTTACCTTGCATGCTTTTCTACAGTCACACACTGAGGAAAATATTCAGAACTGCAATTTGTTCAAAACTGATAGTCCTCTCACTGCTAGCACTGCAACTTGACAGAGTCCTCCAAAAAGACAGGCTGAGCCAGATATTGTGAGATCTTCCATATTTAAAAGATTCAATCAGGTTTCCTGTGTTATTAAAAGAAGAATCAATAGGAAGAAGCTCAGTGCATCTCAGTATGCTCTTGGGAAGCTGAAAGGATCAGTCTCTCTAGACTGCCCTAGCAGGCTGCTCTGAACAGCTCTACAATTCTTGGGGAAAAAAAGGCAATAAATGACTTTAATTTTTTCTAAGTACAATTTCAGATTTCCTGTTCTCAAAGGATATTTTTCATTCTGCTAAAAACTATGTCCTTGAAGTCAAACTAACAGATTTTTCATGCAATGGGAATTCCTGTTTCAGCACACTCTAAGCAGTATTAATGCTGTAACATCAAAGGATGCACAGAAGACTGAAACAAAGAAATGCCAATGTTAATAATAACAACGACCAATAAACTCTGCTCTCAAATCATTGTAAGCAGAAGCAACATTCATAGCAACACACGAAAAATTCATCTACCTAAGTTTCACTATCCAGAGTTGAGAACAGAAGATATATAAAAGGGAACTAACATGCATTTGTTTAATAATTCAAAAGATTTTACTTTGAACCGAAATGTAAGAAGTAAAGTCCATATTTACATTTGAATTGATTTCACTTCTATGGTTCCATACCACCTGTGCAACCACTGTATGCTGCCAAGGGTACATTTTTAAATCACACAATTCTTTCATTTGGAAAAGACTTAAAGGATCATCTAGTCCAAATGAATATGCTGAGGTGAAACTCACAAAGTCATAAAAACATCTACACAAGATTCTTCCTAAATGTAGAAAAAGTATGTTTAATTTGCTAAGTGACAAGACTCAAGAAAACAGCATGAAGCTGAGTATTGGAGGAGGTTTAGGTTGGATATCAGGAAAAGGTTTTTCACCCAGAGAGTAGCTGGATGCTGGAGCAGGCTCCCCAGGGAAGTGGTCACAGCACCAAGCCTGACAGAGTTCAAGAAGCATTTTGATGACACTCTCAGGCACATCATGTGATTCTTGGGGTGTCCTGCGCAGGGCCGAGAGTTGGACTCAAGGATCCTGGTGGGTCTCTTCCAACTCAGTGTATTCTATGATTCTATGTTGGAGGCTTACTGTAGATTAAGGAAACATTTTTTCTCAAGTATTAGTATGCTGCATTAACTACTAAATCATGTCTCCTTTTCACCCATAATGGAAAAGTGAGGTACAGCACCGTAAACGAAACAGCAGAACATGATCACACTGTCATGAAGAGGAGCATGAAGATCAAAACCTCTTTACTTCTGTCAACAGACGCAAGATAACAGTAAGCAAAGAAGTATTCAAGGAACCATTAAGGATTCAGGTATGCTGTGCTTTCCTGGGCTTGGGTTTTTCAGTTGTTTATAAAATGGACACTGCATACACTAAAAACAAACAAACAACACCCCCAAACAAACAAACAAAACCCCAACTACCACCACTTCTGAATATTTGCTAACTTTGTAATATGGAAAAAAAAACAATTTTCTTTGATACATTGGGAAAACAGAGAAGGTAAGTAAATTGACAGAAAAGGTTCTAAGACTGTCATCAGAGTTTAGGTATGAGCAAGAGGAAAGAAAGCTCACTTCCTAAAGGAGAAAAAAAACCAAGTTCTCACTATACAGGGGCATGGTGGTGCAAAATTATTATAAAACAAAACACGGGTGAGTTCTGAGTTTTCTATCAGCTGATATTAGCACACCAGAAAACAAAAGCAAAAGTTACTCAGAAAGGCTTTTTTCTCAGCTGGCCATACAGCTGATAGAAAGTAGCAAGAATTGCAAGTAAAAGGAAAAAAAAAAATCAAAGGCAAAAAAGTTCTGTGACTGCAAGGGAAAACTACGATTTCCTGGGTTTAGCAGATACCATATTTTAATCATCATTTCAGGAGAAAAACAAATTTCAGCAATTTGTATTCTAAGATCCTGGAGCAGAAACAGAAACGCTCACTCATACTGCTAAGCAGGTTTTAGCAGAACTGCAACCAGGTATTAGTAATCAACAGACTCAGGACCGTGGAAGCAAACTCTACCACTTAAGTACTAGATGCAAATTCCAATCTCTGCAGTAGCTGTCTCAATTTGAAAGCTAAATAAGACTATTTTTTCAAGATGTTTTGCATTCTCATCAGTAAAACAAGAGCCCCAAAACCAGTAGTTGGTTTAGCAAATGTATTAACTGGAAGTTTCCAAGCAAAAATATAACTAACTCCAAACACACACTTGAAAATTAATCATTTTCTGTGGCCCCAAGTTCTAGTGCAAACCCCAGTACTAAAACACAAAAACATACTTTTGCAATTTCTGGATAACAAACTAAACCATCATCTTGTAGCAAAAGTTTTCAGAGAAAATCCTCTATAGAGCTCTCAGGAATCTTCTACTTCTTGTGCGGGTGCCGGCAGGCAGACAGGATGGGGTGTGCAGACAGGATGGGGTGTGCAGACAGTCTGACAAACAGAAGGGTTTCAATAAACAGGCGTGTGCTACCTTTTTTTCTGATACATAAAACAAGGGCAAGTTTTGACAGAACTAAGGTATCCCCTGTTTCTTGAGCCTAAAATGTGAACAGTCCTACTCCACTGCCAATCCACACAGAGGCATTCATCACGGAAAGTTTGGAAGGAAAAAAAGCTGCAGTTGGGATAGGTATCTATTTTTGCAGATATAATCTTACTGCAGCTCTTTTGCAAGACTTTTTCTTCTTCTTACCCTTACTCTCTAAATGGTCTCATAAAAGAAGAAACATTCCTTTGCCTGCCGCACTGATACACCATCTTCTACTTATCTAAACACATAAGAAACAGACACATCTCCTTTACTAGAAGATCAAACTCATCCTCTCCCTCCCAAAAAGTTACTTGGTGAAGTGACAAAGTATCAGTTGTATCCATTGCAGAGAGGAAATCAGCAGGTACAGCTCTTCCTCAGTGATCATCTGCTTTGCCCAAAAATTACACACTGATTAGGAAGAGCTAAATAGGTTTGTAAAGAAACTTTATCCAAACAGCCAATTAAATGCAACCTGAGTTTATTATGATTTTTCACAAAACTAAGGCAAATGAGTTTTACCAGCTTTGTTCACTCTCACAGTCCTTTTTCTGCATTGAGTTCTGGCCAGTGATGAGAAACAAAAGCAGCAAAAATTCCACAAAGAGGCAAAATGCTGTTCTTGATGAATTTATGATACACAAGGGTTCATGATCTCAATCACTCTCATTCTCTGAATGACCAGTCTCTACCAGGCCATACCAACCTCCTCTCTAATTCTAATTTCTCTTAATTTAGGGAAAGTTCTGGGATACATCACCAGGCTGTTACTCCAAGGCTCCCTCTGAGAGGTTTTAAATGCAAAGAGTCAAGGAAGAAAATTTTTCCAGTAATTCCTGATTGCTTTTTAAAGCAATTTAAAAGCACTGAATGGTATATATTACTAATTCACACAGAGAAGAGTAAATCAATGGAGCTACAGCCCTACTTCCCCCTCTTTCGGTAAGGGAGCAGCTCATACAAGAGTGGTTAGGCAATGCTTATACCTCTCATATGTGAAGCGACAGTCTGCTGAGAAAGCTGCCAGAAAAAGATACCTTCATGTTTCAAGGAAGAGATCATGAACTCATAAGATCTTCTATCCCAAGTAACAAAACAGAATTTCACTCACTGAATGAAGAAATTTTACTACAAAAGAAAAAAAAAAAAACTAAAACCAAACGAAAAACCACAGCTTGATTTGAGATGTTTTTCCCACAAAGAATCTTTTCTTATCCTTCCATAAGTCCTTCTGTTGCTGAACACCCTCACTCCTCAGACTCACTCCCTTTACCTAACCTGGATTTCTCCAGCATGAACTCCTTGTCTGTCCCTGGATACTGACAGACCTGTGCCTTGACAGTTTTCTCGTAGAGACTGTTCTCTACAGTACAATTCCAGCTGGCAAAGTTTCAGGGGCACCAACTAGCCCCGATCACGGCTCTGCCAGCTGAACATGACACTGTTTTCTCCTCTGTCTAGAAAAACTGGTAATGGACCAGAAGCTGGATTGATACAAAACACACTGAATTCCAGCATACAGAAATAGCAGACATTAATTAGATCATAAAAACTTAAATGTTCCTGTTACCAGACTGTAAATTTGTTCACAATTTGATTTATTATAATTTGTTGAGGAAAAATTCAATTGCTGAGTGTTCAATGAACCTTGGATGGTCAATTGTTATTATCTGATATTTCCCTTCATTGTTGTCTGTTATACTGTTAGAATTGTCTTCAAAATTAAATACATCTAATAAAATATCTGTTTGTTAAACAAGAACAAAAACAAACAAACAAAAAACACCCATAAAAAAACCCCAGAAAACACCAACCAAACACAAACACTATTCTGTTCCCTGTGTCCTTCCCCCCCCCCC